>UESW01003992.1:364085-801153 GCA_900491605.1 Calamus simplicifolius | reverse complement strand
ATCTTCATCATTACTTTCACTGCTGCTCTCTTCCATTTCTACAGTCTTGAGGGCAAGTGTTTTTCTTCTTTTTGTTTCCTCCTCAACATGCTGCTTCATTGTTAACTCGTGGGTCATTAAGGATCCTAGAAGCTCCTCTAAAGGTAATGCATTGAGGTCCTTTGCTTCTTGGATAGCAGTGACTTTAGCTTCCCACGATCTTGGTAGTGACCTAAGAATTTTGCGCACAAGGTCAGCATTAGAATAAATTCTACAAGACTTTTTAGACCATTCACAATATCAGTAAATCTAGTGAACATGCATGTGATGGTTTCAGTTTGTTCCATAGTAAATAATTCATATTTATGAACCAAAATATTTATCTTTGATTCTTTAACTTGGTTTGTTCCTTCATGAGTTATTTCCAACCTATCCCAAATTTCTTTTGCGGAATTACAAGTTGAGATTCGGTTGAATTCATTTGAGTCTAAGGAACAATATAAAATAAATGGCCTTAGCATTTAGTTGTGCCATTCTCCTATCATTATCATTCCAATCCCTTTCGAGTTTAGGAACAATAGTGCCATCAATAAGGTGTGTGGGTGTACTAGGTCCGTTTATGATTACTCCCCACAATTCATAGTCTGAAGCTTGAATGAATATTCTTATTCTAGCTTTCCAATATGAATAGTTGGTTCCATTAAATAAGGAGGTCGATTCGTAGAATGACCTTCAGCAAAACTTGAACCAATTTGTGTTGCCATATGGATCTTTAGCCCTTGATCGTGAGATCAAATTCTAAAAGAGCACTTGCTCTGATACCATTGTTGGCCCAGATGGCAACCCAAGAGGGAGGGGTGAATTGGGTTCTTAAAAATTTAAGACTTTTTAGAAGATTTAAACTGATTGCTCAAGATGTGCAAGTGAGTGAAATTAACTAATAAGCAATGCACAAGCAATTAATAAAGAGAGATAGAGAGAGAGAAATATAGCACGGCAAACACAAGATAATTTTATAGTGGTTCGGTGCAATCAACACCTACGTCCACTCCCAAGATTCACTTGGGTCCACACTATAATCTCTCTAGATTACAGCCGAGTTGTTTTCCAAGCTCACAACTCAAACTTGTTGTTTTACCGGGTGCACAACGAACCCAGCTGGTTTTAACTCGGGCTTACCAGCACAAAACCCTACACGTTGTTTTTCACGGGCTCACAACTAACCCAACACAAGCACTCCAGCTTGTGAGGTATACCAACCTCCACTGATTCAATCCACTGATTGAATCAGCAAACAATAAGAATGATAGTGTTTAAATAATAAAATGCTCCCCTTGAGCAAATATACAAATGAAGTACAAAATAATATAAGGTTAGAAAAGCCTGATAGTATTGCAGATGGTAGAGGCTTGGGCTTTCTTCCTTCTTCTCTTTAACTCCTCTAGAAGTGTTGAATCATGCCTCAGCAAGATTTTTGACCGTTGAAGACTTTGGAGTTGAGATGAAGCTTTTTCTCCTTTTGAAAATCCTCCGATTTGACCTTTGAAATGCTTGTGGATTTTCTTTTGACTGTTGTGGATTGATGGAAAGGAGCAGACGAAACTTTCTCTTGGATTTCTCTCCTTTTGAATCACTCTCCTTTAAGCTAAATGATTTTTCTAATATGCTCTGTTTTTCCCTCTTTTCAAATGATACTCTTTTCTCTCTTTTTGATTTTCTCTGGGTTGTTTTGATTTGAAAAGAGCTCCACTATTTATAGAATCTGCAAAATATATCCGTTAGAGACAAAGAAAAATAGCCGTTATTTGAAAATCTTACCGTTGTGGCTGATGTGTCATCGTTAAAAATCGCACCCAGAATTCGCGGAGTCGACTCGAGCTTTGTGGGAGTCGGCTCAAAGTCAATTACTAAAAATAGAAACATTTTAAGCATTGAAGGGTCGACTCGCGAAAACTAAAGTGTCGGCTCTTGAAAGTCGGGAGTCGACTCGAGGAAAATAGGGAGTCGACTCGAGAAGTGCTCAAAAAATATGGGTTCTGTTGTTTGAGCGGATCGGCTCGCACAGACAGGAGTCGGCTCGCAAGAAGTCAGGGGTCGACTCTTGAAAACCAAGGGTCGACTCGAGAAAATCAGTCATTTTGGGGAGTCGACTCGGAAACCCTTGAGTCGGCTCGGGAGCGATACAAAAATCAAAAAATGTTCTGATAGACTTTAAAACTTGTCCCAATTAAATTTAAAATATAAATTTGACTTGAATACATTAAATATGACGTTTATCATGGATTCAAGACATGTTTCAAGAATTCATCGATTGAATTATAATGTGTAAAAATTCTTTTTGAAATCCTTTTAAGCATAGAACTTGAAACTCCTTTTTCTAATAGATTCAAAACTCATTTGATATAACCATTGATAGTTCATTCCTTTCAATTTGAATAAGCTCAAGGTTTTTGATAAATGAACACATTGTTTTCTTTAAGGTACTCATGGCTTTTGGAAATCATCAAAATTAATAAAGTTGGGGCAATTATGTTTCAATAATTTCTCAATAGATTTTCAAGAAATTAATGAAGTATAGATAGTTGTTGTCCTTAAGAGTTTCAGAAAATCATTCTAAAGGATCACAAACTCCTAATTCTCCTCTAAGATAACAAAATCTTTCCTCACTCAAAGGTTTGGTAAAAATATCAGCTAATTGATCATTAGTATTAACATATTCAAGACAAACATCTTTGTTAGTTACATGTTCTCTAATAAAGTGATGTCTAATTTCAATGTGTTTAGTTCTTGAATGTTGAATTGGATTCTTAGTTAGATTAATAGCACTAGTATTATCACATTTAATAGGAATTTTATCAAGTGTGATACCATAATCTTCAAGTTGTCGCTTAATCCAAAGGATTTGAGCACAGCAACTTCCAGCTGCAACATACTCTGCCTCAGCAGTGGATAATGCAACCGAATTTTGCTTCTTGCTAAACCAAGAGATTAAGTTACTTCCTAAAAGTTGGCATGCCCCACTTGTACTCTTTCTATCTAATTTACAACCAGCATAGTCAGAATCAGAATAAGCAATCAATTTTAAGGTTGAGTCTCTAGAATACCATAATCCTACATTTTTAGTTCCATTTAAGTATCTAAAGATTCTTTTAACAGCAAATAAATGTGATTCCTTAGGATTAGATTGATATCTTGCACATAAGCAAACAGAAAACATGATATCTGGCCTACTTGCAGTTAGGTAAAGAAGTGATCCGATCATACCTCTGTAATGCTTCTGATCTACTTTCTTACCTTCTTCATCCTTGTCCAGCTTGCATGAGGGACTCATTGGCGTACCAAGAGGTTTAGCAGATTCCATACCAAATTTCTTGAGTATTTCCTTTGTGTACTTTGTTTGGTTAATGAAAATTCCCGCTTTCTCTTGTTTGATTTGAAGTCCAAGGAAGAAGTTTAGTTCTCCCATCATGCTCATCTCGAATTCTCCCTGCATTAACTTAGCAAATTCTTGACAAAGGAGATTGTTAGTAGCACCAAATATAATCATCAACGTAAATTTGAACAATTAATAAATCCTTTTCTTTTCTTTTCAAAACAAGGTTTTATCAACATTTCCTCTAGAAAAATCATTTTCAATTAAAAATTTACTTAATCTATCATACCAAGCTCTAGGTGCTTGCTTTAAACCATAAAGTGCTTTGTGTAGTTTGAAGACGTGGTTTGGAAATTCATGATCTTCAAAACCAGGAGGTTGTTCAACTTTTAACCATTTAGAAATGCACTTTTAACATCCATTTGAAATAAGTTGAAATTCATATGACATGCAAATGCAAGTAGTAGCCTAATGGCTTCTAATCTAGCAACAGGTGCAAAAGTTTCATCAAAATCTATACCTTCTTCTTGATTATATCCTTTTGCAACTAATCTAGCCTTATTTCTAATTACCAATCCATTTTCATCCAATTTATTTCTAAAAACCCATTTAGATCCTATTATAGGGTGGTTTTTAGGTCTATCTACTAGGGTCCAGACTTGGTTCCTAGTGAATTGGTTTAACTCTTCCTGCATTGCTAACATCCAATAACTATCTTTCTCAGCTTCCTCTATAGTTTTAGGTTCTATATGAGATACAAATGCAAGATGATTATTGATATCTCTCATTGATGATCTAGTCCTTACACCTTGAGATGGATCACCTATGATTAGGTCCTTAGGATGACCATAAGCATATCTCCAATCTCTAGGTAGATCTTTATCATTATGAGCAATATCAATACCATCATCCTTAGGTGAGTCATCATCCTTAACTTCAGGTTCTTGATCTGAAGATACATTTAATTTTTCAATATCTCTTTCAATCAAAGATGTATCTTCCTCATCATCAATTTTATCTGAACTTGATGCTAAAGACTCATCAAACACTATATGAATGGATTCTTCTACAACTAAGCTCTTCTTATTAAATACTCTATATGCCTTGCTAGATGTAGAATATCCTAGAAAATACCTTCATCAGACTTTGCATCAAACTTCCCAAGATTATCCTTACCATTGTTATGAATAAAACATTTACAACCAAATGCATGAAAATAACTTAAATTTGGTTTCCTATTGTGCCATAGTTCATAGGGAGTTTTCTTAAGGATAGGTCTAATCAGGGCTCTATTTAGATGTAACATGCTGTGTTTATAGCTTCCGCCCAAAAATATTTTGGAAGTTGGCTTTCACATAGCATGGTACGGGCCATGTCTTCTAAAGTCCTATTCTTTCTTTCTACAACTCCATTTTGTTGAGGTGTTCTAGGTGCAGAAAAGTTATGATGTATGCCTTTTTCAAAACAGAATTTTTCAAATAAGTGATTTTCAAATTCAGTTCCATGATCACTTCTAATAGACACTATGGTAGTGTTTTTCTCATTAGTGACTTTCTTAACAAATTTCATGAATATTGAGAAAGTCTCATCTTTGTGAGCCAAAAATATTACCCAAGTGAATCTAGAGTAATCATCTACTATCACTAGACCATATTTCTTTCCTCCTAGACTTGTGGTTCTAGTAGGTCCAAAAAGGTCCATGTGTAGTAGCTCTAGTGGCCTAGTAGTTGAAACAACATTCTTAGATTTGAAAGAAGTTCTTGTTTGTTTTTCAAATTGACATGCATCACATATTCGATTATTTTCAAAATTTAAGCTAGGAATACCTTTAACTAAATCCATTTTCAATAATTTAGAAATTAGGTGTGTGCTTGCATGACCTAATCTACGGTGCCATAGCCAACCAATCTCATTCATCTTAGCATTATTAGCAACTAAGCAATGATTACTTGGAGATAAATTACTCAAATCAATTAAGTACACATTGCCATAACGTTTACCAACAAGAATAATGCTGTTATCAATGGGATTAGTAACAGTGCAAACAGAAGCTTCAAAGGAAATCTTGAAACCTTTGTCACACAGTTGGCTAATACTTATCAGATTATGTTTAAGTCCATCGACATATAAAACATTATCAATATGAGTAGATGGAGTAATTTGAATCTTACCAATACCCATGATATGGCCTTGACCATTATCACCAAAAGTAACTACTCCACCTCTTTTTGATTCAAGGGTGATGAATTGATCTTTGTCACCCATCATGTGTCTTGAGCAACCACTATCCAGGTACCATTTTCTTTTCAGTCTGATGGCTGCAAGACACTCCTGCAAAACATTCATGTCTTAATTTTAGGTACCCAAGCCTTCTTGGGTCCTTCATGGTTAGATGCATTAAATATTGTTCCTTTGGGAACCCAAATCATCTTTCTTTATTATGTGGAGATTTACACATATAATGATTTATGTCCTTTGTTTCCACATTTAAAACAAGTAATATTTGATGATTTTTCAGCATGTATAAAAATATTCTTCAAGATTTTTGCTTTTTAAGCGGATTATATCCTAATCCAGCTTTATCAAAAACAGCTTTTTGATTATCCAAATCATATTAAGTTTGATAGAGCTTAGAGTGAATTTATCAACTATAGGCTTAAGTCTATCAACTTCATTTTTCAAACTTTTTTTTTCTTTTATCAAAAGTTCTTTTCTACAACATGCTTTTCATTTTCTAAGGATAGTTTTTGCATTTGAGTTTTCAAATCTTTGTTCTTTGAACTTAGGTTTGCAAAATCATCCATTAATTCATAAAAAGCACTATGCAATTCATCAAAAGTGAAGTCATCAAGAAAACTCGGACTTACCTCATCATTGTCCGCCATGAAGCATAGATTGGCCATTTCACTCTTTTCTTCCTCTTCAGAACTTGAGCTTTCCGAATCGCTCCATGTGGCCATCATTGCCTTCTTTTTGAACTTCCGGGTGCCTTTCTTTAGTTGAGGGCATTCAGATTTAAAATGATCCCCTTTTACATTCAAAGCAAATAACTTCTTTTTCTTTGCCCTTGTCCTCATCTTTTCTTGCAAAGGGCTTTTTCTTTTCAAACTTCTTCTTCTTCATGAATCTTTTAAATTTCCTTGTGATGAGTGCCATGTCCTCATCATCACTTTCATCTTCAGATTCATGAGGCTCTTCCATATATTCAGAAATCTTAAGAGCCATAGTTCTCTTCTTCTTTGACTCATCATCATCAACATGTTGCTTAATTTGAAGCTCATGAGTCATCAAGGATCCCAATAATTCTTCTAGGGGTAGGGTACTTAGATCCTTTGCCTCTTGTATAGCAGTCACTTTAGCTTCCAAGTCCTAGGCAAGGAACGCAAAACCTTTCTCACAAGATCAGAATTATCATAAGATTTACCAAGACTTTTTAAACCATTAACTATATCAGTAAATCTTGTAAACATATCAGCAATAGATTCACATGCATCCATTTTAAACAATTCATACTTATGAACTAGCATGTTAATCTTGGATTCTTGACTTGATTTGTTCCCTCATGGGTAACCTCAAGTCTATCCCAGATTTTCTTAGCAGAAATGCAAATAGATATGCGATTGAATTCATTTGCATCTAATGAGCAGTATAACACATTCATTGCTTTGGCATTGAGTTGTGCCAATTTTTTATCATGTTCATCCCATTTCATTTTCGATTTAGGAATCTCCATGCCATTAACTCTAGTAGTGGGTGTGTGTGGTCCATTGACTATAATACTCCATAGATCATAGTCAAGTGCTTGAATGAAAATTTTCATTCTAGCCTTCCAATAACCATAATTTGAACCATTAAATAAGGGTGGTCTATTAGTAGATTGGCCTTCGAAAAAAGATGAACCAGCTTGAGTTGCCATGTGGATCTTTGACTCTTGATCGTTAGATCAAATCAAATGAGCACTAGCTCTGATATCAATTGTTGGTCCAGATAGCAACCCAAGAGGGGGGTGAATTGGGTTTTTCAAAAATTTAAACTCCTTTGAAAGATAACCCCAAGCGGAAATAAAAACTTAGATTCACAAAAATTATGACTGAACAAGCACAAATAGAGAGTTGAAGATAAAGAGATAATCACGGTAAACACAGAAGATTTTATAGTGGTTCGGTGTACCTACACCTACGTCCACTCCCAAGTACCTCTTGGGTCCACACTATAATCAATATGATTACAGCAGAGTTATTTTGCAAGCTCACAACACGAACTTGTTGTTTTTTTCGGGTGCACAACGAACCCAGCTGGTTTTCAAGGCTCACCAGCACAAAATCTATCACCACAAGCTAATGCTTGCATAAGGCTAACAGCCTCAACTGAATCAATCATCAGATTGACCTAGCAAACAATATTTGTTCTTACAAGATAAATAGCTCCTCCAATGAGCAAATATACAATAATGAAACAATAATAAGAGGGTAGGAATCAAAGCCTGATTCGCAGATCTTGGTGGCTTCTTCCTTCTCTTCCTTTGAATGGATCTTCCTTCAAGATGCTCTTGAGACTCAGAAGATCAGAAAACTAGGGCTTCTCTCTTCTCTTGAGATTTCTTCGAAATAG
This sequence comes from Calamus simplicifolius, assembly GCA_900491605.1. Lineage (NCBI taxonomy): Eukaryota > Viridiplantae > Streptophyta > Magnoliopsida > Arecales > Arecaceae > Calamus > Calamus simplicifolius. The sequence continues at coordinate 793,190 of UESW01003992.1, read as the reverse complement.
AACAGCAAAAGCTTGGAATCTCTCTCTCTTCTTTTAGGAATCAGTATGATTTTTCCTTACAAGTTTTTCCTCTTTTCTCTATTGATTTTCTGATGGATTTCACAGATTTTCCTCTATTCTTTTCTTTTTGTCTCTCTTGTCTCTTCTCATTCGGATGCGGCAAACCCTCTTCTTATAGATCCCGATTAATCCATAAATAGTTTGAAACTATCCGTTAGAAACAAGTGTAAGAAGGATTAGATCCATAAATAACAATAGCCGTTGGGATTAAAATAGATAAAGATAAAGTTTAGAGTCGTTCTGACAGTTCTGGAGCCGTGTCTAACATTCTGGAGTCGGCTCTAACTTTTCTGGAGTCGGCTCTAACTCAAAATTCTTTAATCCGCTCGATCTGGAGTCGTCTCTGACTTTTCTGGGGTCAACACAAAATTCTTCTGGAGTCGACTCTAACAGTCCGGGAGTCGACCCTAAGTCGTGGCCTGAAAAACCATCGTTCTGTCTTTTCTGTTGGAGTCGGCTCTAACAGTCCTGGAGTCGACTCTAAGTCTGTGCCGATTTCCGGAGTCGACTCTACGATTCCATGTGTCGACTCTAATGTCTGCAATCTTACCTTGACATTAGATTCGAACCAGAACTTAATTTGACTCTTGATTTTGATTATCAATTCGACTTATAATCTGAAAAACTTAATCAAAATCATTAGTAACTTCAAATGTTATACTCAAATAGTTTTTGTTAATCATCAAAATCCTCAATTGGGTCAACAATCTCGATCGGCGATGATCGATCCAACGGTTGCGATCGATCCGATCGGAGATGATCCGACGGTTGCGATCAATCCATGCCATGATCCCGATCGGCGATGATCTGACGGTTGTGATCTTTCTATTTTTTTCTCTTTACTTATTGTATTATATTTTGAAGGTCAGGCCTAGCCCCCCTCCCTTCTTTACCATTTTGATTTTAAATTAATAAACTAGGGGTCTATACCAAACCCCCCATCATTAAGGTGGCTTTATATTAATAATTTTTTTATTCCTAATAATTTTTTAATTTATCAAAAAAAAATTCAATTTTTTTTTTGAGCCGTGCACGAACCAGGCCCTAGGTGGGCCGTGCACGAACCAGGCCCGTCATGAGCCGTGTCATGCTGAGCCAACAGAAAAAATTTTCTAGGCCCGGCACGGCTCATCTGGGCTTGGGCTATGCCATGCCATGGGCAGCACAACCCAGTGCCTACCTCTACCCATATTTTTCTTTTTCTTTAATGACTTGGGAATCAAGTCATGGGTAACTTAGGGGCTAAGGCATGCCAATTTCCTATTTTGTCTTCAAATACTCTTAATGCATTTATACTTTTTGAAAACACGTGGCTTACTTATAATCATGATATTTTACCCTTAGATTTTCTTTTTCAAATTTTCGTTAGCAAAATTAGCAATTGACATCAGAGCCTTTTCCAAATTTGCCCCTGATATAGCAATTTTTTAATCAATTTATAGCCCAGATTATAATTTTTTATTTAAATAAATATTTTTATATAACATTTCTAAGAGAAGACCTAATCAATTTGAAGAGATTAATTTTAGAAATCCAACGGTTCAAACGGTACTCAAATAGGACTTAAAATAGAATAAATATAAAATTTTCAAGATTTAACCCAAGAAATCTGCCGTCTTAGAGTCGGCTCCAACAGAATTAGAGTCGGCTCCCGCAAAAATTACTGTCGGCTCTAGAAAATTAGAGTCGGCTCTAATATGGTGCAGAAATGCTAACCTTCTATTTTTTCAATAGAGTCGACTCCCTTTTCTGCAGGTGTCGACTTTAAAGCGTGCCGGAAGTTCAAAACAGTGCTAGAATCGACTCCACTCCAATTAGAGTCGACTCTAACTACAAAAAACATCACTTAAGGGTAAAACTCAAACTAATTTTTCTTGTGATTTAAGCCTATTAAAACTCAAATCTCTCAATTTCTTAAATCAAACTCATTAGCACTCAAAAATATACTCATTTACTCCATAATTTCTTCTTTTTACATTTATCAAAAGGCCAACACGCCACACTTCACTAAAACCTCTAACTTTCATTTTAAATAAAAATGTCATTAATATTACCAATAAATAATAAGGTTTTCAGGACGTTACAATTATCCCCCCTTAAGAAATTTCGTCTCCAAAATTTAGCTAGATATATTTTCAAATAGATGAGGGTACTTCAATCTCATCTATCCTCTCGCTCCCATGTAGCCTCCTTTTTTTGATGATTTAACCATTGTACCTTAACTAATGGAATTCTTTTACTGCGTAGCTGCTTAATCTCCCTACTCAAGATCTTCACTGGTTCCGTTGAAAATGATAAATCTTCTTGTAACTCTATAGTCTCAGACTGAATCACATGAGAGAAATTCGGCATATACCTCCTAAGCATTGATATAAAATACATTATGAATCTGAGATAACTCTGGAGGTAAAGCCAATCTATAAGCTAGTGTCCCAACTCTTTCTAGAATTTCATAGGGTCCAATATATCTGGGACTTAACTTGCCTTTCTTTCCAAATCTTATAATACCTCACCAAGGAGGTACCTTCAGAAAGACTCTATCTCCAACCTCAAACTTTACCTCTCTATGCTTTTTATCTGCATAGCTCTTCTGTCTATCCTGGGTTGCCTTTAATTTAGCTCTTATGATTTTAACTTGATTTGCTGTAAGCTGTACTAACTTGGGGCCTAACAGCCTCTCTCTCCCTCCTCATCCTAACACACTGGAGTTCTACATTTTCTCCCATACAAGACCTCATATGATGCCATATCAATGCTAGAATGGTAGCTGTTATTGTAAGCAAACTCTATTAAAGGCAGATGAACATCCCAGCTACCAGAAAATTCCATGACACAAGCTCTCAGCATATCCTCCAGTGTCTGGATGGTTCTCTCCGACTGACCATCAGTTTGGGGATGAAATGCTGTACTGAACCTCAATTTAGTCCCCAAAGCTTTCTATAATTCTATTCAAAATTGAGATGTAAACCTTGGATCTCTATCTGATACTATAGATACTGGCACACCATGCCTACTCACAATTTCATGCACATATAATTCTGCTAATCTATCCAAGGTAAAGACAATCTTAATAGGTAGAAAATGAGCAGACTTAGTCAATCTATCAACTATCACCCATATAGCATCATTGCCCCTTCTTGTCTTTGGGAGTCCTACAACAAAATCCATAGTTATATGCTCCCATTTCCACTCTGGCACAAACAGAGGCTAAAGCTTGCCAGCAGGACACTGATGTTCAGCCTTAATCTGCTGACACACCAAACACTTAGATACATACTCAGCTATCTCCTTTTTCATACCATTCCACCAGTAATTCTGTTTGATAGTTCTATACATCTTAGTACTATCTGGATGCATTGAATAAGCTGAGCTATGTGCTTCCTTTAAAATCTGATCTTTCACTGATTCCACAGCTGGCACACAAACTCTGCCCTTGAATAATAACACCCCATCACCTCTAACAGAAAACTCTGACTGAGACCCACTCTGAATTAAATCTCTAGCTTTAAGCAACTGTAGATCTAGCAGCTGAGCTTCTCTTATTTCCTCTAGCATTTGGGGTCTCACTCTGAAAGTAGCCAACAAGGCTCCTGATTCTTCTACAGCTAGCTCTGCATCTAACCTCCTTAACTCAATCATCAAGGGTAGCTGTACTATTCTAATAGAAGCCAATGTGGCCATAGACTTTCGACTCAAGGCATCAGCCACAACATTAGCTTTCCCCGGTGATACTCAATAGTGCAATCATAATCTTTAATCAATTCAATCCATCTTCTCTGCCTTAAATTCAATTCCTTCTGGGTCAGAATATATTTCAAGCTCTTATGATCAGTAAATATCTGGCACCTTCTTCCATACAAGTAGTGCCTCCAAACCTTCAATGCAAATATAACAGCAGCTAACTCCAAATCATGGGTGGGGTAATTCTTTTCATGGGATCTCAACTGTCTAGATATATAAGCCACCACTTTTCCATTCTGCATTAAAACACACCCCAAACCCTTCAATGAGGCATCACTATAGATCACATAATCACTGGCACTATCAGGGAGTATTAGAATTGGGGCTGAGGTTAATCTCTTTTTCAATTCATCCATACTCTTCTGGCATTCATTAGACCAATCAAACTTGATATTCTTTCTAAGCAGCTTAGTCATAGGAGAAGCCAAAATCAAAAATTTTCTATAAATCTTCTATAATATCCTGCTAGCCCCAAGAAACTCCTCACCTCAGTCTGATTGGTAGGTGATACCCAATTCACTATAGCTTCAATCTTTTGAGGATCTACCATAATACCTTTGGCTGAAACTACATGTCCCAAGAACTTTACCTCATCCAGCCAAAATTCACTTTTACTAAACTTTGCATATAATTGCTTTTCTCTTAATATCTGCAAAACTGTCCTCAGATGCTGTTCATGCTCTTCACTACTTCTAGAATAAATCAAGATGTCATCAATGAATACTATCACAAATTTATCTAGATACTCCTGAAATACTTGATTCATCAGACCCATAAAAGCAGCTGGAGCATTTGTCAAGCCAAATGGCATCACCAAGAACTCATAATGACCATATCTGGTCCTGAAAGCAGTTTTAGATATATCCTCATTCTTTATTCTCAATTGATGATACCCAGATTTCAGATCAATCTTTGAAAATACTGCTGCCCCCTGAGCTGATCAAACAAATCATCGATCCTTGGCAATGGATAATTGTTTCTAATGGTCACCTTTCAACTGTCTATAGTCTATACATAACCTTAAGGTACCATCCTTTTTCTTCACAAACAACATTGGTGCACCCCATGGCGATATATTGGGTATAATAAATCCTTTATCCAATAATTCCTATAACTGACTTTTCAATTCTTTCAATTCAACTGGAGCCATTCTATAAGGTGCCCTGGCTATTGGTCTGGTATCTGGAGCTAGATCTATACTGAAATCGAATCCTCTGTCAGGAGGTAACCCTGCAGCTCCTCAGGAAATACATCTGAAAAATCCCTTACCATAGGGATATTCGCCAACTCTAAACCATTGCCCTCTAGGCTCACTGCACAAGCTAAATAGGCTTCACATCTTTTGCTAGCATTCTATTGGCTGACAAAGCTGAAATCACTCCTGAGGGCAACCCCCTCCTATCACCAACGAAACAGACCTCTCTATCATTAGAAGTTTGTAACATCACCTCCTTCCTAAGCAATCTACTTGGCTCTATGCACAAATAGCCAATCCATCCCCAAAATGGCATCAAACTCTTTAAATCTCAAAGGAATCAAATCTGCTGCTAATTTCTGACCCTCCACAGAAATATCACAGCCTTTATACACTTGGTCTGCTATAAAAGGCCTCCCTACGGGCATAGATACTACCAACTAGCTACCCAACTGGCCCACATCTCTAACTAGATGCTTAGCAAACTCACATGAGATAAATGAATGCGTAGATCCAGAATCAATTAAAATATAAGCATCATGATTATCGATGGGTAGCATACCTGTCACCACATCAGGATCAATCTGAGCCTCCTGCCTGGTCATGGAAAACACTCTGGCCTCGGCCCTTAATACTGGATGACCCTCCTGGCTGATTAATATTAGGCCCCACCTGACTGGCTGAAGCCGCAACACCACTGTCACCCCTTCTACCAGGCTGTCCCCTTGGCATTACTGGCCCCTGAGGAAGCCACCAGCCTGCTGCCCTCTCCTAGGGCAATCTCTCTTCAGGTGACCTAGATCACCACAAATATAACATCCCTTATTGCCCCTCTTACACTCTCCCAAATGAAGTCTCCACATACATACATAGAGGTATATTTCTCCCTCCACAGAAGGACGACCCTGCTCCCTACATCACCAGACACCCTGCTGGTGGCAACCTGAGGCACACCCCCATAAGGCTTTCTTTGGGTTGGGCTAGATGCTGACACAGATACCGATCTCCTGCCCACATCACCAGGGGCTCTAAAACCAGAATAAAACTGTCCAGTCCTCTGGGGTTTCTTAAATGGCTGAGTCCCTCCGGAGCAGAAGAATAACTAGGAGCACTTCTTTTCATTCTATCCTGCCTCCTACTCATATATTCTTTTTCAATTCCTCAGCTTTGAGTGCTCCCTGCACCAACTCAGAATAACTATTATAGGTCTGCATACGGATCTTGGCTTTAATAGGGAGATTCAATCCATCCTGGAATAGTCGACACCTCTCCCTCTCATCAGCCACCAAGGCCCTAGCAAACTGAGATAACTTAACAAAAGTGGCTTCATAATCTGCCACAGACATCCTCCCCTGAGTGAGACTAAGGAAATCCCTCCTCTTCTGATCCCTATAAATCTCAGAATAATATTGCTGATGAAATTCTCTTCTAAAATCTTCCCATGACAACTCCACTCCCTGGGCTGCCTGCTGAATAGATCTCCACCAACTCTGGGCTCTACCCTCCAGTAAAAAGTGGCAATACCAACCTTGCTCTCAGAGCATCCCATCACATCAAATACCCTCTCGATCCTCTGCAGCCATGCCCCTACCTGAATAGATCAGTAGTTCCCTGGAACTCCAGAGCCCCCAACTTTCTGGCTCTTTCCACATTCCTCACAACCTCCAAATTTTTAGATGGAAGGCTGAAACTAGCACCCACAGCTGCTACCACAGCCTGAGTAATCATGCTACCTAGCTCTGGCATACTAGGCCCCTGAGTCTGTGCCCGAGATGGGTCCACTGGCACAGGGTAATATTGTGAAGAAGACTCTGGCATCTGCTCTGAAGATGCCCTCACTTAGCCTCGTTAGATACTGGCTCGTGGAATCACTAGAAGCCATTCTACCAATTTGACTTCTTCTAACTGATCTTCTAGGTTTACTTGACCTTGCTTCTATCCCTGCCTGAGGATTGCTTGTCTCTCTAGATGCCTTTGTAGTAATCGTCCTACAAGACATTATTCATTACATCAGTTTCATCATTCAATAGCTATAATCATAATTATTCAATCATCCTAGACTCATACTCATACTTATTTTCTCTAGGACCTAATAACCTAGGGCTCTGATACCAAAACTTGTCAGCTCCCCCTTTCTCTGGGCCACCGACACACACCTGCACACCTATGGTAATCGGATAGAGTTTTGCTAGTCTTTATGTAGTGCTCCATAAAGAGCTAGAGAACCCCAACTAATTATCATAAGTGGCAGACACTCGAAAAACATCCTGTTAAAAACTTTTTATTATCATCTCAATATATATGCACATCACTCAAATCCACACTAAGCATCAACCTGCTCAGATAATATTTTTCATGACATTCCTTAGCAGTTTACAAGATCACATTCACAATCGACATCAAAATCATAAGTACATACATCATATTCATAATTTTCTCCAAAACATAAGTCTTGTATTTATATCCAAATAAGTCTAATACATCACCACATCTCACTGTACACATACATATATGCAATATACAAATATCACCCCCACACTAACTCAATATGGCTCATCTATACACCCTTGCATCCAAGCAAGCTTCACCAGCTAAGGGTTTGTCCTGCTTAACCTTTGATCCTGGCAGAAATACTCACTGATCTGAAAGAAATATAAATCGCAGAGGGGTGAGACCTAAGTCCAGTGACTGGATAACCATCTAACCATGGAGAAATAGAGAACATACGCTAATACAACATAACTTGCATAACTCAAGGTATACTTTTAACATGATATCAGATAAAGTAAAATGTAGCTTATTCTTCAAAAATATATCAGTACTGAAATACTCTACAATAACTTTCCACTGAAATAAAAATTCATGCATTACAATATGAAGATATGCATTCTTTATCTACAGCCCATACTTTCTTTATTAAATTCTCAGATTCCCATTGGGATCTGCTTACCCACTGGCATCTATGTAAACTCTTCCTCTTGGGATAATCCTTTTTAAATCACAATATATGCTTTTAAATCTCATGATACTGGGCTGTGTGTGTAATGCCTCTGAGGTATCACCCTACAGTCGCCCTCCTATAGGTGTACTCTCATCGGGTGCGTGACTAACAATAGGATCCCCACACAAATAGCACCCCTTACCCGTGCGGTTCACCTGGCAAAGTGCTTTGTTCCTTAACCCTGGAACCTTGGGATTTTTCTCTGCCCCAACGGGCTATATATATAGTAACCAGTTCCATTGAGCTATGATTCATGCTTCCACAGACTGCTTACAACCTATCCCACTGGCCTGGTCAAGCATGCACTCACCCCTGATTCTGGGGTTCATCGTACGATCGAATCGCAAGGAGGTGCCGGCTCAATAGTAGTATGCAATGCTCATACTACAGTATAGTCTAAAGGATGATCAGCCCCATAGCTGCCTGATGCTCAGTATGATACATACATCAAATATATCATTTGTAAAGCTTTATCATGCAAATATGCCATGTATGCATCAACCATCCCCTCATCGAAACTCATGCTTATGTCTTTATGCTTAAAACTCATGCTCAAAACTCATGCATCAGAACATCATGTACTGGTGCTGATTTCTCAAATTTAAAACATACACAATACTCTACTAAACATAATCTACCACAACTAGGTATTAGTCTCATTATACTAGCTCAAATTAACTTCTCATTGCTAGATGAGAAACCCACTCACCTTAGCAGGTTACTCCACAACTGGTACTCAACTCCGATATTCCGGCTCCCTGGAATAACCCTCTTGACCTACGTTAACATACAGATATGATAACTATTAGGATTACCTCCACACAGATTTTTCTCATGAAACCATGCATGCATACATGATCTATCCTCTAATATCTCATTATTTTTTTCCACCCTTTCTCTACTCAAGATTACTTCCACTATTGCCTCAAAATATAAGAGTCTAAGAAAATTTAAAGTCAAGCAAGATCTAGAGAAGCTATAGCTTACCTGAAGCCAAGATAAACCCCAAGCTTTTATTTCCTTTCCTCTTTCTTTCTCCTTTTCTTTTTCTTTCTCTTCCTCTCTTTTCTTCTCTTCTTTCTCTCTTTCTTTCTTTCTATCTTTTATCTGGCTGAACCCATGTTCCCCTTTTTCTCTAATGACTTGGGAACCAAGTCATGGGTAACTTAGGGGCTAAGGCATGCCAATTTTCTATTTTGCCCTCAAATACTCTTAATGCACGCTTTTTGAAAAACACATGGCTTACTTATAACCATGATATTTTACCCTTAGATTTTTTTTTTTCAAATTTCCCTTAGCACAATTAGCAATTGATATCGGAGCCTTTTCCAAATTTGCCCCTGATATAGCAATTTTTTAATCAAAATATAGCCCAGATTATCATTTTTCATTTCAATAAATACTTTTATATAATATTTCTAAGAAAAGACCTCACTAATTTGAAGAGATCGATTTTAGAAATCCAACGGTTCAAACGGCACTCAAATCGGACTTAAAACAAAATAAATATAAAAATTTCAAGATTGAATCCGAGAAATCTACCGTCTTAGAGTCGGCTCCAACAAAATTAGAGTCAGCTCCCGCAAAAATTAGTGTCGGCTCTAATATGGTGCAGAAATGCTAACCTTCTATTTTTTCGATAGAGTCGACTCCCTCTTCTGCAGGTGTCGACTCTAAAGCGTGCCGAAAGTTTAAAACTGTGCCAGAGTCAACTCCACTCCAATTAGAGTCGATTCTAATTACAGAAAACATCGCTTAAGGGTAAAACTCAAACTAAACTTGATTTTTCTTATGATTTAAGCCTATTAAAACTCAAATCTCTCAATTTTATAAATCAAACTCATTAGCACTCAAAAATATACTCATTTGTGAGGAAACCATGCCAAAGGTCAAAAAAGAGCTAATTGTGATATATACCTTCTTTAAAAATGTCCAATCCCTCGTCTTGCTTCAAGTACAATGAGAAGTTTACAAACAAAGACCACAATCACAGCAAGACATCCAAGTTGCATTGCAAGCCCAATCAGCCAATTATGGCAAGAAACATGATTCCAAGATGTTGTACCTAAAAAAGACAGCAAAAGCCTTCAGGATTCAATAAAACTTAATGTTCATTCCACAAATAAATTATTCAGAATCAAAAACAAATACGTAACATCCCAGAATCAAAACAAATAACAGAAAGTTCATATACCATCAGAACTTTTATTATCAGAAACATTAGAACTTTTATATTCAGGACACACAAAGCACCTATGACTTGAACTCAGCCAAAATATATATGAAATTTCTACTTGGTGCTATGGATGTGATGGATCAGATCAACCACCCGTGAGCTGCAGAACAGAAACACAGAAGGCCACATTAGAAATCAAACTATAATGTAATTCTTGATTCATTGAAACTTACAGCCAGCAAAGCTAAACAGCAACAATATGTTATAGTAGCATTTTACAATGATCCATAAGTCTGCATACCCTGATAATTATGGTAGTTTTATATGTGTATATATGTAAGAATGCATGTACAATTAAAGGCAAAGGAAGGCAGAGGAAGAAATAGTCTAACACAGAGGTCAAGGTAACGAAGATAGAATGTATAGCATAGATCATCAATCTCCCAATCCCAAGTAAGGTGACACCAGAACAGACATAGAAGGTGATTTTTGGTATCACATGAGAGAACTATGAATTATAATGATCTCCAACTTGCTGTGTTCTCCATCTCAAGTTTCCACACCTTTCCGCTCAACCGGGAAACCCAAGCTGATGACCTATTCTGGTTCTTAATTTGTTGTGAAGCAAACAAGGCTTGTAATTTAGATATTAACATAATATGGATGTGATGCGCAAAACTAAAGAATTACCTGTAGCCCCATTCGTTGTCATACCAAGACATAAGCTTCACAAAGTTTTCATTAAGAGAAATCCCAGACTTGGCATCAAAGATTCTCGATCTGCCATGGTACACAAATTACAATAATAGACCAATTACTTAAGAGTGACATTACTATAAAAACCAAAATCAACACTCATAGTACAATTCCTTAGTTGCAGGTTATATGACAAAAAACATCTTTTTCGGACCGATGAAGAAGTAATTCATCACAATTTACAGTTTGCATGATCCTGTACCTATTATCACCAATGAAGTCGGTGGAAACCAAGTCCTCATCAACATAACCCAAGAGTCCTTTCAGCTTCCCCTCAGATTCTTCCCTGTAATATAGAAACAAGATTATACAAAAAAAAAAAATTAATAAAAAAACCATCGTGACATAAATATAAATGGATATAATTAAACAATCTACTAATTAATTTATCACACACCCAGTATATGAAAAAATATCTACAGATCAGTTTGAATGTGAATATCAAACAATTCTTGCTTATAAGTTGAAGTAGAACAAGGTGTGAAAAACAAAATCAATATTTAACAGGCTTCTTAATATAGTTTTGTATTATGTTCAATGCACAAGTGTCATAAAGCACTGCAGCCCAAATATACCTTCCTATTTGTTTTGGAAAAAATTTCTTTTTGACGAAACAGTGATTCTAGAACCCACCATACAACAAGCTCAAATTTGAACTGGCAGATGTTACAAGATCTGACTTTTCTATGGAAAGGAAATCTAATTGATAACCACTTACTTGATTGCAGCCTTTATCTGTTCATATGAAGCTGGCTTCTCGAGCCTAACAGTGAGATCCACAACTGAGACATCCACAGTTGGAACTCTGAAAGACATTCCAGTCAATTTCTCGTTCAAAGACGGGAGCACTTTTCCAACAGCCTATACAATTATTGAATAAAAGGACTTTCAGTGGTTGATTCAAACATCACAGTGAAACAAGTCACAAACTGATTCAATAAATAGCTGTTTTAAATCAATTATGCTTGGCAGAAGCAAATTAATGATAAATCAACAAATATAATTTTTTTTTTAATTTATGTACTTGATTGTCAATGACTTGAAAATACTTGAATCGCATAATATAACACAAGTTCTTTTTTTGGAAGCCAATAGAGACATGATCTAATACTGCAAAATGATGGCAATCCAAACAAAGATTAATATCTTGTTCACCAAGATCATACAAGTAGATTATGCCACAAGGAGTCATTAGACTTATCTGTCTCTTGTGCTTGCACATGATGGGCTTTAAATCCCCAAAAAACCTAGCTCACAAGTTTAGTCCATAGACACAGGATGATGAACAAATGCATGAAAAAGAGAGAACAAATTACATAAAAGATCTCTAATACTGCAGTGCAAAAGCCCTCAATTAAGTGTCATTCAATTGAAGCAAATGCTCAGTTATGGTGTTTGATGAATAATTATATGCATCGTCCATAGATTCCCGGTTCTAGTATTTATTTTCTCCAGCTGGAGCAAAGACAATGCTCACTCCAAGTGAAAGACATAGAATAACTTAGTAACTTTGGCATTATATCAAAAGGAGTGATAGCTACTGCCAATTAGAAAAAATGGGGAAAGGAAAAAAGGCATACAGCTGGTTTGCTTTCCTAAGATAAGCCAGCCAATTAGTAACTTGATTCTGGTTCTTTTCTAGAGGAAAATATAACAACTGAATTCAGGTCTGTGTTTCCATTGTTATTACAATTTAGACCAAAAATAAGTGGCTTCATCAATACTATTTCAATGCTGACGGAAGGAAGAAAATAAGTTTCTGGTCACATGAAGGAACTTTTATATGATCCATGAACAATTTAGGATCATCACTCATCACCTTGCAAGTGTCAAAATCAATTTAGTAAGGCCACAATATCCATTCTTGATTGTTTTCACCATAAAGGAATGCTGCCATTCCACGTTAATTAGCTTAATAAAAACATAAACTCTTGCCATCAAGCTTCCCTTTATATCATCATCCTTAATATATAATATGTTCGTGCGCAGGTTCTCACGCCGGAATCCAGCATTATAAATACGGGATAGTGGGAGATTAAGCACTGGAATAATCTAAAAAGGACCACCTGGTGCATCGCAATCGTGCATGTCAACATACTTTTTCCACGACCAAATGGCATTTTAACCGCAATCACGCACGCACGCACGCACAATTACGTAGCAATATCAAGGCATTTAACCGCCATGATAACTATTATGAAGACCTCCATTATGTTATTAAAATTTATAACCAATGAAATATTATTCATGTGCATTATCACTGCTACAACAGCTAGGGTAGCCAAATGTACACGTATGAATGGCAGCTCCGGTCCAACCCAACATTTGACTCGACAAGGATATATAATGAGATAATAAATAGAAATTGTGTGACGTTTTTAATATCTTGGAACATCATCAGTATGTATTGCATATCCACAACAAACAAACCATCATACCAATTTCTGTCCCGCAAAGTTTTTCTTTTTTTTTTTGTGGCTTGCTTGTGAAGCATGAAAAGAGATTGCCAATCAGGAGGGAGGTAACTTTGACCTTAATTTTAGTTCCCTTGATTCTATTCTTGCTGTCTTACTGTTGTCGAGCATGATCGAATTAAGAACGACTGTTTGCTATTTTGGCTCGTTTCTGTGGAACGATGGAAACTAAAGATTGTTTAATTGAACCGTTAATCATGGGAACATGAGAACAAAAACATCATTTTAAACTTTTATTACTGTATAGCATGAATACAAATAATGTACACCATTGTACAAGGAAATAAAAAAATACCACATATAGCTTATGCTTGAAATAATGAATCAACATTTTGAAATACTGTATCAATTATATTTTCCTACTGGAAAAGAAATCATTTGTATAAAAACCATATGCACTATATTGCTTTTAAAACATAAACTCTTTTATATTTTGCAATAATGAATCAACATTTTGAAATACTATATCAATTATATTTTCCTACCGGAAAAGAAACCATTTGTATAAAAACCATATGCACTATATTGCTTTTAAAACATAAACTCTTTTAGATAGCCCAACCTTTTAGTTCATTTTCTTTTAAAACTCATCTTCACTGGGATATGCATTTTGCCGTAGGCCTTTTCTTTTTAAAACAAATGTATGCATTGCTTTATAAAACATGAAATCTCTTTTATGCAGCTCAGTCTTTTTTTTTTTTTTTCTTATTTCTCTAATTCCCATTGGGATCTATCTTGCCCACTGGCATCTCATATAAACCATCCCCATCGGGATATAATTCCTGGCCCACTGGCCCCTTTTTAAAACTTATTGAATGCTTTTCAAAAACTTGCCCACTAGCACCTTATTTTAAAAACTATCACCACTAGGATCTATTTGGCCCATCGGCCATTTTTAAAACTAACACATATATTTTAAACCATCATGATGCTGGGATGTGTGTGATGCCTCCGAAGTACCACCCTACAGTCGCCCTCCTGCAGGTATACACTCATCGGGTGTTTGAGCTGGCAACAGGATCCCCGCACAAATAGTACCCCTTACCCATGCGGTTCATCCGACAAAGTGAGTTGTTCCTTGACCCTAGAACCTCAAGTTTCCTCTCTGCCCCCATGGGCTATATAGTAACTAGCTCCACTGAGCTATGATTCATGCCCCATGGGCTCTTTGCAACCTGCTCCACTAGGCTTAGTCTAGCTTGCACTCACCCCTGGCCCTGGGGATCATCGTACGATCGAATCGCAAGGAGATGCCATTGTATTTGTAGTGTGCAATGCTCATGCTATAGCACATTCTACAAGGTGATCAGCTCCATAGCTACATGAATGCTCCATATGATCCATGCATCAAAATATATTCTTTTCAATAATTTTTTTCATGCACATATTGTTGGAAAATGTGTCCCAAAGCCAATCGTCTAGGCTGTAGACGGTTATGCTCATTGTAATTGTATATGAACTTTATAATAAATAAAAGCATTTTTTGGTAGTTCATCACATTTATATTTTTCTATAAAAAGCTCTTGTGTGATGGAGTCCTTAGACTATCTTGCATTGAGGATATATCATGTAGTTCTTAAAACTATTTGCAACCAAACGATACATTGTTATAGGACGACAGTGTATCAAGTATAGGTTAATGTATGTCATATAGGTTGGTTGTCCTCTTGACTAAGGAGTGTGGAGACACTGGTATGACATACTGTGAAATGTATGATATTTTATTAAACATGACCCAGCTGCGGAGCTCCCTTCTACCAAGGGTTGCTCGCGAAGGGATATGGATATAAATGTCTTTTAAACCTGAGATCACCATGGTAGCTTGCAAGCAACTCACTGTGCTTTAGTGCGGGACTACCTAGATTTCTAATCTAGTGACGAAAGGTATCTGGGTACAGTTAAGTACTTATGGAGCAATGGTGGATCAAGATGGGATTGACCCCTCCAAATAGTTTAGAGTAAATGTCTCACTATGTCTCAACTTAGCAAAACATTGGCCATGGTAGTTCGTGTGAGGAGTCAAAGGACTTGTAAGGTTAAGGCATATTATGAATGTACTGATTAAGGGTTGGCAGTTAAACTCTAAGTCATCCTGAGCATTATGAGGTCAAAGGGATGAATTATATAGTAACCATATGCCAGAGGATTTATATGAATGCTTTGTAATCTTCGACCTATCTGGACGTCGGGTGTTATTGCTAGATGGCAACTTCGATTGGGGCTAGAAATGTTCTGGTACTATCGGCTTAGTGTTCGAACCTATGGGGTCACACACCATAGGGATTTTCTTTCTGATCTAAAGGCTGATCGATGATTGAGTCAAGCCAAATATGTTTTGGTTTGGGGTCCAATTGGATTGGACTTAACCATGCACTCTTTCTTTCCTTTTATTGCATTCGAATTTGAATTTCAAATTCAAATTTAATTTTTTGCTGAAATTAGTCTTGATGAAACATCAGTGGAAATGGGATTTAACACTAACTGGGGATAGTGTTCTGGAAGTGGTTCTGTAGTGCCTACTATTAGTTGGCTAGTTTAGGAAAGTCTTTTGGAAATGTCAGGTGCGAGTATAGCCACATTAATGCACTAAATTTTATCAGAACTCTTCAAGTTAAGCATGCTAGGATGAGAGTAAAAGCAATGATGGGTGACCTTTTGGATATCATTTGGGGAATTGACCAAGGGAAAAAATGAAAAAGTTTTAGAAGTCATTTAGAATATTAATCAAGGGTAAAATAGGGAAAGATATTCAAGGGTAAAATGTTAAGGTTGAGAGAGAGCCACGTGGACTTTAAAGAGTGCACCTTAAGAGCCTTAGAGGGCAAAAGGGAATTTTTGATGGGTAATTAAAACCCACCAAATCTTTTTTTAACCTTTAAGCCACTGTAAGAAAGGAGAAAAGAAGGGAAAAAGGAAGAAAAAATAGAGCAAAAAGAGAAAGAAAAAGAGAGCTCAACCATGGGAAAAGAGAAGAGAAGAGAGAAGGAAGAAAAAGAAGAAGAAGAAGAAGAAGAAGAAGAAAAAAGAGGAGGAAGAAAAGAAGAAAAAGCTAAGGGGTTTTCTTGCTTTTTAAGATAAGCCTATTTTTTCTAAGCATGAGAATAGTATCAGAGTCTTGTGATTAGGATATGCATGATGTGTTAGCATATGTATTTTGAAGTATATGAAAGGGTGAAAGAAAATTATGCTAAGATGTTAAGCATAGAGCTTGCATGCATAGTTGCATGAAACCTTTCATGTTTGTGGACTTGACAATGCATACATGATGACTTAGGTCAAGAGATTAGTTTTAGGGAACCCAAACAAGAAAGATAATAGCTAGTTAAGAGTGCTAGCAGCTAAGGTGAATGGGTTTCTCATCTAGTTGTGTATATTACTTTTGAGATATCATGTAGATATTTTGATATATAAACCCAAGATATGATATGGCTAGTATAGTATTTCTAAAGGGTTTCAAATATGGAAAATGAGAACTATGTTTATGACGTATTTCAAAGCATGAATTTAAAGTATATTTCAAAGCAAAGCATGAGTTTAAAGTATTTCAAAGCAAAGAATAAGTTAAAGCATAAGTTTCAGAAAAAAGCATGAGTATCAAAAGAAAGCATGAGTTTTAGAGTCATGCATGGGTATATATGCATGACAAAGTTTTAAAAACAGTATAGCTGAGATTTTAGATTTCAAAGCATGCATCATATAGAATATTGGCCACCTATGGGGCTGATCATCCTGTAGGTTGTGCTGTAGCATGAGCATTGCACACTACTTATAGCGGCACCACCTTGAGATTCGATTGTACTATGATCCCATGGCCAAGGGTGAGTGCAAGCTAAACCAAGCCCAGCGAGATAGATTGCAAGCAGCCCGTGGGGGTAAAGAATCATAGTTCGGTAATGAGCTCAGTTATTATATATTCCATGGAGAGACACAAAGAAAACTCGAGGTCCTAGGGTCAAGGGACAACCCTACCTACTGAGGTGAACCGCACAAGTAAGGGGTGCTATATGGTGCAGGGATCCTTGAGCTACAGACACTCATCCGCTAAGAGTACACCTGCAGGAGGACGATTGTCAGATGTACCTCAGAGGTAATACACACAGCCCAGCATCATGAGATTTTGAAAAGCTTGCACTTGGTTTTAAAAAGGCCTATGGGCCTAGCATATCCCAATGGGAGATAGGTTCAAAAAGATATGCTGGTGGGTAAAAGCATATCTTGGTGAAGATCAGAAAGAAAAGAATAGAAAGGTTGGGCTACAGAAAAATAGGTCCCGATGAGGGACAAGAAAGCATTTATCAGTTTTCAAAAAAGTATTAGCATGTTTTTATAAAGTAAAACAACATACATGGTTTTTATACAAATGGTTTATTTTCCAGTGAAAAAATGATTGTTACAACGTTTCAAATGAAGATATGTTATTCGAAGCATAAGCTATATTTATATTTTTTGTTATCATGTTCAAAAGTATACTTTGATTTATTCATGCTATACGGTGTTAGTATATTATTTAAATGGTGATTTTGTTCTCAATTTTTCTATGGTTAGATGGTTATCTAGTCACTGAGACTTCGGTCTTACCCCACTATTATTGGATTTTTATTTCAGATCAGTGAGTTTGTTGGCAGGATTAGAAGATTGGCCTTAGCCTTAGTCTTGAACTTGGATCCTTAGCTATATTTTGTGACATTTGTCATTGAAGAAATTTAAATTGGATGTAAAATGTATCTAGAGGCATATATGTATATGGAGATGGGTGAGGACATTTATGTATGGATGTTGTTTAAAGATTTTTGTATGTAGTTGTAACTTGGTGATATACTATAGGCTTGATCTGAATGTATGAAATGGTTTTGGTTGTGAAATCAATTGTGAATGTGATCTTTAAAGCTATGTGTGAAAATAATATGGATGTTGTTTAAAGATTTTGCAAAGCAGGATATGAAAATATTATTTTTATCTGAGCAGGATAAATTAAGTTGAGTTATGATTTGAGAAATATATAAATTAATTGAGTAGGGTAAAAAGTTTTTATTAGGATAAATTTTTGAGCAGATGATTTATGGCAATTGGATGGGGTTCACTAATGCTTTATGGTGTGCAACATAAAGGCTAGTAGAGCTTTATCCAATTTTCATAGGTTATCAAAATTATCAAGAGAGGGTCTCGGCATTATTTGGCCAAGATTGGAGCTTGGATTTTTGCCAAATTCTTATCAAACTTGATCTTGATGTTCATGGCCATGCAGAACTAAAATCCTTGAATAAAAATTGAGGTTCAAATGTCACCTGCTTCACATGGTATTCAGCGGTCAAAACCATCATGTTGTTCAAACCTAGTTGTTTTCTTCTATAGTGTTGACCCCATATTGATTTTGATGATTACAAAATAATTAGGCAATTCTAAACTTGATACAAGGAAGTTCGGTCGCCTTGCAAGTAAGTATCTTCGTGCAAAATTTCATTGGTAAGAAAGTACTTTAATTAATTTGCTTTGACTATTTTTTATTAGCTTGGGAGTTAACTGATTAGCTAACTTGTTATTCCATTTAGCTAGCTGGCACCCCTCTCAGTTAGCTGATACATTGTCTCAGTGCTTGGCCGAACGATCTTGTATTTTAGCTAGCTGGTTAGCTAGCTTGTTAGCTAGCTGAAGTTTCTTCAGCTAACTAAAATGCTAGTCACAATGCTTGGCCGAACGCTCTATAAATTTAGCTAGCTGGTTGGTTAACTTGTTAGCTAACTGGAATTCGTTTTTAGCTAACTCCAGTTGCCTGTAAACTCTCCTGGCCGAACAGTCTTAAATTTTAGCTAACTATGGAGCTAGCTGCCAGGCCTTCTAGCTAGTTGACGTTTCTTTTAGTTAACTGCTTAGCTAACTATTTTATCTTGGAGCTAACTGCTTAGCTAACTATTTTCATAGGAAACGTTGAAGCCGTGAGGATTCAAATTTTAGTTAACTGGAGAGCTAGCTGCCTGTTGGCTAGTTAGCTGGAGAGTTAGCTACCTTATTCAGACGTATGGCTACCTTTTTGCTTAGTTAGCTGTAGAGCTAACTAAGCCGGACCGTTCCTACGTTACTTTTTGTTTTAGTTAGCTAGTGAGCTAACTGACTATATTTAGCTAGCTATTGAGCTAACTCCTCTTCTCCTACAACTCCTGCAACCATGAGCCTTAATTTTCTAGTTAGCTGGGAAGCTAACTACCAATGCATGAACCCTTTACTTTGCCAATTTATATTGCCTGTTAGTTAGCTGAAGAGCTAACTAACCTTTGCTTAGTTAGCTGCCTAGCTAACTAAGTGATCTGCACTTTAGTCTTATGGCCGTTGTTTTGCTATTAGTTAGCTGAAGAGCTAACTAGCAATCTTTCTAGTTGACTAAAGAGCTACTTCTGGACGATTTATTTGTCGTGGCCTCTCTTGTTAGCTAGCTGACTAGCTAGCTGAGGTTGCCCTACGGAATGTTTCTCACTTATGTATTTGAGTTTTTCAATATTAATCTTAAGGAAGAAACTGCAGTGGCATTACGTCACTCTGACGTTTTTAATGCTCATTCATTGCACCGTATGGACTTTGCCAAACGGGATGGTATTTAGTTAAAGGTTAGGTCTAGAACTGGTCAATCTAGTATGCCACCGCCAACTGTGACTCAATCTGCTTGTTCTCCTCAGAACTTCTTCAATTTTGACTTTAACCATCCGAATCCTTACCTTGCTGCTATGTCTGATGATCAAAATTCTTTTCAATCTGATCCACCCAGTATGAATGCTCCTGGACCTTCTTATCGGAATGACAATCAAGCTCCTGCTCCTCTTCCTATCATTCGCATAAGTGATGATCAAATTTGCCTTATTATCAATGAATTGACCCTTGCCACTTCTAGTCGAAGCTCTGGAGACAATGCTTCTTCTGTCAATGATCAGACTCTCATTCCACATATTTCTTTTGTTTTTGAAAACATATCTTAGTTTAAACTTATTCTTGAGCGACTTATCCATGATGTGAATATTCTCAATGGAAGAGTTTTCATCACAATGAATCTATCATGGAGCAGATCCTAAAAGAGATTAATTTCCTAAAAGGTAAGCTTGAGAATTTTGAAACTAAGGCAGAGTGGGTAGAGCACCGAATGAGATCTACAGAGACCCAGACCCGGGATGCAGCAAACGTTGTTGACCATTGGATCGCATCCTTCACAAGGCTGAGTCAACTCCTAGAGACTTACATCACTATTTCTGCCACCTCTGCGCCTGATGCTTCTTATTCTCATCCGTACCTCTGGACTCCACCAACACAGCCTTCCTTCGACAAGCCTGGATCTTCAAACAAACCAAATGTTTCTTCAGTGCATATTTCTTCTTCTGATGACGATAAGTGATTATGTTTGACTTATGTTGTGACCGTACTTAGTAATCTTGTTTTTGTAATGCATGACTATGTTTTATGACTTGAGACCATGGCGTGTAATGTTTGTAATACTTTATTTTGTAATGATCTGAATGACTGCTTAAATTATGTATGTTTGATCACATCTCCTTGATATATTATGCTTAAATTTATTGAAAAACTCTTCAAAATTCTTTTTGATTAATGACAAAAAGGGGGAGAATATTATTACATACATTAAGGAATGGAGTAAAGTAATAACTCCATATATTCAGGGGGAAAAAAGATTTCACTGATTCAGATTGACAAGGGGAGAAATTAATGTTTTCTGATTACACTCCTGTCTATATTAAACTTCCTGTATTTGCTCCTCTTGTGCTTAAAGGTTTTGTCATCATCAAAAAGGGGAAGATTGTTGACCCCAGATAGATTTTGATGATTACAAAACAATTAGGCAATTCTAAGCTTGATATAGGGAAGTTCGGTCGCCTTGCAAGTAAGTATCTTCGTGCAAAATTTTATTGGTAAGAAAGTACTTCATTTAATTTGCTTTGAATATTTTTTATTAGCTTGGGAGTTAACTGGTTAGCTAACTTGTTATTCCATTTAGCTAGCTGGCACACCTCTCAACTAGCTGATACATTGTCTCAGTGCTTGGCCGAACGATCTTGTATTTTAGCTAGCTGGTTAGCTAGCTTGTTAGCTAGCTGAAGTTTCTTCAGCTAACTAAAATGCTCGTCACAGTGCTTGGCCGAACGCTCTATAAATTTAGCTAGCTGGTTGGTTAACTTGTTAGCTAACTGGAATTCGTTTTTAGCTAACTCCAGTTGCCTATAAACTCTCCTGGCCGAACAGTCTTAAATTTTAGCTAACTATGGAGCTAGCTGCCAGGCGTTCTAGCTAGCTGACGTTTCTTTTAGTTAACTGCTTAGCTAACTATTTTATCTTGGAGCTAACTGCTTAGCTAACTATTTTTCATAGGAAACGTTGAAGCCGTGAGGATTCAAATTTTAGTTAAATGGAGAGCTAGCTGCCTGTTGGCTAGTTAGCTGGAGAGTTAGCTACCTTATTCAGACGTATGGCTACCTTTTGCTCAGTTAGCTAGAGCTAACTAAGCCGGACCGTTCCTACGTTACTTTTTTTTAGTTAGCTAGTGAGCTAACTGACTATCATTTAGCTAGCTATTGAGCTAACTCCTCTTCTCCTGCAACTCCTGCAACCGTGAGCCTTAATTTTCTAGTTAGCTGGGAAGCTAACTACCAATGCATGAACACTTTACTTTGCCATTTTATATTGCCTGTTAGTTAGCTGAAGAGCTAACTAACCTTTGCTTAGTTAGCTGCCTAGCTAACTAAGTGATCTGCACTTTAGTCTTATGGCCGTTGTTTTTGCTGTTAGTTAGCTGAAGAGCTAACTAGCAATCTTTCTAGTTGACTAAAGAGTTGCTTCTGGACGATTTATTTGTCATGGCCTCTCTTGTTAGCTAGCTGACTAGCTAGCTGAGATTACTTACTTATCTCTTCACCGAATGCATTGATGTCTTCAGCTACCTGGAGTTATTTTTTCAGTCAACTGCCGCCTGAGTTCTTAAGCTGCTCTTTCTCTCTACTCTCTCTCTATTGCTATTTTAAGCTACATTTAACTTTTAGATTTTTGAATCTTTGCAGTGCTCTTCCTTCCTCAAATGGAGATCAGCATTCAATGCTTAAGGGAAACATTTATAACGGTTATATTTTCTTTCCGTTTTTATTTCCATTTGTTCCTAATGTATCTAACGGATCTTTTCTTGTTGGATGATTATAAAAAGGTGGGATTTGAAGCACACCATGATTCTGAAAAAGAGTTTTTAAAGAGAAAAAATCCAAGAAAAGAGCTTATATTGCATATTGTTGAGTGGTTGTTGCATTCAAGTTCATTCATTGCTCCAAAAAGTCGTCCGGATCTTTGAAGCTTTTCAAGCAATCAAGACTTCAGCTACTTCGACCTCATTCATTGCTGAGTTTATTGCTTCAAAAAAAATTGTAAAGTATATTCTGAATATTTGCTCATTGTGGGAGCTTCTCTTTATCATTCCTTGATATTTTTGTAAAAGGGTTAGTGTTAACCCTGATTATTTTGGGCTTCCTTGTGCCTTGAAACAAGAGGACTAGCCTAGGTTTGGCTAGGGGATTTGGCTTCCTTGTGCCGTGAAACAAGAGGACTAGCCTGGTGTGGCTAGGGGTTTTTGGCTACCTTGCGTATAAACAAGAGGGCTAGCCTGGTTTGGCTAGAGGTTGTAATCGTTGTGATACGATTAGTGAATTCCAAAGGTTTTGGGGAGTGGATGTAGGTGCTGAGTTTGGCACCGAACCACTATAAACTTCTGTGTTTGTGGTTGTTTGATTCTCTACTGTTATCATTCTGTGCACTCCACTACACCGCTGCAAATCAAAATTAGGGTTTAAGCACATACTTGCATAGTAATCAATTTTTTTAATAACCCAATTCACCCCCTCTTGGGTTGCTACATCTGGGCAACAAGTGGTATCAGAGCAGAGTGCTCTTGATTTCTATAGCTTTGATTAGCTTGGAGCCAAAGATCAGTAGTAATCCCAATGAGTTCTATGTTGACTGAAGGACAATCAACTAATAGACCACCTTTGTTCAATGGAACAAATTACACATATTGGAAAGCACGAATGAAAATCTTCATTCAAGCACTAGATTATGATTTATGGGGAATCATAATTAATGGACCACACACACCCACTATTATGATTGAAAAAATTAATATTGCAAAGCCTGAATCTGAATGGGATGAGCAAGACAAGAAATTAGCTCAATTAAATGCTAAGGCTATGAATGTTCTTTATTGCTCTCTTGATGCAAATGAGTTTAATCGCATATCTACTTGTATGTCTGCTAAGAAATCTGGGATAGACTTGAAGTCACCCATGAGGGTACAAATCAAGTCAAGGAATCCAAAATAAATATGCTTGTTCATAAGTATGAATTATTTAAGATGGATCCTGCTGAAAATATTACTGATATGTTTACAAGATTTACTGACATTATTAATGGATTGAAAAGTCTTGGAAAATCTTATGCTAACAGTGATCTTGTTAGAAAAATCTTAAGATCTTTACCTAGGACATGGGAAGCAAAAGTCACTGCAATTCAAGAAGCAAAAGATCTCAACACTTTATCACTTGAAGAGTTGGTCGGTTCTTTGATGACTCATGAGCTTCAGCAACGACAACATATGATGAAGATGAATCAAAGAAGAAAAGGACATGGCTTTGAAGAGTGCAACTCAAGAAGATGAAAGTGAAGAAACCACAAGTGACAGTGAGAAAGATGATGAAATGGCACTTATTTCAAGGAAATTTAAAAGGTTCATGAAGAGAAAGAAATTTGGAAAAAGAAAATTTTGTCAAAGGAGACCATAGCAAAGATAAGGAAAAGAGTGAACCTCCTACATGCTATGAGTGCAAGAAGCCTGGACACATCAGACCAGATTGTCCACTATTAAAGAAAGGATCTAAAAAATAAAGAAAAGGCAATGATGGCTACTTGGAGCGACAGTGAAGCAACAAGTTCAGAAGATGAAGAGAAAACTGAAGTTGCAAATGTTTGCTTCATGGCTGATAATGATGAGGTAAGCCCTAACTTTTTAGATGACTTTACCTTTGATGAATTACAATGTGCATTTTATGAACTTATTGATGATTTTGCAAATTTAAGTTCAAAAAGCAAAGAATTGAAAAATGAAATCAAAAATCTTACTCTTGAAAAAGAAAGAATTTCAAAGGATAATGAATCATTGTTAAAGGAAAACCAAGATTTGAAAAATGAAGTGGATAAATTAAAACCAATTGTTGATAGATTTAGTCTAAGTTCAGAAAAATTAGAAATGATTTTAAATAGTCAAAGAGCTGTTTACAATAGAGCTGGTCTTGGATACAATACCTTTAAAAGACAAAATTTTGAAAAATATTTATGAGCATGATGATTCTACTAAAATTACATGTTTTAAATGAAAAAATTGGACACAAAGCTTATATTGTCAAACACAAAAGATAAGAAAAATATGGGTTCCAAAAGGAACCATCTTGACTAACCCTAAAGGACCCAAGAAAGCTTGGGTACCTAAAAACAAAAATTGAAATTGTGTATGCAGGTGTGTCTTGCAACCCGAGCAATTAAAAGACAATGGTACTTGGATAGCGGGTGCTCAAGACACATGACCGGTGATGAATCACAATTCATCACTTTGGAAGCAAAAGATGGAGGTGCTGTTACTTTCGGTGATAATGGCCAAGGAAAAATAATTGGCATTGGAAAAATAGGTATCACACCTCATGCTTATATTGATAATGTTTTGCTTGTGAAAGGACTGAAACACAATTTACTTAGCATTAGTCAATTATGTGACAAAGGATTAATGTTACATTTGAATCATCTCTATGCATTGTTAAAAATCCTGCTAATGAAAACATGAAATTTGTTGGTCATAGGCATGGTAATGTATACATTGTTAATTTAAATGATTTGCATGATCAAAATATTGATTGCCTAGTTGCTACAAATAATAAAACTGATAATAGTTGGTTATGGCATCGTAGGCTAGCTCATGCAAGCATGGATTTACTATCTAAATTAATTAAGAAGGATTTAGTACATGGTTTGCCAAAACTTGTTTTTGAAAAAGATAAATTTGTAATGCTTGTCAATTTGGAAAACAAACCCGAGTTTCTTTTAAATCAAAGAATTTAGTTTCAACCACTAGACCTTTGGAGCTCTTGCATATGGATTTATTCGGTCCTACAAGAACAACTAGTCTAGGAGGTAAAAGATACGGTTTTGTTGTTATTGATGATTTCTCTCGCTTTACATGGGTTTTATTTCTATCTAGTAAAGACGAAGCATTTTCAGCATTTCAAAAATTATTTAAAAGAATTACAAACGAAAAGAATTCTTCTGTTTTGTCGATACGAAGTGATCATGGAAAAGAATTTGAAAATAAATCTTTTGAAGAATTTTGTAATGAAAATGGAATTGAACATAATTTTTCTGCACCAAGAACACCACAACAAAATGGAGTAGTTGAAAGAAAGAATAGAACATTAGAGGAAATGGCGCGTACCATGTTGTGTGAAAGCAATCTTCCAAAATATTTTTGGGCAGAAGCTATTAACACTGCATGTTATGTTTTAAATCGTGCATTAATCAGACCTGTTTTGAAAAAGACTCCATATGAACTTTGGAAAGGAAGAAAACCTAATATAAGTTACTTTCATGTTTTTGGATGCCGATGTTTTGTATTAAATAATGGAAAATCAAACCTTGATAAATTTGATGCTAAGTCTGATGAAGGAATTTTTCTCGGATATTCTTTACATAGTAGAGCTTTTAGAATATTCAACAAAAAGACTTTAGTAGTTGAAGAATCAATTCATGTTATCTTTGATGAATCTAATGATCTTCCATCAAGGAAGGGAAAAGGTATAAATGATGCAGATGACATTGAAGATCAATTCAAGGACATCACACTAAAGGATAAGAACGACACAGATACACAAGAGGTAAATGGAGAAGGAACGCTGACCTACCTGAAGCCTCACAAGGTAATGATGAATTAGAAAGAGGTTGGAGGTATGTTCTTAGTCACCCTAAAGATCAAATTATTGGTGATCCTTCTCAAGGAGTTAGAACTAGATCATCATTTAGAGATGCTTGTAATAACTTAGCATTTGTATCTAAAATTGAACCTAAATGTTATGATGATGCTAAAAATGATGTTGATTGGATTAATGCCATGCATGAGGAACTTAACCAATTTGAAAGAAATAATGTTTGGACTCTTATTGAAAGACCTCATGATCATCAAATTATTGGAACTAAATGGGTTTATAGAAACAAATTAGATGAACATGGTAATATAATTAGAAATAAGGCAAGATTAGTAGCTAAGGGTTATAATCAAGAAGAGGGAATTGATTTTGATGAAACTTATGCCCCTGTTGCTAGATTAGAAGCTATTAGATTACTTCTTGCTTATGCTTGTTATATGAATTTTAAATTGTATCAAATGGATGTTAAAAGCGCTTTCTTGAATGGATACATTGCTGAACAAGTTTTTGTGGAACAACCACCGGCTTTGAAAATCACTTGTTTCCAAATCACGTTTTCAAATTAAACAAGCTTTGTATGGTTTGAAACAAGCACCCCGGGCATGGTATGAAAGATTAAGCAAATTCTTGATTAGTAATTTTATTCGAGGAACTGTGGATACAACTTTATTTATTAAAAGATAAAATAAAGATATATTAATTATTCAAATCTATGTTGATGATATCATATTTGGTGCCACTAATGATTCTTTGTGCAAAGACTTTGCTAAGCTTATGCAGGGAGAGTTCGAGATGAGTATGATGGGTGAGCTGACCTACTTCCTCGGACTACAAATTAAACAAAGCAAAGATGGATCTTCATAAGCCAATCCAAATATACCAAAGAAATGATCAAGAAGTTTGGCATGGAGACATCCAAGAGTATCGGTACCCCTATGAGCTCATCATGTAGACTTGAATCTTATAATTCTGAAAAATCTGTTGATTTAAAATTATATAGAGGCATGATTGGATCATTATTATATTTAACTGCTAGTAGGCCAGATATTTTATTTAGTGTTTGCATGTGTGCAAGATATCAAGCCAATCCTAAAGAATCACACTTGCTTGCTGTTAAAAGAATATTTAAATATTTAAATGGAACAATAAATTTAGGTATATGGTATGATAAACAATCTAGCATTGACTTAATAGGATACACTGATTCAGACTTTGCTGGATGTAAATTAGATAGGAAATCAACCACTGGAACTTGCCAGTTTCTAGGTGTTAACTTAATTTCATGGTTTAGCAAAAAGCAAACTTCAGTAGCACTGTCTACGGCCGAGGCCGAATACATTGCAGCTGGAAGTTGCTGTGCTCAAATCTTATGGATTAAGCAACAGCTAGAAGATTATGGTATTAAACAAAAGCATACCTATAAAATGTGATAATACAAGTGCAATCAGTTTAACTAAGAATCCTATTCAACATTCCAGAACTAAACATATTGAAATTAGACATCATTTCATTAGAGATCACGTAAATAATGGAAATGTTGTTATTGAATTTTTAAATACTGAAAATCAAATTGCTGATATTTTCACTAAGCCTCTTGATGAAACAAAATTTTATGAAATCAGAAGAGAATTGGGAATGTTTGATCCAACCATTTAATGAATCAATTAATGAATTGATATGATATCTAATTGATGTGACATCTTTTAATCAAATCAATTAAAGGGAACATCCTATCAAATTAATTGCTTGAGTATGCTGCAATCTTTAAGTTTTTCATCTTTATGAAGCATAACTTCCTTAAATTCATCCACCAACCGGTTTGAAACCTTTTTCTTTTGATGGCAGTTAACTGACCAGGCAACCAAACAGTCACCTGGCCAGCTAACCATCAAGGCATCTCCTATATAACCTTTTTCACCAAAATTTTTTCATTCAAACCATTCTTCTCACTTCAACCGAGCGTCTTCACCACTCCTCTCAATCTCATCCATTCTTC
Organism: Calamus simplicifolius; assembly: GCA_900491605.1. Classification (NCBI taxonomy): domain Eukaryota; kingdom Viridiplantae; phylum Streptophyta; class Magnoliopsida; order Arecales; family Arecaceae; genus Calamus; species Calamus simplicifolius. The sequence goes on along the minus strand of UESW01003992.1, from coordinate 764,796 downwards.
ATTCATCAATTCTATCAATCTTCTTCCATTCAATCCATCTTGAAGATAGTTGATGGCTCCCAAGAAGAAGGCAGTCGCTAGAGATGATATTGTGCCGATCTTCGCCGGAAGTCTTCTACTTCTTCACTCATATCAACTCCCTTCTTGCATCTAAATCCTTTGCTCATGGAAGGTTAGTTGATTTTAACTTCTTAGAACAAGAAGGTTTTAAAATTGGAAAACTTTTAGTTAATCAAGGTTGGGATAAGCTTCTATCTACCAAGAGACCTATTTATCCTGAGCTTATTAGGGAATTTTATGAAAATATCTCTTTTGGTAGTGGGACTATCTCTTCCTTTGTGAAAAAGACTAAAATCGACCTAGACTGCAAAACGTTAGGATGTGCTCTTAATATTCCATCTGATGGTTTCTTAGAAGTCCTACCCAGTGAACGTGGATATAAAATAGGTTTAATCCTTAATATTGATGATAATGAAGCTAGTAATATTGAAACTCTAGATGCCAACATGTTATCTGTAGAAAATAGATTTTTCACAGTATCATCGCCAAAATCCTAGCCCCTCGTGCTGGTTGTTTAATGTAGTAAATGATAGGGACATATGCATAATGTATGACATCTTAATAGAAGACCCTGTTGATCTACCTCAACTAATGATGACCGTAATGAAAGAATCTTGTAGATCTAAGGCTGCATTGCCCTACGGAATGTTTCTCACTTATGTATTTGAGTTTTTCAATATTAAGCTTAAGGGAGAAACTGCAGTGGCATTACGTCACTCTGACGTTTTTAATGCTCATTCACTGCACCGTATGGACTTTGCCAAACGGGATGGTATTTGGTTAAAGGTTAGGTCTAGAACTGGTCAGTCTAGTATGCCACCGCCAACTGTAACTCAATCTGCTTGTTCTCCTCAGAACTTCTTCAATTTTGACTTCAACCATCCGAATCCTTACCTTGCTGCTATGTCTGATGATCAAAATCCTTTTCAATCTGATCCACCCATATGAATGCTCTGGACCTTCTTATCGAATGACAATCAAGCTCCTGCTCCTCTTCCTATCGTTCGATAAGTGATGATCAAATTTGCCATATTATCAATGAATTGACCCTTGCCACTTCTAGTCGAAGCTCTGGAGACAGTGCTTCTTCTGTCAATGATCAGACTCTGTACCACATATTTCTTCTGTTTTTGAAAACATATCTCAGTTTAAACTTATTCTTGAGCGACTTGTCCATGATGTGAACATTCTCAATGGAAGAGTTTTTCATCACAATGAATCTGTCATGGAGCGGATCCTAAAAGAGATTAATTTCCTAAAAGGTAAGCTTGAGAATTTTGAAACTAAGGCAGAGTGGGTAGAGCACCGAATGAGATCTACAGAGACCCAGACCCGGGATGCAGCAAACGCTGTTGACCATTGGACCGCATCCTTCTCAAGGCTGAGTCAACTCATGGAGACTTACATCACTCTTTCTGCCGCCTCTGCGCCTGATGCTTCTTATTCTCATCCGCACCTCTGGACTCCACCGACACAGCCTTCCTCCGACAAGCCTGGATCTTCAAACAAGCCAAATGTTTCTTCAGTGCATATTTCTTCTTCTGATGACGACAAGTGATTATGTTTGACTTATGTTGTGACCGTACTTAGTACTGTTGTTTTTGTAATGCATGACTATGTTTTATGACTTGAGACCATGGCGTGTAATGTTTGTAATACTTTATTTTGTAATGATCTGAATGACTGCTCAAATTATGTATGTTTGATCACATCTCCTTGATATATTATGCTTAAATTTATTGCAAAACTCTTCAAACTTCTTTTTGATTAATGACAAAAAGGGGGAGAAGATTATTGCATACATTAAGGAATGGAGTAAAGTAATAACTCCATATATTCAGGGGAGAAAAAGATTTCACTTATTCAGATTGACAGGGGGAGAAATTAATGTTTTCTGATTATACTCCTGTCTATATTAAACTTCCTATATTTGCTTCTTTGTGCTTAAAGGTTTTGTCATCATCAAAAAGGGGGAGATTGTTGACCCCAGATTGATTTTGATGATTACAAAATAATTAGGCAATTCTAAGCTTGATACAGGGAAGTTCGGTCGCCTTGCAAGTAAGTATCTTCGTGCAAAATTTCATTGGTAAGAAAGTACTTCATTAATTTGCTTTGAATATTTTTATTAGCTTGGGAGTTAACTGGTTAGCTAACTTGTTATTCCATTTAGCTAGCTGGCACACCTCTCAGCTAGCTGATACATTGTCTCAGTGCTTGGCCGAACGATCTTGTATTTTAGCTAGCTGGTTAGCTAGCTTGTTAGCTAGCTGAAGTTTTTTCAGCTAACTAAAATGCTCGTCACAGTGCTTGGCCGAACGCTCTATAAATTTAGCTAGCTTGTTGGTTAACTTGTTAGCTAACTGGAATTCATTTTTAGCTAACTCCAGTTGCCTGTAAACTCTCCTGGCCGAACAGTCTTAAATTTTAGCTAACTATGGAGCTAGCTGTCAGGCCTTCTAGCTAGCTGACGTTTCTTTTAGTTAACTGCTTAGCTAACTATTTTATCTTGGAGCTAACTACTTAGCTAACTATTTTTCACAAGAAACGTTGAAGCCATGAGGATTCAAATTTTAGTTAACTGGAGAGCTAGCTGCCTGTTGGCTAGTTAGCTGGAGAGTTAGCTACCTTATTCAGATGTATGGCTACCTTTTTGCTCAGTTAGCTGGAGAGCTAACTAAGCCGGACCGTTCCTACATTACTTTTTGTTTTAGTTAGCTAGTGAGCTAACTAACTATCATTTAGCTAGCTATTGAGCTAACTCCTCTTCTCCTGCAACTCTGCAACCGTGAGCCTTAATTTTCTAGTTAGCTGGGAAGCTAACTACCAATGCATGAACCCTTTACTTTGCCATTTTATATTGCCTATTAATTAGCTGAAGAGCTAACTAACCTTTGCTTAGTTAGCTGCCTAGCTAACTAAGTGATCTGCACTTTAGTCTTATGGCCGTTGTTTTTGCTGTTAGTTAGCTGAAGAGCTAACTAGCAATCTTTCTAGTTGACTAAAGAGCTACTTCTGGACGATTTATTTGCCGTGGCCTCTCTTGTTAGCTAGCTGACTAGCTAGCTGAGGTTACTTACTTATCTCTTCACCGAATGCATTGATGTCTTTAGATACCTGGAGTTATTTTTTCAGTCAACTGCCGCCTGAGTTCTTAAGCTGCTCTTTCTCTCTTACTCTCTCTCTATTGCTATTTTAAGCTATATTTAACTTTTAGATTTTTGAATCTTTGCAGTGCTCTTCCTTTCTCAAATGGAGATCGGCATTCAATGCTTAAGGAAAACATTTATAACGTTATATTTTCTTCCCGTTTTTATTTCCATTTGTTCCTAATGTATCTAACGGATCTTTTCTTGTTGGATGATTATAAAAAGGTGGGATTTGAAGTACACCATGACGATTCTGAAAAAGAGTTTTTAAAGAGAAAGAAAATCCAAGAAAAGAGCTTATATTGCATATTGTTGAGTGGTTGTTGCTGTGCATTCAAGTTCATTCATTGCTCCAAAAAGTTGTCCAGATCTTTGAAGCTTTTCAAGCAATTAAGACTTCATCTACTTCGACCTCGTTCATTTATTGCTGAGTTTATTGCTTCAAAAAAAATTGTAAAGTATATTATGAATATTTGCTCATTGTGGGAGCTTCTCTTTATCATTCCAATGATCATTTTTATAAAAGGGTTAGTGTTAACCCTGATTATTTTGGGCTTCCTTGTGCCTTGAAACAAGAGAACTAGCCTAGGTTTGGCTAGGGGATTTGGCTTCCTTGTGCCATGAAACAAGAGGACTAGCCTGGAGTGGCTAGGGGTTTTTGGCTACCTTGTGCCATATAAACAAAAGGGCTAGCCTGGTTTGGCTAGAGGTTGTAATCGTTGTGCTACGATTAGTGGAATTCCCAAAGGTTTTGGGAAGTGGATGTAGGTGCTGAGTTTGGCACCGAACTACTATAAACTTCTATGTGCTTGTGGTTGTTTGATTCTCTACTGTTATCATTATGTGCACTCCACTACACCGCTGCAAATCAAAATTAGGGTTTAAGCATATACTTGCATAGTAATCAATTTTTTTAATAATCCAATTCACTCTCCTCTTGGGTTACTACATCTGGGCAACATATAGCATATCAAATCAACCTGCCTTCTACAATACAATTAATTTGGAATACGATAATGAAAATATGCTACATTTCTTGTTATTCATGCATGCCGAGGTGGTAAATTTCATAACAATTTATTGTCATTTTGACAACGATACATGCATATTCTCTTTTTCATATTTGGATCTAAAACTTGGTTCTGAAAGGGTTCTTGTTCTAAGTTATAGGCGGTCATCAATGAGTTGTCATTTTAGCAATTGCTTTTCCTAGACAAAGTATTACCAACTATTGCTTTTAGAAGTTTTTGCATGATTTGTTGTTTTTGTATGCTATCAGCTATCGAGAAATTATGATACTATGAGTGAAACAAATGAAGCTTCAAAATTATGAATGCTTGCCATGCTTGTTATTCGTCTTATGATATTATGAAATCTTTATAACGATGAATCTTCTACTCCACATTGATTTGAATCACGCATTAGGTAGGAGTAGATAATAATGAAACCATAAAGACCTATGGAAGTGGTGGAGCATATCTTGATGGCAATCAACCTGGTGATCTTTACGTTACTATCCAGGCAAATCCTTCATCATATTGTTGTTTGATTGCTGTTAAGATAGCATAAATGTCTAAAACCATTAATTCATTGCTCAGATACAAGAGGACCCAGTCTTTCCGAGAGACAAAGTTGATATCCATGTCAATGCCGTTTTAAGTATCCCTCAGGTAATTACTTGTAGACCCTTTCTAAAAGTTCAATATTTGTAGGTTCTAGTTGGATTGTTATTCTTCCATTAACTGATTATGGATATATCTTTTCTTGTTCCTGTTCATGTCGAGATGCTTGTGCTATCCACAAGTGGACCAGAGATTTGTCTTTTCAATGATATCTATAGTTTATTTCTAGTAATGAAATTGTAAAGTTATGTCTGCAGTTTTTTTCAGTAATGTGATGATAATATTTGTAGTATTAATGCCAATATTGAGCCGTGTCACCCACAAAGATGCAATATATTATATCTCATTCATTCTAGAACTGGAAAATTAGGGACATGTCATGCATGTGCTATTGTAAAGTAAGTTAAGAAGTCCATTATTTCATCATTCAAGGGTAATTCCTTGGTTCCAACCTTTTTTATAGATTACTAAATTGCAAAATGTAGTTGGTGTAGACAAGGCTTGTCATCTTAGTACTAGATGCTGTACTGGGACCACATTGGTATTGGTACATAGATTGATTTGACATATCAAAACTTGAAACACCCCTTATACCGAATCTTGATTGGTGCTAGCATGACATGGTATGCTTGGTATGATGTGTTATGTTTGGTATAGGACGGGACACACCGATACCACATACCTTGATTGCAAAATAGTCTCATACTAGTTCTCTTATTCTCACACCTATCATTCTAAAATTGTGCAAAAAAATAATGAATCGTGTTCTTTCTCTTGCTTCCACTTCCAGTGTTGGCTTATTTTATGATCAATTAGATCTGGTCAACTAGGTAATTTGCTAATCTATGTATGACTTGGGAGCTATTTGCTACCAATTCAACTTTTCATAATTTTTTTTTAATCAATCTCATTATATAAGTCCCATCAAATAATAGAAGCTTCTAATAGATGAGGTTCTTTTTTTACACATTATGGAAAAATATTAATCTTATGATCCATTCCGAATGAGGATGAATTGTTTTGTGGTCATTTTAAGTGTTAAGGTCAGCCTTTTGCTTAGCAACCAGAGGTTTTGGGTTTGAATCTTGAATGGTGCATCTTTAAGAATGCAAACCTGAGTAATTATAATGTAGAGGGTCTCTCTCTCTCTCTCCCCAAAATAGGCTGACCTAAAAGGTTGAGCTGGTAAGCGGATGAGCCCATGAGTATATTAGATTAAAAAATACATCTAACTTATCTGATGTAGGAACTCTTTAACACCCTCTCTGATGTGTAGAGCCCAAAGAGTGATGGAACCCTAAGTGGGGTGACGTGTATAGCATTGACATATTGACGGTGTTAATTGGACACAAGCAATTTAAAGATTTTAGCCATGCCTTCATGGGTACATAATATGCTATGTGGCAAAGCATGACACATCTCCTTCAAGAGTCCCCATTCATCTTGACACTTGGATCGGTAAATGAGAGCGTATATGCATTGATGGTGTTAACTGGACATGATAGCAACACTAGGACATCAGAGAAGGTTCACCCATACATCATGCCTATAATTTTTGGGCAAATTGTGGTCTAAAATCATTGAAGAGCACAGAAATATGCACAAAATCAAACTTGTAATTTATTATTCAATATTTCAGCTGGCATAAAATCATTGAAGAGCACATAAATATGCATTAGTAAGCTTATTGGTAGTGATGCGAAATGGGTTAGACTAACTTTGTTATATCAATTTGATGGATCAAATCTGTTCTACATTTATTGACCACTCTGAAATGCCTCAACCTTCTGCAACCATGGCAGCATTAGAGCATGGGACTAATAGAAATAATGTTTATTGGTTTATAGTAATGAGAAAGAAACATGAATCAACTAATCAATATGCTTATATTGAAGAAGAAGATTTAAGGAGAAAAAACAAAGAAGATTTAAGAGGAAATGGATGTATTTAATATCCGAAGGGAGTTGAAAAAAGGAAAGCAGAAGCTGAAATGAAGATACATGAAGGGGAAAAAGAGGGTAGGTGGCGGAGGAAGAAAATCATTTCAACAATAACTCCACTCTAACAATTATAATGCATGAAAATTCAAGGAGATAGGGTCCTAGAGAAGTGTTATAAAACAGGTTTGAGAAAATAAAGCAAGAAAGACAAAGGATGAACAAGAATATGGATGGAAGGGGTTTCTCAAAGATTGGGTCCCTACATTAATAAATTCTTGAATTATGATAGTAGCTTTTACTGATTTGTATTTAAGGATCAAAACTCTCAACCAAACACTCTCCCAAGAAGCTTATATCACTAAAAAAAAAATTGATGGGTAACAACGCTTTTCTCTAACGCTATGATATGGAGCATGGGGAATTTTTGAATCAGGCCGATGCTTTTATAAAGCGTAGGAAGAAAATAAGTTCTAGCTTGTAATTTTTTAATACGCCGATCCTAAAAGCGTCGTCATCATAGGGCTTTTGTTTCAATCTTCAAGCTCAGCGCCAAAATATTTCGGAAGATCTAAACAGAAAGCTCTATTTCCGTCCGCTTCCTCTTCCACCTCCTCATCGGTTGGCATGGCTTCCTCCTCCGACTATGGCCATCTCTCCGATCGAATGACCAAGGCCCATGAGCACGGCCATCTTGCCCTCCACCACGGCCAGCAGCAGCAACAACAACAGCGAAGGGCTGAGGAGCGCCGGGGGAGATCGTGGAGGTCCAGGGGGCCACATTGTTCGCTCCACCGAGCGCAAGGACCGCCACAGCAGAGTATTCTTATTTCACTCCGTTTTTGGCTATCGGAGGGCCCACGCAAAGATTTTTGGATGGGGACGGATTCGCTTTATCCTCGTTGGCGTCTCGTCACCGATCGTAGTAGGGCGAGGCATGGGAAGCGTAGCGAGTGCGGTCTCCCAGAGCTGTTGCTGTACTCGGTACCGAGGCTTCTTCAGCGCCGGCCCTCTCTTACTCCTCTCCTCTTCTTTGTCCCCACTTGCAAATTCAAGGCCTCGATCCCCAGGTTTGCTTCCTTCTCCTTTATATCTTTCTTCTCTCTTCGTTCTTCCACCTTACCTTCCTTGCGTCCTTTATTCTTCATAATTATCTGGGGCTATTGTTCGTTCTTTTTGGAAAATAGGTGTTTCGTCTTTCTTCTATGATATTCTCCTTGGAGTTCTTTCGATATGTCCGTGAATTTGTTAGATTTACCTGAAACTAATTCCGTTGCTTTTCGATTCACTGGCGCTAAGTGTTGTAAAATGTGCGAAGGTTGCGGATTTCTAAAGGTCAAAGAGCAATCGGACATGTCATCTGTTTGAGCACATCTTCATCTAAGGTTGTTTGCTTTGCCAATCCACGCTTTCTTCCAAAATTGGTCGATATTATTTCCTTTTCGGATTATAGTTTGTTTTACTCTTGTTCGATTTCTCCCTCTCCACACACCTTCCTTTTTTAACTAAGTGATGCTGTGATATGAGATGTGAGAAATCATGCCGTTCTTCCTGCTCTTCTTTCCTATGATGCTTATAAAGTTGGAACCGTTGGCAATGAACCCATTGTTTAGATTGTGTCTTGCGTTGGTCATGAAAATGGTGATAAGAAACTATTAGTCATTCCTTTTCTTTATCCTTGTTGCTGCCAAATCATGGTTGATGAGCGCTGGGCGAGCCTGGATTTCTGCAGACCTTCGAGGATGTAAAAGGGTCACTGTCTCCTTTCGGGGGCCTGCAAGAAAAGTCCCAGACCGATGATTCCGGTGGGGACCCTCCGAGTTAGTGACTTGTAGAACAGTAGAATTTTTGTTAATAAAAGAGTAGAGATTGAGTTTCTCCTCCCCCCCCACGCTAGGGGATTGGGGTTTTTATATACCTGTTTGGGGGTCCCTCTTACCCTTCGTTGGTAACAGCCGGGTAATAACGTATGTCATAAGTGCGTCTCTTGGCTTTTTGGAAACCGTCCGTGACCTTAGAAATTGCCGGTTCATCATATTTGGTGACCGTTCGTGATCTTGGAAAAGTTACGTGGAATTCCTTGCAGCAAGCGGATGCTTGTCGGCCTCTGCTACCGAGGCCGACGCTGGAGGCCGGAGCCAAAGGCCAGCGCTGGGGGCCGACGCTAGAGGCCGGCGCTGGAGGCTAGCACTAGAGGCCGGAGCCAAAGGCCAGCACTAGGGGCCGATGCTAGAGGCCGGCGCTGGAGGCTGGCGCTGGAGGCCGGAGCCAAAGCCAGCGCTGGGGGCCGATGCTAGAGGCCGGCGCTGGAGGTCGGAGCCAAAGCCAGCGCTGGGGGCCGATGCTAGAGACCGGCGCTGAAGTCTGGCGCTGGAAGCTGGAGCCAAAGGCCGTCGCTGAAGGCGACGCTGGAGGCCGGAGTCAAAGGCCGGCGCTGGAGGCCGGTACTGGAGGCCGGCTCTGGGTTCAACTGTCACATCATTTTTGGAAATCGCGCAAAAATAATATCACCCAAAGAAATTGGCTAGCCGTATCAGATGCCCCCCTGCCCCTGAGATGGGTGAGCGCATAATCACCCGCGAAAGGGGTGTTAATATCCTCTGGGCGGCCGATTTTTGCGCCATCACTATGCCTATTCAGGCTGTTGAGATTATAGAGGATTTCCTTCGAGCAATGAGCCATAAAAGGTGAGCGTCATCATTGTGGCAAGGCCAATGCTGTTTCTTTAGTTGCCGGTGCAGAACCAGTCTTTCATGCTGACACGGAGCCGGTCTTTAGTGCCGACGCCGGGCGCCGGTCTTTAGTAGCCAGTGCGGAACCGGTCTTTAGTTGCCGGTGCGGAACCGGTCTTTGGCGGTTTTCCTGAGACGCATCCAGACACTAATGAAAAGAACTTTTTTCTCAGTGTAGTATACTTAGCTTTTTCGTAGCTGTTTGCCTTCGCGGGTCTTTGGTGCCGATGCGGAGCCGATCTTTGGCGCCGACGCGGAGCCGATCTTTAGCACCGACGCGGAGTCGGTCTTTGTTGCCGACGCGGAGCCGGTCTTTGGTGCTGACGCGGAGCCGGTCTTTATTGCTGACGCAGAGTCGGTCTTTGTTGCCGATGCGGAGCCGGTCTTTGGTGCTGACGCGGAGCCGGTCTTTATTACTGACGCGGAGTCGGTCTTTGTTGCTGACACGGAGCCGGTCTTTGGTGCTGACGCAGAGCCGGACTTTGGTGCCGATATGGAGCCGGTCTTTGGTGCCGATGCGGAGTCGGTCTTTGGTGCTGACGCGGAGTTCGGTCTTCTGTGCCAACGTGGAGGTCGGTCTTGGTGCCGACGCGGAGGCTGGTCTTCTGTGTCGACGTGGAGGTTGGTCTTCGTGCCTGGTTAGCCAGGGCTTTTTGGTGCCGATGCGGAGGTCGGTCTTCTGTGTGCCGACGTGGAGGTCGGTCTTCGTGCTTGGTTGGCCAAGGCTTTTTGGTGCCGATGCGGAGGTCGGTCTTCTGTGTGCCGACGTGGAGGTCGGTCTTCTGTGTGCCGACGGGGAGGTTGGTCTTTGTTGAACAGAGCGATCATTTGAGGAAGCAATGAAAAGACTTTGAAGAACTATCTGTCAAGCGGGTTCAAATTAATGAAAGTAGCATATTACTGATAATACCGGCGTAAGTTGTCGACGTTCCAAGTGTGTGGGAGCAATTTTCCGTCTAGTTCTTCAACTCTGTATGCCTCGTAGTGAAGAACTTCTTTGACGCGGTACGGTCCTTCCCATCTCGGTGCCAGCTTGTCTCCTTCCGTCGGCTTTGTCACTTCAGCTCGTCTCATAACGGAGTCTCCCGGGTGGAATGTCTTGGGCCGTACTCGATCGTTGTAGTATCTGGCCGCTCGTTGGCGGAAGGCCGCCATGCAAAGTTGTGCTTGGTCCCGCAACTCTTCCACTAAATCTAGATCGGCCCGCAGTTGATTTGGGTTGTTCTCTTCGTGGTATAGCTCTGTCCGGGGACTGGGGACACCTATCTCCACTGGAATGACTGCCTCGGTCCCAAAGACCAGGCTGAAAGGAGTTTCTCCTGTGGGGGCTCGTGGTGTCGTGTGGTATGCCCATAACACGCTGGGGAGCTCTTCTACCCAGCGCCCCTTGCAGCCATCTAGGCGGGCTCTAAGTCCTTGGAGGATAGTGCGCTTGGTCACCTCGGCTGCGCCATTGGTTTGGGGATGCCCCACAGAGGTGAACCGCTGATGAATGCCCAGGCCGCTGCATAATTTTCGGAAGGCCATGTTGTCAAACTGTCGGCCATTATCAGTGACAAGAGTGTGCGGCAGTCCAAATCGGCATACGACCGACTTCCAGAAGAAGGATCTTACTTTGCTTTCCGTGATTTTGGTGAGGGTCTCATCCTCAATCCATTTGGTAAAATGATCAACTGATATCACCAGGAACTTTCGTTTTTGTTGACTACTCCATCTAAGTCCTTTCCAAAGAAAGGAATTACGGGGTCTACTTCCTCCTGCTATCTCTTTGAACTGTCGCCTACCCCCCAGGAAATCATGGCTATGGTCCTCTCCGTAGGGGCATTGTCTGTACCGGCCTGGAGTGTAGAAGGCACCGCTGGGCCCGGAATAGGAGGGTTTTCCCTTCGGACAAACTTTCCCAAGTGACCCTGCTGGACAAGCTCTTCAATGGCCCTCTTTCAGGTGGCGGCAGTCTTCGATGTCGTGACCATAATCTCGGTGATACCGATAGTAGAGCTCTTTATTGCGGGGAGTCCTCGACCTCAGGGGGAGTGGACGCTTGAAGTAAGGTTCTTCCTCAATTTCCAGCAGGATGTGGGATATCGGAGCCATGAGGGGAGTGAATCGCTCCTTAGGAACAAGCGTATGTGGCCGGCGGTCTGGACGGTGAGGGGGCTCAGTCTTCTGAGGTCGCGCTCCGGCCTGCTCGGTGGGCATTGGTTTCTTGTTAGGATTCTTATCAGCCTCCCTCCTGGAGGAATCTGCCTCGTCCGCACGGATGTACTTTTGTGAACGGCTTAGAATTTCGGCATAGGAGCTCGGGGGCTTCTTGTCTAGAGAATAGGCGAACCTGGAAGGACGAAGTCCTCGTTTTAATGCCAAGGTGGCTACAGAATCATCCATATTATATACCTCCAGCGCTGCGTCCTTGAACCGGGCAACAAAGTCTTTTAGGGTCTCGCCGTTCCTCTGCTGGACAGCAAATAGACTATCCGCCACTCGTGGGATCTTCCGGCTCGCATTGAAGTGGGCCAGGAAAGCTCGCTCAAGATGACGGAGTGAATCGATGCTGCGTGGTGGCAGACGGGAATACCACGCACGTGCCGCCTTTCGGAGGGTGGCCGGAAAGGCAACACATAGAAGGGAGTTCGTCGCTCCCTAGACCCGCATAAAGACCTTGTAGCTATCCAGGTGGTCCAATGGGTCCGTCGTGCTGTCATATGGATCCAGTTGTGGGAGACGAAAATGGGACGGCACCGGTTCCTCCATGATCCGTTGGGAAAGCGGGGGCGATGGTCGTAGTCCGCTCCATAAGGATTGGTGATCCGGCGGCTAAGCTCCTCCAACCGTCGGTGATACTCGTCGAGCCGTCGAGTAGTCTTCCGCTGGGCATCGTCTGTAGAAGAACCAGAAGATGAAGCTGGGGCAGGCCGCCGAGGTAAGGAATGCGCCCGTCTGGATCCGTCTTGGCGCTGATAGGAGTGACCAGAATGACGGGAAGGGGACCGCTGTCGCCCTGAGGCCTCTCGGGGATGGGGCTCAGGAGGCGAGCGATGGGAAAGGACCATCGCCGTTTTGAGGCTCCTCGGTGATGAGGTCCCGAAGGCGAGCGGGAGAGAGACCGTCGTCGCTTTGAGGCATCTTGACGATGGTCTCCCGAAAGTGAGTGATAGGAGGCCTCGGGCGGGGTCCCGCCCTGATGGGATAGAACTGTTCCCCGCACCCGTTCGCCGGGCGGAGGGAGCTAAGGTGCGGCTGCAAAGTAGTTTTCCTGCAATCCCCGTACCACTGCTGCTAGGTTCTGAACTTGGTGAGATAGAACCTCCAGCCGGTCAGGCTGGCTCATTTGGGTGGGGGGAAACATGGAGGTTGGCCTCCGTTTGATCATCCCGCGGAATGCGCTCCGCGGCTTGGCTGGTGGAAGCCTCCTATGCTCGCGTGGTCACCATCATCTCTTTCGCAGAATCGGAGTCTGTCATAGGGAGAAATAGCGCCCCCTTTCTGGCGCGCCAATCTGTTGCTGCCAAATCACGGTTGATGAGCACCGGGCGAGCCTGGATCTTTACAGACCTTCGAGGATGTAGAAGGATCACTGTCTCCTTTCGGGGGCCTGCAAGAAAAGTCCCGGACCGGTGATTCCGATGGGGACCCTCCGACGCCCAAGTTACTGACTTATGAACAGTAGAATTTTTGTTAATAAAAGAGTAGAGATTGAGTTTCTCCTCCCCCCCACGCTGGGGGATTGGGGTCTTTATATACCTGTTCGGGGGTCCCTCTTACCCTTCGCTAGTAACAACCGGGTAATAACGTATGTCATAAGTGCATCTCTTGGCTTTTTGGAAACCGTCAGTGACCTTAGAAATTGCCGGTTCATCATATTTGGTGACCGTTCGTGATCTTGGAAAAGTTACGTGGAATTTCTTGCAGCAAGCGGACGCTTGTCGGCCTCTGCTGCCGAGGCCGACGCTGGAGGCCGGAGCCAAAGGCCAGCACTGGGGGCCGACGCTAGAGGCCGGCGCTGGAGGCTGGCGCTGGAGGCCGGAGCCAAAGGCCAGCACTGGGGGCCGACGCTAGAGGCCGGCGCTGGAGGCTGGCGCTGGAGGCCGGAGCCAAAGGCCAGTGCTGGTTCCGACGCTAGAGGCCGGCGCTGGAGGCCGGAGCCAAAGCCAGCACAGGGGGCCAACGCTAGAGGCCGGCGCTGGAGTCTAGCGCTGGAGGCCGGAGCCAAAGGCCACCACTGGGGGCCGATGCTAGAGGCCGGTGCTGGAGGCTAGTGCTGGAGGCCGAAGCCAAAGGTCAGCGCTGGGGGTCGACGCTAGAGGCCGGCGCTGGAGGCCAGAGCCAAAGCTAGCGCTGGGGGCCGACACTAGAGGTCGGCGCTGGAGTCTGGCGCTGGAGGCCGAAGCCAAAGGCCGGAGCCAAAGGTCGTCACTGAAGGCCGATGCTGGAGGCCGGAGTCAAAGGCCGGCGCTGGGGGCCGACGCTAGAGGCCGGTACTGGAGGCCGGCGCTGGAGGCCGGCTCTGGGTTCAACTGTCACATTATTTTTGAAAATTGCGCAAAAAATAATATCACCCAGAGAAATCGGCCAGCCGTATCAATCCTAATTTTTGGTCGTTACTTAAGATAAGATTCTGAGTCAAGATAGGGTTCCTTGTTAATTAGAAGTGCAGACGTTTTTAGCTGGGGACGGGTAAAAAGAAAGCAAATTTTTGGCCACCTTGAGTTTTCTTTCTTTTTTTTTTTTTTTTTTTTTTTTAAGGCCAAGCCTCCTGTGCTGAAGCCAGAGGCAAGGTTTTTCCTCCCATTTTTAGGCCATTTTGGACAAATATTCATTGATTTTTCGCTCAGGAGATTCCCAAGCTCAAGATCTCGTGTAGATCCAGGTGAGTTTCTTCTCTCTATCTGGTTTTGTTGGATTTTTTTCCTTTTATTTTTCTTTTGCGATTCAGTTTATTTATGGTGTTGTGTGCCCATTTCTTCTTGACGAGGAGGATGTCAGAAGCAGTAGAATGGCTTGGTGCTCTCACCCGGCTGGCTCGCCACCTTGAAGATCCGAATGGTGAAGACGAAGAGGAGGGGCATAGCGGCGGGGAGACATGCGATGAGGAGGACGAGGGACTTGGAGTCCCCACCAGAAGGCGAGGTAGAGCTGGGTGACGATGGCACCGCTGAGGCCTACGTAGCCCTTGAGGAGGCCGATCACGATGCCACGACACTCCGGGAAGTTCTTGATTGCCATTGCGTAAAAAAAAGTTCGCTCCATTTTTTTCCGATCCTTTTCCCTTCTCTGTTTCTTTTAAATCTCTGTTTGAACAGGGGTGGTGGTGTTATGAGTGCTTAAGAGACCCCACCCCAACGTTATGTATCTTGAGGAACAGGGCCTTGAATTGCCGGCGAGTGGCAAGGTCAAGAGGTAAGAAGCCGCCGCATCTTCTTCCGACCCAGCTTCTTTTTTTTAAATTTGTTATTTTTTTTAAAAAAAAGATGTTGACGATGCTTTAAAGCATCAATAAATTTGTTAATTTTTTTTAAAATATTACTGACGCTTTAAAGCATCGACAAGATCAAGATTTGCCGATCCTACAAAGCATCGAAACGTCTCGACATTTTGCCGATGCTTTTTGAAGCGCATCTCCATCCCACGTTTTTTTACGCGTGTAAAAGTATCGAAATAATATTTTTCGATGCTTTTAAACATCAAAAAACGATATTTTTAGTGTCGATATAGTAGGAATTTATTGTAGTGTATGCATTGCCCATAACCCATGATATATTTTACTCTTCAAAGTAATGGATGGCTTTGAAAAAATTTCTAACAAGTTAAGATATTGGTCATAATTCGTGAATTTTCTATTTGTATTAGCCTTTTTGCATCTTAAGCAATATCTACCATTCTTCTGCAGCTCTGATTTAAATTTGGTGATGCCTGCTCTACAACCAATTCTAGAAATGGCACTAGCTTCCATGAACTAGTTTAACATGTCATATAGCTGAACCAAAATAAGGGGTTAAAAGCAGGTTAATGGCCTTGTTATTTATACACATGCTCCGAGAAATACATCCTTATTTGGTGTCATAAAAACATGTCATGCCAGGCTAACTAGTGCCCAACTTATCTAAAAAAATTAGCCTCAAAAAAGATATTCATGTGCGAGCATATCGCAAATTTATGTATATATTTCTCTTAAGGTAGATCTCACTGTTTTGTACAAGAAAATTAGTCTGGTGAAAGAAATCTTTGTGCCAGGTCACCGCAGTGTATTTTTATCTTGAGGGAGCTATCACTTTATTGGAATGATAGATTTTTGTTCAATAGCCTTAACTTGTATTCCTAGATCTAGGGGACAAGCCATGATTTGTCTATGGAAACCATGTTGAACTGAACAGTCTAAAAAATAGTGTTCTTCCTACTCAAACAATGAAAAGTTGCATGCATGGTATGCGGTGCTTCTATACGACAAACTTCAATTTAGTTATTACTTTATCTTAGATCATACTGATTTTGCATGGTACCTTCTTAGTTCTCTTCTACTTGTGCTATGGAAATTGAGAACTGTAATTTGACAGAAAAACACTTGCCGTTATAGTATATCAATTATGTATGTGTATCCTTAGGTTATCATGCGAGCAGCAGTGCTTCTGTTTGTTTTTGATGTTATGAAAATGGAGCTCATTCAAAGGCTTATATATGATAGGTTAAATTGGAACAGAAAAAAATGAAGCCAAAACTTATTTTTCATTTCAGAAAAACAACCAGGTGCAAAATTAGTCTTGGCAGGTTTGTGCTTGAGTGATATGGTCTGGATCCATCTGGATTCGACTAACGCTACTAACTGCTCTGCTCCAAGCTTCATTCATATGCCTGAGCTTATTTGAAATATTCCTACATCGAGTAATCCTTTGGTTCATTTGTAGAATCCCCCCTAGGCCATGCTGGCTCTTAGGCCATGAACCTCTCTCCTCCAGCACAACCTCATGGGCGACTTGGTCTATTTTATACTAATTGTGGTTTGTTTTTTATCTTGAAGCTCTTGTAACACATTTTTCATTGGATCCTATAAGAAGCAAAATACAACCTAAACCATTATTGAAATCTGCATAAAAATATAAAGGGTGTTCTCGAAACATTTACTCTTTCTTCAGATAAACATACATGTTTTAATAACATGTTTGGTGAGAAATATAATTATCTCTTATTCAATAATTAGTTTTAAAATATGAATTCCAGCCTTTCATATTTTATTTCCTTTAGCTTTTACGTTTATTCAATTCAACAGCATAAGAAAAGCCTAGGTGCAATGGCATTTGCCCAAGAATGAAGTGCAATGTCCTCCGCAGATCTTGTCGCAATCAGTTCGTCCACTGGGGCAGCATCTCTCTTTTCTGCATATCTCATCACATTGAACACTGAAAAGGCAAGCCCATTCAAAATACATACTTGGTTTCTCCATCTCTTCTAAAAAGAAAAATACAAAACTTGGTTAAAATTTAATCAATTAGGCATATAAATTTTTTCAATATATATATGAAATCCAGGAAAGCCATTATAAGTAGATACTAAAATATATATAAAAAAAGATAATAGAGAGTGAGAGAAACATAAGCACCAAAAGTCATGCTAAGAAACAAGATCAAAAACACAGCTAGAGCCATTCGTTGAAAATACTCCATTGTAAACACAAAATTTAGGAAAAGTGGATGAATGAGATGAGAAAAAAAAAGACTAATATGGTATAAATAGTATTTTAAAATAATTACTTATCAAAATTTAAAATAATTTGATTCTGATGTAATTATGATGTAATTACTTATCAAAATTATGATGTAATTACTTATCAAAATTTAAAATAATTTGATTCTGATGTAATTACTTATCAAAATTTAAAATAATTTGATTTTGATGTAATTATGATGTAATTACTTATAAAATTTAAAATAATTTGATTCTGATGTAATTATGATGTAATTACTTATCAAAATTATGATGTAATTACTTATCAAAATTTAAAATAATTTGATTCTGATATAATTATGATGTAATTACTTATCAAAAATATGATGCAATTACTTATCAAAATTTAAAATAATTTGATTATGATGTAATTACTTATCACAATTTAAAATAATTTGATTTTGATGTAATTATGATGTAATTACTTATCAAAATTATGATGTAATTACTTATCAAAATTTAAAATAATTTGATTCTGATGTAATTATGATGTAATTACTTATCAAAATTTAAAATAATTTGATTCTAATGTAATTATGATGTAATTACTTATCAAAATTTAAAATAATTTGATTCTGATGTAATTATGATGTAATTACTTATCAAAATTATGATGTAATTACTTATCAAAATTTAAAATAATTTGATTCTGATGTAATTATGATGTAATTACTTATCAAAATTTAAAATAATTTGATTCTGATGTAATTATGATGTAATTACTTATCAAAATTATGATGTAATTACTTATCAAAATTTAAAATAATTATGTAATTACTTATCAATATTTAAAATAATTTGATTCTGATGTAATTATGATGTAATTACTTATCAAAATTTAAAATAATTTGATTCTGATGTAATTATGATGTAATTTGATACAGCTGGCCAATTTCTCTAGGTGATATTATTTTTTGCGCGATTCCCAAAAATGATGTAACAGTTGAACCCAGCGCCAGCCTCCGGCGCCGGCCTCTAGCATCGGCCCCCAGCGCTGGCCTTTGGCTCCGGCCTCCAGCGCCGGCCTCCAGCGTCGGCCTCCAGCGTCGGCCTCCAGCGCCGGCCTCCAGTGCCGGCCTCCAGCATTGGCCCCCAGCCTTTGACTCGGGCCTTTGGCTATGGCTCTAGTGCCGGCCTCCAGCGTCGGCCTCCAGCACCGGCCTCCAGTGCCGGACTTTAGCGTCGGCCCCCAGCGTTGGCCTTTGACTCGGGCCTTTGGCTACGGCCTCCAACGCCAGCCTCAGCATCGGCCTCTAGCGTCGGCCCCCAGCGCTGGCCTTTGGCTCCGGCCTCCAGCGTCGGCCTCCAGCGCTGGCCTTTGGCTCCGGCCTCCAGCGTCGGCCTTCAGCGATGGCTTTTGGCTCTGGCCTCCAGCATCGGCCTCCAAGGCCGGCACCTCCAAGGCCGGCACCTCGAAGACCGGCACCTCCAAGCTGCCAAGCTCCCTCGCCGTTAACAGTGTCATGCAAGTGAACAGAGCCTTGTACGTGAACAGAGCCATGCAAGCCCATCCAAGGGCATGAGCAGGGCCACGCAAGCACTCCATACTCGACACTACGAGGGACAGCTGGCTTTAACTCAACATCATTCTTCTCCCCCCAACGGTTGTACCTTGGGACCCACACGACCCACGAGATGAGAAATCGCGAGTCCAATGTCACACGGTCCGGTGCACTCCGCCCGTGTCGGTCTCGGCGTCGGCCTCGGCGGCAGAGGCCAACAAGCGTCCGCTTGCTGCAAGGAATTCCACGTGACTTTTCCAAGATCACGAACGATCACCAAATATGATGAACCAGCAATTTCTAAGGTCACGGACGATTTCCAAAACTCAAGAGGCGTACTTATGACACGTTATTACTCGGCTGTTACCAGCGAAGGGTAAGAGGGACCCTCGAACAGGTATATAAAGACCCCAATCCCCCAACATAGAGGGGGGGGAGAAACTCAATCTTTACTCTTTCATTAAAAAACTCATGTTCTCCAGATCGTTGACTTGAGCGTCGGAGGGTCCCCGCCGGAACCACCGATCCGAAACTTTTCTTGCAGGTTCCCGGCTGAAGGAGGCGGTCCCCATCATTCCTCTGAAGGCCAGCGAAGCATTTCTATCGCTTGACGCTCCTCAAAAGTGATTTGGCAGTAACATATTGGTGCGCCAGGTAGGGGTGACGCGCTGAAGGAAAGAGAGCTCTGTTTTCTTGACCTATAAGTCTTTGTCCCCTCTAAGATAGCCATGGTGGTGACGCGCGTGCTGAAGGTCCTCACTAATCATGCCGGGGGGCATCAGCATAGCCCTGAGCAGCAAAGGACCACTCTATCTCTATGCTCCTCCCTCACTACCAACCTCAGCTGCTCTAATTAACCAACTGACCATTCTCAATCAACAAGTTCAAGCCTTAAGTGCAGCAGTTCATGAGTTGCAAAAGTAACGCTCAGCGGCCCCAGATCACGGCGGCCCCAGTTTCCTTAACGATGGCCCTTCACGGCAGCCTCCGGATCCCACGACGGCCTCTTCCTCCACGACGACCCTTCACAGCGGCTTCTGGATCCCACGATGGCCCCTCATAGCAGCCTCTCATCCTCAACGGTCAAGCCCCTCATAGCGGCCCCCGAGATCCCACGGCGGCCCGAGAATCCCACGGCGGCCCGAGACTCCACAGCGGCCCCAGATCACGGCGGCCCCGGTTTCCTCCACAGCGGCCTCACTCTCTAGGCAGCCCCCGGCCTCTCCCCGCAGTGACCAAACGAGTGCCAGTTTCGCAATTGCAGGGGTAAGGCTCCCAGCCGTCTCACCTAACTCCTTTTCCCCCAACTCTTGCTTCCACCTTGGCTGGGTAAGGTTTACATGCACGTAATATATTCACATAATTGAAGGAAGGTGGATTGCATGCACGAGGTTGTGTGCACGCGATGGAAGTCTGTGCTATGGCTGCTGCAATGATCGTCTTCCAAAGCTATGCTCATACCGACTCCTCCCACGGACATCGCCAGCTGTGACCACCATCTCGGCCACGGTCGTTTGGCCGGATCCACGTATCTCGCATCGGCGAGCGACGACGCCTCTGGCTCCTGAACCCATGCGGAAGTGGCAGCTAATCTCTTTGATTTCAATGGCAATCTTCTCCTATATCAAAGGATGCTTGCCATAATGTTAGGAAGAACCAATTGGTACACAAAGTTATCAATCACTTCGAGGTTCCTCTTCAGTTGAGCCTCCAGTCCGATGTTCAGAAGCTTCTTGATGTCCCAAAACATATCGACATATCTTTAGAATACCATGGAGTTAAAGTCACCAAAAGCCTTGCTGAAGCGTGTCTCGAACTCATCGGAGCCCAAGAGAGTGTCTAGCTCAGCACCAAACTCCACTTTGAAGATCCTTTCTTCGGTGACACCACTTCTCGCCATCCCCTGTAAAGATTCCATCACCAAAAGGATCAGCAGTACAGATCTCACCGTGGGAAGGCTTGATCAGCCTTCTGAATTAACTCCCTGTAGAGAAGAAGGAAAAGGAAATGATATCCACAACATGGAGAATGATCGCTGCAACGCTATGGAGAGAAAAGAGAAGGCGAGCAAGCCTAGTTTCAAAGTCAGCTCTAGCAGCTGGAGAGCCATAAAAGTGGCTGCGGTGCAGGATTTCTCCTTAAGGAGCTAAAGATTCAGCAAAGCCAGCTCACCAACCAACTTGATTCCCTAGGGGGCAGACCACCAGCGGGCGAAAGCGTTCAAGCCCGCAGAAGAAAAACAAGGGTGCTGCAAGAGGTACGCTGCACTAACTTTTTCTTTTATTGATGCTTAAAAATGTCATGCAGGGGAAACCGACTCTGCATTAGCATTCAAGACCAACCTCGCATTGGCGTCTCAAAAGACCAAAGACCGACTCCGCGTCGGCAATAAAGACTGGCTCCGCGTCGGCAATAAAGACCGGCTCCGCACCGGAACCAAAGACCGGCTCCACATCGGCACCAAAGACCGGCTCCGCATCGGCAACAAAGACCGGTTCCGTACCGGCAACTCAAGACTGGCTTCACGTCGGCAACAAAGACCGGTTTTGCATCGGCAACTCAAGACCGGCTCCGCGTCGGCAACAAAGACCGGTTCTGCACCGGCACCAAAGATTGGCTCCGCACCGGCACCAAAGACCGGCATCCACATCAGCACAGAAGACCGACCTCTGCGTCAGCACCAAAAAGCCCTGGCCAGCCAGGCACAAAGACCGACCTCTGCATCGTCACCAAAAGCCCAGGCCAGCCGGTACCAAAGACCGGCATCCACGTCGGCATAGAAGACCGACCTCCGCATCGGCACCAAAGACCGACTCTGCATCTGCAACAAAGACTGGCTCCGCACCAGCACAAAAAGACCAGCTCCGCATCAGCAATTCAAGCCCGATTCCACACCGGCAATTCAAGCCCGGCTCCGCACCGGCACAGCCAAGCCCGGCTCCGCATTGGCACCTCTAAGCCCGGCTCCGCGTCGGCACAGCCAGGTCCAGCTCCGTGTTGGCACAAAAAGACCGGCTCCGCGTCTGCAATTCAAGCCCGATTCCACATCGGCAATTCAAGCCCGGCTCCGCGTCGGCACCTCCAAGGCCGGCTCCACGTCGGCACCACCAAGCCCGGCTCCATGTCAGCACAACCAGGCACAAAGACCGGCATCCACATCGGCACAGAAAACCGACTCCGCATCGGCACCAGAAAGCCCTGGCTAGCTAGGCACAAAGACCGACCTTCGCATCATCACCAAAAAGCCCTGGTCAGCCAGGCACCAAAGACCGGCCTCCATGTCGGCAACAAAGACCGACTTCGCATCGGCAACAAAGACCGACTCCGCGTCGGCACCAAGACCGACTCCGCATCGGCAACAAAGACCGACTCCGCGTTGGCACCAAAGACCGACTCCACGTTGGCACCAAAGATCGATTCCGCGTCGGCACCAAAGACCAGCTCCGCATCGGCAACAAAGACCGACTCCGCGTCGGCACTAGAGACCGACTCCGCATCGGCACCAAAGATCGGCTCCGCGTCGGCACCAAATACCCGCGAAGGCAAACAGCTGCGAAAAAGCTAAGTATACTACACTGAGAAAAAAGTTCTTTTCATTAGTGTCTGGATGCGTTACAGGAAAACCGCCAAAGACTGGTTCCGCACCAGCGCTAAAGACCAACGCCCAGCGTCGACGCTAAAGACCAGCTCCCAGCGTCGGCGCTAAAGACCGGCTCCAGCGTCGGCGCTAAAGACTGGCTCCAGCATCGGCGCTAAAGATTGACTCCACATCGGCACTAAAGACCGGCACCCAGCGTCGGCACTAAAGACCGGTTCTGCACCAGCAACTAAAGAGACGACATTGGCCTTACCACAATGATGACACTCGCCTTTTGTGGCTCATTGCTCGAAGGAAATCCTCTATAATCTCAACAGCCTGAATAGGCGAAGTGATGGTGCAAAAATCGGCCGCCCAGAGGATATTAACACCCCTTTTGCGGGTGATTATGCGCTCACCCATCTCAGGGGCGGGGGGGCATCTAATACGGCTGGCCGATTTCTCTGGGTGATATTATTTTTTGCATAATTCCCAAAAATGATGTGACAGTTGAACCCAGCACCAGTCTTCGGCGTCGGCCTTTAGCGTCGGCCCCCAGCGTTGGCCTTTGGCTCCGGCCTCCAGCGCTGGCCTCCAGTACCGGCCTTCAGCGTCGGCCTCGAGCGCCGGCCTCCAGCGTCGGCCTCCAGCACCGGCCTCCAGCCTCGGCCTCCAGTGCCGGCCTCCAGCACCGGCCTCCAGTGCCGACCTCCAGCGTCGGCCCCTAGCCTTTGACTCGGGTCTTTGGCTACGTGTTGATCCATTTATTATTTTGATGATTAATAAAGGAATTGAGTATATTTATTTGATTACTAATGGATTTTATAAGTGTTTCAGGACTTAAATTTATTTGATCAATTTAAAGGAATTAAGAAATGAATTTTGAATCAAATACAAATCAGAGATTTCAAAGTTTCAGAGCTTGGAGTCGACACCTAGAAAATCTGGAGCCGACCCCATGGCCAATTCAATTTTAATCTGATTTTTGATACAATCCTGGAGCCGACACCTAGAGTTTCGGAGCCGACACCTAGAGTTTCGGAGTCGACACTTACAGTGTCTGGAGCCGACTCCGATGCGGGGACAGAACGCTTATTTTTTGAGCATCCTGGAGCCGACACCTACAGTATTTGGAGCCGACACCTGACGATGGCGAGCCGACACTTACTTTTTCGGAGCCGACTCCTCAACGAACTCAAAAATTTCTATTTTTGGTAAAACGATCTGGAGCCGACACCTGAAAAGTTGGAGCCGACTCCAACCTGACTGGGACGAAAATTTAAAATGCCAGATCAGCTCTAACGGTAATATTTCCTTTTTACCTAATTTCTAACGGATATATTTTGTTTCCAGGTACACTCCAACGGCTAGTTTCATCCCAAAAATGGATTGAAGAAAATCTATAAAAAGGGGGAAAAACACCGTTTGAAAAGAAGAGGAAAAAGTGACAGAAAATAGACAAAAATTTCAAATCAAAAATCCGAGAAAGCCTGAGCCTGAAATCCAAGAGAAAATTCAAACTCAAATCCTTCCACTCCAAAAAGCTCAAAGAGGAATCCAAGGCGTTCAAATCAAAAATCGGTGGATTTCCCAAATTGAAGTAAAAGCTCTTTCTTCCATTTCCAATCTTCTCAACTGCAACGACTGTGAGGGATTAAAGCTGAGGCTTGATTCATCATTCCAAAGGGAGAAGAGAAAAAGAAGAAAAGCTCAAAGCCAAACAACTTCAAATCAGGCTTTTCTAAACTTGTTTACTTATTTTTGAATATTTGCTCATTGAGGAGCTGTGTATCTTTGAAAAACTATATTCTTTTTGTTTGTGCCTAGTTCAATCAAAGGGATTGAACTAGTGGAGGTTGTATACCTCGGGTCAAGCTAGATTAGCTTGAGTTTAGGGTTTGTGCTGGTGAGCCCGAAAAACCGGCTGGGTTCGTTGTGATCCCTGGTAAAACAACAAGTTTGGGTTGTGAGCTTGTAAAACAACTCGGCTGTAATCGAGGAGATTATAGTGTGGACCCAAGTGGATCTTGGGAGTGGACGTAGGTGTTGGATACACCGAACCACTATAAAATCTTTGTGTTTGCCGTGCTTCTATTGTCTCTATCTCTATCTCTATCTCATTGATTGTGCTTTATATTTGCATTGCATTTACTTTCATTCATCTTAAGCAAACAATTTTTTTAAGAGGTTAAATTTTTTAAAGAACCCAATTCACCCCCCCTCTTGGGTTGTCATCTGGGCCAACAATTGGTATCAGAGCAAGTGCTCATTAGATTTTGATCACACGATCAAGAGCTAAAGATCCAAATGGCAGCTCATGTTGGATCATTTGCCGAAGGTCATTCTACGAATAGACCTCCCCTATTTAATGGTTCCAACTATTCATATTGGAAAGCAAGAATGAGGATATTCATTCAAGCTTCTGATTATGAATTGTGGGGTGTTATAATTAATGGACCTAGTACACCCACACACATTGTTGATGGCACTATTGTTCCTAAACCCGAAAGGGATTGGAATGATAATGATAGGAAAATGGCACAGCTCAATGCTAAGGCCATGAATGTCTTGTATTGCTCTTTAGATGCTAATGAATTTAATAGAATCTCTACATGTAATTCCGCAAAGGAGATTTGGGATAGATTAGAGGTTACCCATGAGGGTACCAATCAAGTTAAAGAATCTAAGATCAATATTCTAGTGCACAAATATGAATTATTTAGCATGGAACAAACTGAAACTATAGCATGCATGTACACTAGATTTACTGATATTGTAAATGGTTTGAAAAGTTTAGGCAAAACATATTCTAACTCTGAACTTGTTCGTAAAATTCTCAGGTCACTTCCAAGAACGTGGGAAGCGAAGGTGACAGCAATCCAAGAAGCAAAGGACCTCAATACCTTACCCTTAGAGGAGCTTCTAGGATCCCTAATGACCCATGAATTGACCATGAAGCAGCACATAGAAGAGGATGTGAAAAAGAAAAAGACCATAGCTCTTAAGGCTGCTGAAAGTGAGGAGAGCTGTAGTGAAAATGATGATGATGATGATACAGCTCTTCTAGCAAGAAAATTCAAAAAATTCATGAGGAGAAAGAAACCCTTCCACAAAAAGAAATTTGGAGCTAAGATGGAAGGAGAAAAAGAAAAAGATAAGGACAAGGACAAAGAGAAAGAGCCCTTGATTTGCTATGAATGTAAGAAACCGGGGCATTATAGATATGATTGTCCTCAACTGAAAAAGACTTTTAAGAAGAAGAAGAAAGCCTATGTTGCAACCTGGAGTGATAGTGATGAATCTTCTTCAGAGGAAGATCAAAAGGAAGTTGCAAACATTTGCTTTATGGCAAACGACGACAGTGAGGTAAGTTCCGAAAATCCTTGTGATGACTTTGCTTTTGATGAATTGTTTGATGCTTTTAATGAACTTGTTGGTGATTTCAAAGTTTTGAAAAAGAAATATAAGTTTTTGAAAAAAAAAATTTAACTTTCATTAAAGAAAAAGAAAATCTTAATAATGAAACTAAAGTGCTGAAATCTGAAAATGAAAATCTGTGAAAAGAAAAAGAATCAATTTCCAATGAAAATGATAAACTAAAGAAGGAAGTTGATAAATATAAAAATATTGTTGATAAATTCACTTATAGTTCTGAAAAACTTAATTTATTGTTAAGTAATCAAAGAGCTATATATGATAAGGCTGGTTTAGGTTATAGACCTAACTTAAAGCAAAAATTTGTCAAAAACTTTTTTAGAAAGGAACAAAACAATGATAATGTTACATGTCATTACTGTAACAAGAAGGGACACAAAGTTTTTGAATGCAATTTTAAGAAAATTGACAAGAAGTTAAATAATAAAGGAAAGAAGATATGGGTTCCCAAAGGAACAGTCTTTTATGCTACTAACCATGAAGGACCCAAGAAGGCTTGGGTACCTAAATATAAGACTTAATTATTTTTGCAGGAGTGTCTTGCGGCCAAAAGATCAAAGCGAAAGTGGTATCTCGATAGCGGCTGCTCAAGGCACATGACGGGTGACAAGGATCAATTCATCACCCTTGAAAGCAAAAGAGGAGGAGTAGTTACATTTGGTGATAATGGCAAAGGCCAAATCTTGGGGTTTGGTAACATTCAAATAACTCCCTCCACATATATTGAAAATGTCTTATATGTTAATGGTTTGAAAACATAATTTAATTAGCATTAGTCAATTATGTGATAAAGGTTTTAAAGTATCATTTGAATCTTCTATATGCACAGTTTCTAATCCCATTGATAATAGCATTGTTTTTATTGGAAATAGAAATGGCAATGTATACTTGATTGATTTAGACAATTTGTCTACTAGTAATCATTGCTTAGTTGCTAATAATGCTAATATGAATGAGATTGGTTGGTTGTGGCATCGTAGATTAGGTCATGCAAGCACACACCTTATTTCAAAATTAATTAGAATGGATTTAGTAAAAGGACTTCCACAACTAGATTTTGAAAATAATAAAATTTGTGATGCATGTCAATTTGGAAAACAAACTAGAAATTCTTTCAAAACTAAAAATATTGTTTCCACTTCTAGGCCTCTTGAACTACTTCACATGGATCTTTTTGGACCTACTAGAACCACAAGTCTAGGAGGAAAGAAATATGGTCTTGTGATTGTAGATGATTATTCTAGATACACTTGGGTATTGTTTTTAGCTCATAAGGATGAGACCTTTCCATTATTTCTGAAATTCTTCAAGAAGGTCACAAATGAGAAAAACAACACCATAGTGTCTCTAAGAAGTGATCATGGCACTGAATTTGAAAATCATTTATTTGAAAACTTTTGCATAGAAAATGGCATTCATCATAATTTTTCAGCACCTAGAACACCGCAACAAAATGGAGTAGTTGAAAGGAAAAATAGAACCTTAGAAGACATGGCCCGTACCATGCTATGTGAAAGCAACCTACCAAAATACTTTTGGGCGGAAGCTATAAACACGGCATGCTACATTCTTAATAGAGCTCTAATTAGGCCAATCATTAAGAAAACACCTTATGAACTATGGAATAATAGAAAACCAAACATAAGTTATTTTCATGCATTTGGTTGTAAGTGTTTCATTCATAATAATGGCAAAGATAATCTAGGAAAATTTGATGCAAAATCTGATGAAGGCATTTTCTTAGGATATTCAACATCTAGTAAAGCCTATAGAGTATTTAACAAGAGAAACTTAATTGTAGAAGAATCTATTCATGTAATTTTTGATGAATCTTTAGCATCAAGTTCTGAAAAGATTGATGATGAGGAAGATACAAACATTCTAGAAAGAGATATTGAAAAATTGAATATAGATGTATCTTCAGATCATGAACAAGAAGCTAAAGATAATGATTCTCCTAGTGTTGATGTTGTTGATGCAAATCATAATGATATAGATCTACCTAGAGATTGGAGATATGCCTATGGTCATCCAAGAGAATTAATTATAGGTGATCCATCTCAAGGAGTAAGAACTAGATCATCAATGAGAAACATCAATAATCATCTTGCATTTGTATCTCAAATTGAACCTAAAACTATTGAAGAAGCAGAAAAAGATAATAATTGGATGTTAGCTATGCAAGAAGAATTAAATCAATTTACTAGGAATAATGTTTGGACTCTTGTAGATAGACCTAAAGATCATTCTGTTATAGGATCAAAATGGGTATTTAGAAATAAATTAGACGAAAATGGCATAGTAATTAGAAACAAAGCTAGATTAGTTGCAAAAGGATATAATCAAGAAGAAGGAATTGATTTTGATGAAACTTTTGCACCTGTAGCTAGACTTGAAGCAATTAGATTATTACTTGCATTTGCATGTCATATGCATATCAATTTATTTCAAATGGATGTTAAAAGTGCATTTTTAAATGGATTTATAAATGAGGAAGTGTTTGTTGAACAACCACCTGGTTTTGAAGATCATGAATTTCCAAATCATGTTTTTAAATTACACAAAGCACTATATGGTTTGAAACAGGCACCTAGAGCTTGGTATGAAAGATTAAGTAAATTTTTAATTGAAAATGATTTTGTAAGAGGAAATGTTGATAAAACATTATTTTTGAAAAGAAAAGATAAAGATTTATTAGTAGTACAAATATATGTTGATGATATTGTATTCGGTGCTACTAACAACTTGTTATGTCAAGAATTTGCTAAGTTGATGCAGGGTGAGTTTGAAATGAGTATGATGGGAGAACTCAACTTCTTCCTAGGACTTCAAATCAAACAAAGCAAAGAAGGAATTTTCATCAATCAAGCCAAATACACAAAAGAACTGCTCAAGAAGTTTGGAATGGAGTCAATCAAGCCACTTGGAACTCCTATGAGTCCTTCGTGCAAATTGGACAAAGATGAAGATGGTAAGAAAGTAGATCAAAAACATTATAGAGGTATGATTGGATCTCTTCTTTACTTAACAGCTAGTAGACCAGATATTATGTTTGCAGTATGTTTATGTGCTAGATTTCAATCTGAACCTAAAGAATCTCACTTAATTGCTGTAAAAAGAATTTTAAGATATTTAAGTGGAACTAAAAATGTAGGTTTATGGTACTCTAGAGACTCAACTTTAAATTTAATTGCATATTCTGATTCTGACTATGCTGGATGTAAATTAGATAGAAAAAGCACAAGTGGTGCATGTCAGTTCTTAGGATGTAACTTAATCTCTTGGTTTAGCAAAAAGCAAAATTCGGTTGCATTATCTACTGCTGAAGCAGAGTATGTTGCAGCTGGAAGTTGCTGTGCTCAAATCCTTTGGATTAAGAGGCAACTTGAAGATTATGGCATAACCCTTGATAAAACACCAATTAGATGTGATAACACGAGTGCAATAAATTTGACTAAAAATCCAATTCAACATTCAAGAACAAAACACATTGAAATTAGATATCATTTCATAAGAGAACATGTAGCTAATAATGAAATCTGTCTTGAATATGTTAATACAGAGGAACAATTAGCTGACATATTTACAAAACCCTTGAATGAAGAGAGATTTTGTTATCTTAGAGGTGAATTAGGAATATGTGACCCTTTAGAGTGATTTTGAAACCCTAAGGAATGAGAATCTAGATTTCTATAAATTTCTTGAAAATCCTCTCACAATTTTAAGGACAAATTATCTAGTCATTTGAGCTATTTGATCCTTGATATTTCAAAGATTTTTTGAAATTTTTATTGAACTCTTTTTGACAAGTTTCAGTCATTTGAATCTCAATTATTTTTTCTGAAACTGTCTTTGGAGTCGACACCTCAGAATGAGGAGTCGACACCTCTGACTGTGTCGCTCTCGGTCCCTGACCTTGGAGCCGACACCCGTATAAGTGGAGCCGACTCCAGTTCGAGCGCTGACTGTGTTAGCGATTTGGAGTCGACACCCGACTTTGCGGGAGTCGACACCTGGGATTCCAAAATTGATTTATTAGGGCAGAGTCGACACCTCATCATTTCATAACTTCTCAAATCCTAACCAAACTCCTCCAAAATTCTTCCAAAACTTCCCCACCTCTAATTCCATCCAAATCGAAACTTCCCAAAGATCTAATGGCACCCAAAAGGAGGGAATCAGTGATTGGAGCGCCGGTGACCACGGGAAAATGGTCCGCGTCGTCCCGCTCGTGAGCCGACTCCAAGCAGTGATTCGTCCACGGATTCAGACAACCCCAACACCTCTTCCACTCAGGTAGATACCTTAGCCGGGAGGGTTATCACAATGGGAGAAAGATTGATTTTGACCTATTTGAAACCGAGGGTTTCTCAATCGGTAGGCAATTAAAGGAAATGGGCTGGGATAAGCTCTGCTCTCTTGATGTTCCCACTTATCCAGCCTTAGTAAAAGAATTTTATTTTAATTTGGCTAGAGGTGATGGCGGTTTAGTTAGCTCAGTAAGAAATAAGAGGATTCACCTTACTTTCAAAAGCTTGGAAACCTCCTTAGCATCCCAATTACCGGTTTAGCAGCTGACATGCACAGTGATAGGTCAGCGGCTCTTTCGAGGATGTTAGGAAGGGAAGTGACAGAGTTTGAGGAGATTAGAGCTAATCAATTACCCTTGGAATTGAGATTATTACACAACATTTGCAGTAGAATTTGTTTCCGAAGACCGGTCGGTTTGAGTATGTCTCGGAGCGAGACATTGTTGTTATGGATAGTGTTTTGACTGGACAGCCAATCAACCTTGCAGCTATGATGATATTTTATATGGCGGAAGCTGGAGGGAAGAAGATCATCCCTACCGTATGGCATGGTGCTTACTATGGTTTTCAGGAGCCAAGGGGTTGTAATTCAAGAGAATGAACCATCTAAGAACCTGAGGCACACCGACTACTATAGTTTGGCAACATTGCATCGGATGGGTTTTGCTAAAGTGAATGGACAGTGGGATAGGAAAGGACACCTTGATGAGAGAGCCCCTGTGCCGAGAGTTTCTGAGCCTTGCGAGGCTGGACCATCAGTTAGGGTTCCTTCTCCACAGCCTAGGAGTCCCATTTCCTGCTCCTGCACCTGCACATGTTAATGATCAACCATCCACTTCTTCAGCTGGATTCTCAGACCTTCAAATGGAGCAATTAAAAAGTTTGTTTGCTGCTCAGAAGGATGAGTTTGACAGTCAGTTCATGAATATAAAAGAATCACTTTATTCACTTGATGATCGGATTGCAAAGATTGAATCAACTCTCAACTCCTCTGCAGAATCTTTAAGTGGTGATTTGAAGAACATCTTTGAAGAACTTAAAGAGATTTGTGGAGATAGTGAAACTTATTCAAGGTGCAACGCCGAGCTTCAAGATAAAATCTAACAGCTTGCACATTTGTTGATGAGAGACTTAAAGACTATGTTAAGCTTCAATGTGATGGAATGAAAAATATTGTAGATCATTTAACAAGAATAGTGAGGAAGAACTTTTGATGTAATGAATGTTTAATGTTGTAATGTAATGAATGTTTAATTTTGATGAAATGTAGTTTACATTTTGATGTAATGAAGTTTATGTGTTGATGTAATGAAGGCTATATTTTGATGAATGAGTATGATGTTTTTTTATGTAATACTTGACTTTTGTTGAAATGAAATTATCTTTTGATGCAATGAAAATTATCTTTTGATGATGCAATGTGAAATATTCTTTACCTTTTTGTTGATTACAAAAAAGGGGGAGAGAATTATGGTTGTATATGCATTAAGAGGGAGAAAGTTATATTGTTAATTGCATTAAAGGGGGAGAAAGTTATGTTGCATTAATTGTTTAATATGAAAAATCAAGTTATTTAATTGATTAATATGAAAACATTAATGAAGTTAATTGATTAATATGATATTGAGTTATGTGGATTAATAATCAAATTGATTTGACTATGCATAAAGAAATCTTAAGTACCAAATATGTAAAGTAAGAGGAAGAATAATTTGAACTTCATAGGGGGAGCTACCTTATTCAGGGGGAGCTTACTCGTGAAGATCACTTCCTTGATAATTTTTTAATTTAAGAATTCTATGCATATACTCAATGTTTTTATAATCATCAAAAAGGGGAGATTGTTGATCCATTTATTGATTTTGATGATTAATAAAGGAATTGAGTATATTTATTTGATTACTAATGGATTTTATAAGTGTTTCAGGACTTAAATTTATTTGATCAATTTAAAGGAATTAAGAAATGAATTTTGAATCAAATACAAATCAGAGATTTCAAAGTTTCAGAGCTTGGAGTCGACACCTAGAAATCTGGAGCCGACCCCATGGCCAATTCAATTTTAATCTGATTTTTGATACGATCCGGAGCCGACACCTAGAGTTTCGGAGCCGACACCTAGAGTTTCGGAGTCGACACTTACAGTGTCTGGAGCCGACTCCGATGCGGGGACAGAACGCTTATTTTTTGAGCATCCTGGAGCCGACACCTACAGTATTCGGGAGCCGACACCTGACGATGGCGAGCCGACACTTACTTTTTCGGAGCCGACTCCTCAACGAACTCGAAATTTCTATTTTTGGTAAAACGATCTGGAGCCGACACCTGAAAAGTTGGAGCCGACTCCAACCTGACTGGGACGAAAATTTAAAATGCCAGATCAGCTCTAACGGTAATATTTCCTTTTTACCTAATTTCTAACGGATATATTTTGTTTCCAGGTACACTCCAACGGCTAGTTTCATCCCAAAAATGGATTGAAGAAAATCTATAAAAAGGGGAAAAACACCCGTTTGAAAAGAAGAGGAAAAAGAGACGGAAATAGAAAAAATTTCAAATCAAAAATCCGAGAAACCCTGAGCCTGAAATCCAAGAGAAAATTCAAACTCAAATCCTTCCACTCCAAAAAGCTCAAAGAGGAATCCAAGGCGTTCAAATCAAAAATCGGTGGATTTCCCAAATTGAAGTAAAAGCTCTGTTTCTTCCATTTCCAATCTTCTCAACTGCAACGACTGTGAAGGATTAAAGCTGAGGCTTGATTCATCATTCCAAAGGGAGAAGAGGAAAAGAAGAAAAGAAGAAAAGCTCAAAGCCAAACAACTTCAAATCAGGCTTTTCTAAACTTGTTTACTTATTTTTGAATATTTGCTCATTGAGGAGCTGTGTATCTTTGAAAAACTATATTCTTTTTGTTTGTGCCTAGTTCAATCAAAGGGATTGAACTAGTGGAGGTTGTATACCTCGGGTCAAGCTAGATTAGCTTGAGTTTAGGGTTGTGTGCTGGTGAGCCCGAAAAACCGGCTGGGTTCGTTGTGATCCCGGTAAAACAACAAGTTTGGGTTGTGAGCTTGTAAAACAACTCGGCTGTAATCGAGGAGATTATAGTGTGGACCCAAGTGGATCTTGGGAGTGGACGTAGGTGTTGGATACACCGAACCACTATAAAATCTTTGTGTTTGCCGTGCTTCTATTGTCTCTATCTCTATCTCTATCTCATTGATTGTGCTTTATATTTGCATTGCATTTACTTTCATTCATCTTAAGCAAATAATTTTTTTTAAGAGGTTAAATTTTTTAAAGAACCCAATTTACCCCCCCCCCTCTTGGGTTGTCATCTAGGCCAACACTACGGCTCCAGCGCCGGCCTCCAGCGTCGGCCTCCAGCGCCGGCCTCCAGCGCCGGCCTCCAGCGTTGGCCTTTGACTCGGGCCTTTGGCTACGGCCTCCAGCGCCGGCCTCCAGCACCGGCCTCTAGCGTCGGCCCCCAGCGCTGGCCTTTGGCTCCGGCTTTCAGCGTCGGCCCCCAGCACTGGCCTTTGGCTCCGGCCTCCAGCGTCGGCCTTCAGCGACGGCCTTTGGCTCTGGCCTCCAGTGCCGGCCTCCAAGGCCGGCACCTCCAAGGCCGGCACCTCGAAGACCGGCACCTCCAAGCTGCCAAGCTCCCTCGCCGTTAACAGTGCCATGCAAGTGAACAGAGCCTTGTACGTTAACAGAGCCATGCAAGCCCATCCAAAGGCATGAGCAGGGCCACGCAAGCACTCCATACTCAATACTACGAGGGACAGCTGGCTTTAACTCAACATCATCCTTCTCCCCCCAACGGTTGTACCTTAGGACCCGCACGACCCACGAGATGAGAAATCGCGAGTCCAATGTCACACGGTCCAGCGCACTCTGCCCGTCTCGGTCTCGGCATCGGTCTCGGCATCGGCCTCGGCGGCAGAGGCCAACAAGCGTCCGCTTGCTACAAGGAATTCCATGTGACTTTTCCAAGATCACGAACGGTCACCAAATATGATGAACCGGCAATTTCTAAGGTCATGGACGGTTTCCAAAAACTCAAGAGGCGTACTTATGACACGTTATTACTCGGCTATTACCAGCGAAGGGTAAGAGGGACCCCCGAACAGGTATATAAAAACCCCAATCCCCCAACGTGGAGGGGGAAGAAACTAAATCTCTACTCTTTCATTAAAAACTCATGTTCTCGAGATCGCTAACTTGAGCGTCGGAGGGTCCCCGTCGGAACCACCGGTCTGAAACTTTTCTTGCAGGTTCCCGGCTGAAGGAGGCAGTCCCCATCATTCCTCTGAAGGCCAGCGAAGCATTTCTATCGCTTGACGCTCCTCAAAAGTGATTTGGCAGCAACATAATTACTTATCAAAATTATGATGTAATTACTTATAAAAATTTAAAATAATTTGATTCTGATGTAATTATGATGTAATTACTTATCAAAATTATGATGTAATTACTTATCAAAATTTAAAATAATTTGATTCTGTTGTAATTATGATGTAATTACTTATCAAAATTATGATGTAATTACTTATCAAAATTTAAAATAATTTGATTCTTATGTAATTATGATGTAATTACTTATCAAAATTATGATGTAATTACTTATCAAAATTTAAAATAATTTGATTTTGATGTAATTACTTATCAAAATTTAAAATAATTTGATTCTGATGTAATTACTTATCAAAATTATGATGTAATTACTTATCAAAATTTAAAATAATTTAATTCTAATGTAATTATGATGTAATTACTTATCAAAATTTAAAATAAGTTGATTCTGATGTAATTATGATGTAATTACTTATCAAAATTGATGTAATTACTTATCAAAATTTAAAATAATTTGATTTTGATGTAATTATGATGTAATTAATTATCAAAATTATGATGTAATTACTTATCAAAATTTAAAATAATTTGATTCTGATGTAATTATGATGTAATTACTTATCAAAATTATGATGTAATTACTTATCAAAATTTAAAATAATTTGATTCTGATGTAATTACTTATCAAAATTTAAAATAATTTGATTCTGATGTAATTATGATGTAATTACTTATCAAAATTATGATGTAATTACTTATCAAAATTTAAAATAATTTGATTCTGATGTAATTATGATGTAATTACTTATCAAAATTATGATGTAATTACTTATCAAAATTTAAAATAATTTGATTCTGATGTAATTATGATGTAATTACTTATCAAATTTATGATGTAATTACTTATCAAAATTTAAAATAATTTGATTCTGATGTAATTACTTATCAAAATTTAAAATAATTTGATTCTGATGTAATTATTATTGGGAGAGTTAATCCCCGAGGCATACATATTTTAAATTTGATAACAATTATCAATGCGAAAATTTAAAGATTACATATTAATCTTTCTAACATGCATCAAGATCATATCTTTGCCTTATATTATAAGATCGTTTGATCTAAGTATTACATTTAAATTAAATAATTAAGATCATATCTTAATCTTCAAGATGAGAAGTCATACTACTCATCTTGAAGCCTGCCTTAAGATCTAAGGATCAAATCACTCTCCTTAAGAACAGTAGGTAAATCCTTTGTGCTCTGCAGCCGTTCAATCATCCGACCTCTAGTATTGTCCACACGAAGCCCCCGAATGATCGGATTCTCGGGAGTGCTAGCTCGCGGAAAAATAATTTTGTTGATCTTGAATTCTTCCACTTGAATCTTCCTCCAAGATCCACCAAGCTTTTGCTAACACTAAAATCACACCAGAATTTTCTGTTCTAACTCTTAGAACTATAACACTTGGTTCTAACTGTTTAGAATTTTTGATCTCTTTTGATCTTGTGCTATTTTATCTGGTGAGGGATGTCCTCTATTTATAGTTTCATATTAGCCAGCCTATTGAATTCTAACATTTAGAATTTCATTATTTTGTGAAAACCAAAGAAACATATTAAATTCACACACTTATCAATGCATGAAGAGTTGTGTGGAGTGCTCTTTCAAAGAGGCACATTAATTCACACACTTGTTAATGCACGGAGAGTTGTGTGGAGTGCTCTTCCAAAGAGGCACATTAATTCACACACTTGTCAATGCACGGAGAGTTGTGGAGTGCTCTTCCAAAAAGGCATATTTTAGCAAAATTTATTTTTCTTGAACTTGGGAATCATTTGAAGAAGACTAAAAGTTATAAATTAAATACTGCATAAGAATTTAATTTCTTATGAGATGAGATTTTAGTTATCTCATCATGCGAGAAAACCTTTTTCACATATGGGGTTTGGATTTTTGGTTTTAAGCTAATTTGAATTTATTGGATTAAACCAATATAGATCATGGTCCTAGCCCAAATCAAATTTGGCTAATCCTAAATCTATTTAAATCCAAATCAAATCTAATTTCAAATCAATATTTGAAATTGATTAGTCCTTCTAATAGACTTAAACCAAATTGAATCTTATTCACTTGTACTTAATCCAATTGAGATAATTCAATCAATCAAATTGATTAATTAAATCATCTACGATTCTCAATTATTGATCAGCAAATAGATCATCCTAGGAAACTTCTATGCGTGTGACTCTCTAGGATCGAACCTAAGTCGATAGCATAGAAATAATTTTCTATACTAATCGATGTGCCCATCTAGCAATGGAACCCGACGTCCAGATAGGTCGAAGAGTTGCCGAGCAAACTCCAAGAACCCTAAGAAACAGTTACCATATAATTCATCCTCTTGACCACAAATGCTAAGGATGGCTTAAGAGCCTGTCAACTCTAAACAGCAAATCCATAAAGTGATTTCAATTTTAGTGATCATGTGACTTTCACATGAAGTGCCTTGGCCAAGGTCTTGCTAAATTGAAATACAAGCATTTCTCCTTTTTAACGGGATGGTCAAATTCATCTTGATCCACAACTGACTACCATAAGTACTTGACTGCACCCAGTAACCTTTCGTAGCTGGATTAAAAATCAAGGTGGTCCGGCACCTAAGTACAATGAGTTTCTTGTAAGCCACTGGTTGTGACCTTCAGGTCTGAAGGATACTTATACCTATATCTTCTCGGATTAACTCTTGACAGTAGAGTATCCGAAAATGAGTCACGTTCGGTGAAATGTACTCCTACACTTTTACCTGTATGTCATACCAGTGTCTCTACACTCCTTGGTTAAGAGGACAACCAACAAATATGATATACAATGTCCTATAATTGATAGTACTATGGCCCTGTCATAGTATATCATTTGGTTGCGAACTCTTTTAAGGACCTTTAAAGATAAATCCTTCTTTATCGTGAAGGAAGATCCTGAGGGCTTCATTACTATTAGGAGTTTTAAGAAGATGTTCTTATAATGAATAAACTGCCAAATAACTTTTATTAATATATC
This sequence comes from Calamus simplicifolius, assembly GCA_900491605.1. Lineage (NCBI taxonomy): Eukaryota > Viridiplantae > Streptophyta > Magnoliopsida > Arecales > Arecaceae > Calamus > Calamus simplicifolius. The sequence goes on along the minus strand of UESW01003992.1, from coordinate 727,343 downwards.
AATTTATATACAATTTACATCAGCACAATCATCAAATGATTGGCTTTAGGCTACAATTCCCAACAATTATGATGTAATTACTTATCAAAATTATGATGTAATTACTTATCAAAATTTAAAATAATTTGATTTTGATGTAATTATGATGTAATTGCTTATCAAAATTATGATGTAATTACTTATCAAAATTATTTTAAATTTTGATAAGTAATTATTTTAAAAAGACTATATATATCATATTAGTCTTTTTTTTTCTCATCTCATTCATCCACTTTTCCTAAATTTTGTGTTTACAATGGAGTATTTTCGACGAATGGCTCTAGCTGTGTTTTTGATCTTGTTTCTTAGCATGACTTTCGGTACTTATGTTTCTCTTACTCTCCATTATCTTTTTCTTTTATATATTTTAGTATCTAATTATAAGGGCTTTCCTGGATTTCATATATATTGGAAGAATTTATATGCCTAATTGACTAAATTTTAACCAAGTTTTGTATTTTTCTTTTTAGAAGAGATGGAGAAACCAAGTATGTATTTTGAATGGGCTTGCCTATTCAGTGTTCAATGTGATGAGATATGCAGAAAAGAGAGATGCTGCCCGTGGAGGAACTGATTGTGACAAGATCTGTGAAGGAGGACATTGCACTTCATTCTTGGGCAAATGCCATTGCACCTGGACTTTTCGTATGCTGTTGAATTGAATAAATGTAAAAGCTAAAGGAAATAAAATATGAAAGGCTGGAATTCATATTTTAAAACTAATTATTGAATAAGAGATAATTATATTTCTCACCAAACATGTTATTAAAGCATGTATGTTCATCTGAAGAAAGAGTAAATGTTTCGAGAAACTTACACCCTTTATATTTTATGCAGATTTCAATAATGGTTTAGGTTGTATTTTGCAGGATCCAATGAAAAATGTGTTACAAGAGCTTCAAGATAAAAAACAAACCACAATTAGTATAAAACAGACCAAGTCACCCATGAGGTTGTGCTGGAGGAGAGAGGTTCACGGCCTAAGAGCCGGCATGGCCTAGGGGGGATTCTACAAATGAACCAAAGGATTACTCGATGTAGGAATATTTCAAATAAGCTCAGGCATATGAATGAAGCTTGGGGCAGAGTAGTTAGTAGTGTTAGTCGAATCCAGATGGATCCAGACCATATCACTCAAGCACAAACCTGCCAAGACTAATTTTGCACCTGGTTATTTTTCTGAAATGAAAAATAAGTTTTGGCTTCATTTTTTTCTGTTCCAATTTAACCTATCATATATAAGCCTTTGAATGAGCTCCATTTTTCAGAATAACATAAAACAAATAGAAGCACTGCTGCTCGCATGATAACCTAAGGATACACATACATAATTGATATACTATAACGGCAAGTGTTTTCTGCCAAATCACAGTTCTCAGTTTCCATAGCACAAGTAGAAGAGAACTAAGAAGGTACCATGCAAAATCAGTATGATCTAAGATAAAGCAATAACCAAATTGAAGCTTGTCATACAGAAGCACCGCATACCATGCATGCAACTTTTCATTGTTTGAGTAGGAAGAATACTATTTTTTAGACTGTTCAGTTCAACATGGTTTCCATAGACAAATCATGGCTTGTCCCCTAGATCTAGGAAATACAAGTTAAGGCTATTGAACGAAAATATATCATTCCAATAAAGTGATAGCTCCCTCAAGAAGAAAATACACTGCGGTGACCTGGCACAGAGATTTCTTTCACCAGACTAATTTTCTTGTACAAAACAGTGAGAGCTACCTCAAGAGAAATATATACATAAATTTGCGATATGCTCGCACTTGAACATCTTTTTTGAGGTTAATTTGTTTAGATAAGTTGGGCACTAGTTAGCATGGCATGACACATGTTTTTATGACACCAAATAAGGATGTATTTCTCGGAGCATGTGTATAAATAACAAGGCCATTAACCTGCTTTTAACCCCTTATTTTGGTTCAGCTATTTGACATGTTAAACTAGTTCATGGAAGCTAGCGCCATTTCTAGAATTGGTTGTGGAGCAGGCATCACCAAATTTAAATCAGAGCTGCAGAAGAATGGTAGATATTGCTTAAGATGCAAAAGGGCTAATACAAATAGAAAATTCACGAAGTATGACCAATGTCTTAACTGGTTAGAAATTTTTCCAAAGCCATCAATTACTTTGAAGAGTAAAAAATATCATGGGTTATGGGCAATGCATATAAGCTTCTTGTCATGGGAGAGTGTTTGGTTGAGAGTTTTGATCCTTAAATACAAATCAGTAAAATCTATTATCATAATTCAAGAATTTATTAATGTAGGGACTCAATCTTTGGGAAACCCCTTCCATCCATATTCTTGTTCATCCTTCGTCTTTCTTGCTATATTTTCTCAAACCTGTTTTATAACACTTCTCTAGGACCCCATCTCCTTGAATTTTCATGCATTATAATTGTTAGAGTGGAGTTATTGTTGAAATGATTTTCTTCCTCCGCCACCTACCCTCTTTTTCCCCTTCATGTATCTTCATTTCAGTTTTTGCTTTCCTTTTTTCAACTCCCTTCGGATATTAAATACATCAATTTCCTCTTAAATCTTCTTTGTTTTTTCTCCTTAAATCTTCTTCTTCAATATAAGCATATTGATTAGTTGATTCATGTTTCTTTCTCATTACTATAAACCAATAAACATTATTTCTATTAGTCCCATGCTCTAATGCTGCCATGGTTGCAGAAGGTTGAGGCATTTCAGAGTGGTCTATAGATGTAGAGCAGATTTTGATCCATCAAATTGATATAACAAAGTTAGTCTAACCCATTTCGCATCACTACCAATAAGCTTCCTAATGCATATTTCTGTGCTCTTCAATGATTTTATGCCAGCTGAAATATTGAATAATAAATTACAAGTTTGATTTTATGCATATTTCTGTGCTCTTCAATGATTTTAGACCACAATTTGCCCAAAAATTACAGGCATGATGTATGGGTGAACCTTCTCTGATGTCCTAGTGTTGCTATCATGTCCAGTTAACACCATCAAAGCATATACGCTCTCACTTACCGATCCAAGTGTCAAGATGAATGGGGACTCTTGAAGGAGATGTGTCATGCTTTGCCACAGCATATTATGTACCCATGAAGGCATGGCTAAAATCTTTAAATTGCTTGTCCAATTAACACCGTCAATATATCTATGCTATACACGTCACCCCACTTAGGGTTCCATCACTCTTTGGGCTCTACACATCAGAGAGGGTGTTAAAGAGTTCCTACATCAGATAAGTTAGATGTATTTTTTAATCTAATATACTCATGGGCTCATCCGCTTACCAGCTCAACCTTTTAGGTCAGCCTATTTTGAGGGGAGAGAGAGATCCTCTACATTATAATTACTCAGGTTTGCATTCTTAAAGATACACCAATTCAAACCCAAAACCTCTGGTTGCTAAGCAAAAGGCTGACCTTAACACTTAAAATGACCACAAAACAATTCATCCTCATTCGGAATGGATCATAAGATTAATATTTTTCCATAATGTGTAAAAAAAGAACCTCATCTATTAGAAGCTTATATTATTTGATGGGACTTATATAATGAGATTGATTAAAAAAAATTTTATGAAAAGTTGAATTGGTAGCAAATAGCTCCCAAGTCATACCTAGATTAGCAAATTACCTAGTTGACCAAATCTAATTGATCATAAAATAAGCCAACACTGGAAGTGGAAGCAAGAGAAAGAACACGATTCATTATTTTTGTGCACAATTTTAGAATGGTAGGTGTGAGAATAAGAGAGCTAGTAGGAGACTATTTTGCAATCAAGGTATATGGTATCGGTGTGTCTCGTCCTATACCAAACATAACACATTATACCAAGCATACCATGTCATGCTAGCACCAATCAAGATTCGGTATAAGGGGTGTTTCAAGTTTTGATATGTCAAATCAACCTATGTACCAATACCAATGTGGTACCAGTGCAGCATCTAGTACTAAGATGACAAGCCTTATCTACAACAACTACATTTTGCAATTTAGTAATCTATAAAAGAGGTTGGAACCAAGGAATTACCCTTGAATGATGAAATAATGGACTTCTTAACTTACTTTACAATAGCACATGCATGACATGTCCCTAATTTTCCAGTTCTAGAATGAATGAGATATAATATATTGCATATTTGTGGGTGACACGGCTCAATATTGGCATTAATACTACAAATATTATCATTACATTACTGAAAAAAACTGCAGACATAACTTTACAATTTCATTACTAGAAATAAACTATAGATATCATTGAAAAGACAAATCTCTGGTCCGCTTGTGGATAGCACAAGCATCTCGACATGAACAGGAACAAGAAAAGATATATCCATAATCAGTTAATGGAAGAATAACAATCCAACTAGAACCTAAAAATATTGAACTTTTAGAAAGGGTATACAAGTAATTACCTGAGGGATACTTAAAACGGCATTGACATGGATATCAACTTTGTCTCTCGGAAAGACTGGATCCTCTTGTATCTGAGCAATGAATTAATGGTTTTAGACATTTATGCTATCTTAACAGCAATCAAACAACAATATGATGAAGGATTTGCCTGGATAGTAACGTAAAGATCACCAGGTTGATTGCCATCAAGATATGCTCCACCACTTCCATGGATCTTTATGGTTTCATTATCATCTACTCCTACCTAATGCGTGATTCAGATCAATGTGGAGTGGAAGATTCATCGTTATAAAGATTTCATAATATCATAAGACGAATAACAAGCATGGCAAGCATTCATAATTTTGAAGCTTCATTTGTTTCACTCATAGTATCATACTTTCTCGATAGCTGATAGCATACAAAAACAACAAATCATGCAAAAACTTCTAAAAGCAATAGTTGGTAATACTTTGTCTAGGAAAAGCAATTGCTAAAATGACAACTCATTGATGACTGCCTACAACTTAGAATAAGAACCCTTTCAGAACCAAGTTTTAGATCCAAATATGAAAAAAGAGAATATGCCTGTATCATTGTCAAAATGACAATAAATTGTTATGAAATTTACCACCTCGGCGTGCATGAATAACAAGAAATGTAGCATATATTTTCATTATCTTATTCAAAATTAATTGCATTGTAGAAGGCAGGTTGATTTGATATACTATAGAAGAAAACAACTAGGTTTGAACAACATGATGGTTTTGACCGCTGAATACCATGTGAAGCAGGTGACATCTGAACCTCAATTTTTATTCAAGGATTTTAGTTCTGCATGGCCATAAACATCAAGATCAAGTTTGATAAGAATTTGGCAAAAATCCAAGCTCCAAACTTGGTCGAATAATGTCGGGACCCTCTCTTGATAATTTCGGTAACCGATGAAAATCGGGTAAAGCTCTACTAGCCTTTATATTTCGCACCATAAAGCATTAGTGAACCGCATCCAATTGCCATAAATTATATGCTCAAAAATTCATCCTAATAAAAACTTTTTACCCTACTCAATTAATTATATATTTCTCAAATCATAGCTTAACTTAATTTATCTTGCTCAGATAAGAATAATATTTTCATATCCTGCTTTGCAAAATCTTTAAACAACATCCATATTATTTTCATATATAGCTTTAAAGATCACATTCACAATTGATTTCACAACCAAAACCATTTCATACATTCAGATCAAGCCTATAGTATATCACTAAGTTACAACTATATACATCCATACATAAATGTCCTCACCCATCTCCATATACATATATGCCTCTAGATACATTTTACATCCAATTTAAATTTCTCCAAGCTGACAAATGTCACAAAATATATAGCTAAGGATCCAAGTTCAAGACCCAGGCCAATCTTCTAATCCTGCCAACAAACTCACTGATCTAAAATAAAAATCTAATAATAGTGGGGTAAGACCGAAGTCCCAGTGACTAGATAACCATCTAACCATAGAAAAATTGAGAACAAAATCACCATTTAAATAATATACTAACACTGTATAGCATGAATAAATCAAAGTACACTTTTGAACATGATAACAAAAAATATAAAATATAGCTTATGCTTCAAATAACATATCTTCATTTGATATGCATGGGCATTCCGCCGGGCCCAAACCAAGCCACGGACCTGCTTGGTTCCACAGTGAAGGGAGGGCCGCCCGGCGGCCCTCCATTGTCCCACTTCGGCCGTCTCGAGCGGCCAAACTCTCCTCCTCTCTCCCTCCTCCGATCGCCTCGAGCGGTCTGGCACAGTAACGGGAGGAGCTCCTCCCGCTCTCCCTCTCTGCCACTCCCTGTTTCTTCGTTGGATCAATGGAAGAGGGGAAGCTTACCAGTGCGGCTGATAGGGATGGGTAGAGGGAGGAGACTCCTTTCTCCCTCCTTATTTATCCTGGCAAGAAGGGGGGTGGAGAAGGAAGAGGTGGCACGCTATCACCATCGTGCCGTGGCTTCCTTCTCCTTCCTTTTCTACCCATTTTTCACGTTGGGGGATTATATTCTCCCCTCCTTATAAAAATTTTGGCCTCAAAATTGATGCACTTCATATAACATTTAGAATATAAAGCTTTGATCATATGATTAATCTTCTTTTCATTTACATATGCTATATTACAAACAATTGATGATATTTCTCTTTAATTTCCTCCTCAAGCTCCTAAGTAGCTTTCCTCTAAGAATGGTTACTCCACTGAATCTTGACATAGGAAATGCTACACCATCTTAAAACTTGATCCTTACGGTCCACAATACGCATATGATGCTCCTCATATGTTAGATCCTTCCTTAACTGCATGGGCTCAAATTCTATCACATGGCTGGGGTCAGAAATGTACCTTCTCAATATGGATACATGAAATACATTGTGTACCCCAGAGAGTGCCTGAGGTAATGCTAGGCTATAAGCTACCTCTCCTACTTTACTCAAAATCTCAAATGGCCCAATGTATCGTGGACTTAGCTTACCTTTAATCCCAAATCTCATCACATTTTTGATTGGTGATATCTTTAGGAAGACATGATCTCCAACCTGAAATTCTAGCTCCCTTCTTCTCACATCAACATAGCTCTTCTGTCGGCTCTGAGTTGTATGGAGTCATCCCTTGATCAACTGAACCTTCTCTACTTTCTACCGAATCAGTTCAGGGCCCAACAATTTTTTCTCTCCCATATTATCCCAACATAAGGGAGATCTGCATTTTCTACCATACAAAGCCTCAAATGGAGCCATCTGTATACTGGCTTGGTAGCTGTTATTGTAAGAAAATTCTACTAAAGATAAGTTGTTGTCCCAAGCATCACCCAAGTCCATCACATAGGCTCACAACATGTCCTCCAGGGTTTGTATGGTTCTCTCAGACTGTCCATATGTTTAGGGATGGAAGGCTGTGTTGAAGTTTAATTTGGTCCCTATAGCTCTATGAAGACTCTTCTAGAATTGGGACACAAACCTAGTATCCTGATATGATATAATAGATACAAGAATACCATGAAGCCTCATAATTTGCTCAATATACATGTTAGCGAATCTCTCACTGGAGATCCCAACCTTAAATGGCAAGAAATGGGCTGTGTTGACCCAATTATTAATTTTGATGATTAATAAAATACATAAGTATATTCATTTTGTTTCTAATAGATTTAACAAGTGTTTCAAGGATTAAAAATGTTTGATCAATCAAAATGGATAAAGAAACATGTTTTGAATCAATGTTTTAAAGACACTTTCAAAGTTTAGAGCCTGGAGTCGACACCCAACTAGTCAGGAGCCAACCCCAAGGTGTATCAGAAGGTTTCTGAGATTTTGGCACGGCCTAAAGTCGACACCCAAGGTTTCGGAGCCAACTCCAACCTGAGATACAGAGAAGTGCATTCTGTTTCAGTTTCTGGAGCTGACACTTAGAATTTGGGAGCCGATGCTTGAGATTTCAGGAGCCGACACCTGAGTTTCTGGAGCTGACTCTAACCTGAGAATAGAGAGCGTGTTCTATGGACTTTTTTGGAGCCAACAATTACTGTTTCTGGAGCTGACTCCCAAAAGCGACGAGCTGATACTTACCTTTCTCGGAGCCGACTCCCCACCAACTTTTTCTTTACTATTTTTGAACACCCGACTTGGAGCCGACACCTGAAAAGTTGGAGCCGACTCCAACCTGTCAGGAACAAATTTTTCATCTGTCAGAACGTACTTCAACGGTAAGATTTCTTTTCACCTAACCTCTAACATCTATTTTCTTTGTGTGTAGAAGAATCCAAACATCTCCAACAGCTATATTTTCCACCTAAAACTTGGATTAAGGAGTTCTATAAAAAGGGGGAAAAACCATCCGTTTGAAAGAGAGGAATAGAGAGAAAAAATAGAAAAAGGAAAAGGAAATATTTTGTGAAAAATCCAAAAATCTTGAGAGAGAAATCAAAAGGAAAGACTCAGAGCTTACATCAACCAATCCAAGAGAGTCCAAAGAGAAATCCAAGGCATTCAAGTTCAAAATTGGAGGATTTTTCAAGTGAAGAAAAAGAAAGCAAAAGCCCTAATTTTTCCAACTTCTCAACTGCAATCTTTGTGAAGAATTTCAGCTGAGGCCTGATTCAACATTTCAAAGGAAAAGAGAAAAAGAAGAAAAGCTCAAATCAAATTCGCTTCAAACAGGCTTTTCTTACCCTTGTTTATTTAATTGAATATTTGCTCACTTAAGGAGCTATCTTGTATTGTAAACTCTATTTTTCATAGTTGTTGGATAGTTCAATCAAGGGATTGAATTAGTGGAGGTGGTATACCTCGGTACAAGCTAAGGATAGCTTGTGGTTGGGTTTAGTGCTAGTGAGCCCAGAAAACCAGCTGGGTTCGTTGTAATCCCAGAGGAAATAATAAGTTTTGAGTTGTGAGCTTGTAAAATAACTCGGTTGTAATCAAGTAGATTATAGTGTGGACCCAAGTGATACTTGGGAGTGGACGTAGGTGTTGGATACACCGAACCACTATAAAATCCTTGTGTTTGCCGTGTTTTGACTCTCTCGCTCTATCTCTTTATTTGTGCTCAAGATTTATCCTGCACTTAATCTCATTTATTCCAAAGCACATAGTTTTTAAAAGATTAAAATTTTTAAGAACCCAATTCACCTCCCTCTTGGGTTGCCATCTGGGCAAACAATTGGTATCAGAGCAAGTGCTCATTGTTTATTTGATCACACGATCAAGAGCTAAAGATCCAAATGGCAACTCAAGCTGGATCTTCATTTGCTGAAGGTCATTCTACTAATAGACCTCCCTTGTTTAATGGTTTGAATTATTCTTATTGGAAAGCTAGAATGAAAATTTTTATTCAAGCTTTAGATTATGAACTTTGGAGTGTAATCACTAATGGACCAAGCGCACCCAGACACTTAGTAGATGGTTCAATAGTTTCTAAATCCGAAAGGGATTGGAATGAGAACGATTGAAAAATGGCTCAGCTTAATGCAAAAGCCATAAATGTTTTATATTGTGCTTTAGATGCTAATGAGTTCAATAAAATTTCTACATGTATTTCTGCAAAAAAAATTTGGGATAGATTAGAAGTTACCCATGAGGGTACTAATCAAGTTAAAGAATCTAAAATCAATATTCTAGTGCACAAGTATGAATTGTTTAGCATGGAACAAAATGAAACCATCACATGCATGTACACTAGATTTACTGATATTATAAATTGTCTAAAAAGTCTTGGCAAGACCTACACTAACTCTGAATTGGTTCGTAAAAATCTTAGGTCTCTTCCAAGGACATGGGAAGCAAAGGTAACTACTATCCAAGAAGTCAAGGACCTCAACACCTTACCTTTGGAGTAGCTACTTGGATCCTTGATGTGATGACCCATGAACTGACCATGAAGCAACATCAAGAGGAGGAAGTCAAAAAGAAGAAAACAATCGCCCTTAAAGCTACAGAAAAGGAGATAAGCAGCAGTGAGGAAGAAGAGGAAGATGTTGAGACAACTCTCCTTACTAGGAAATTTAAGAAATTTATGCAAAGAAGGAGACCCTTCCATAAGAAAAGATATAGAACAAAAATGAAAGGAGAAAGAGAAAAAGAGAAGGACAAGAAAAAAGAAAAAGACCCCCTCATATGTTATGAATGTAAGAAATCGGGGCACTTTAGATATGATTGTCCTCAACTGAAAAAGGGCACAAGAAGAAGAAAAAGGCATATGTTGCAAGATGGAGTGAAAGTGATGAATCCTCATCCGAGGAGGAACAAAAAGAAGTTGCAAACATTTATTTTATGGCAAACGACGATAATGAAGTAAGTTCTGAAACACCTTGTGATGATTTTACTTTTGAAGAATTATATGATGCATTTAATGAATTAGTCAGTGATTTTAAAGCTTTAAAAAAGAAGAACAAATCTTTAAAAAATGATAATTTAAATCTTGCCAAAGAGAATGATAAACTAACTCAGGAAGTTGAAAAACAAAAATATGAAAATAAAAATTTGCTAAAAGATAAAGAGTTAATTTCTAATGAAAATGTTAATTTAAAGAGAGAAGTTGATAAATATAGAAATATAGTTGATAAATTAACATATAGCTCTTAAAAACTTAATTTGCTATTGAGTAATCAAAGAGCCGTATTTGATAAGGCTGGATTAGGGTATAGACATAATAAGAAACAAAAGTATGTTAAAAACTTCTTTAGAAAAGAACATGATAAGAATGATTTTTCATGTTATTGCTGTAATAAGAAAGGACATAAAGCCTATGAATGCAATCTTAGAAAACTTAATAAAAATTTAAGTATTAAAGGAAAGAAAATATGGGTTCCGAAAGGAACAATCTTTGTTGCTACTAACCATGAAGGACCCAAGAAAGCTTGGGTACTTAAACAGAAAGTTTGATTACCTTGTAGGAGTGTCTTGCAGCCAAAAGATCAAAACGAAAGTGGTATCTTGATAGCGGCTTCTCAAGGCACATGACGGATGATAAGGAGCAATTCATCACCCTTGAAGATAAAAGAGAAGGAGTTGTCACATTTGGAGACAATGGTAAAGGCCAAATTATGGGATTTGGTAAAATTCAGATAACTCCCTTTACTTTTATAAAAATATTTTATATGTAGATGGCTTAAAGCATAATTTAATTAGTATTAGCCAATTGTATGATAAAGGTTTCAAAGTTTCATTTGAAGCTTCTATCTGCACTATTTCTAATCCCATTGACAATAGCATTGTATTTATTGGTAATAGAAATGACAATATATACTTAATTGATTTAGATAATTTATCTACTAATAATCATTGCTTAGTAGCTAACAATGCTAATGCTAATGAGATTGGATGGTTATGACATCGTAGATTAGGTCATGTAAGCACACACCTAATTTTAAAATTAATTAAAATTGATTTAGTTAAAGATCTTCCAAAGATAGATTTTGAAAATAACAGAATTTGTGATGCAGGTCAATTAGGGAAACAAACTAGAAACTCTTCCAAATCAAAAAATGTAGTTTCCACTTCTAGGCCATTAGAGCTACTTCATATAGACCTTTTTGGACCTACTAGAACCACTAGTCTACGAGGAAAGAAATATGGTCTTGTGATAGTAGATGATTATTCTAGATACACTTGGGTATTATTTCTAGCTCATAAGGATGAGACTTTCTCAATATTTCTGAAATTTTTTAAGAAAGTTACTAATGAGAAAAACAATACCATAGTATCTCTTAGAAGTGATCATGACACAGAATTTAAAAATTACTTATTTAAAAATTTATGCACAGAACATGGCATTCATCATAACTTTTCTACACCTAGAACACCACAACAAAATGAAGTTGTAGAAAGAAAAAATAGGACTTTAGAAGACATGGCCCGTACCATGCTATGTGAAAGCCAACTCCCAAAGTACTTTTGGGCGGAAGCTATAAATACGGCATGTTACATTCTTAATAGAGCCCTAATTAGGCCAATCCTTAAGAAAACACCTTATGAATTATGGAATAATAGAAAACCAAAGATAGGTTATTTTCATATATTTGGCTATAAATATTTTATTCATAATAATGGAAAAGATAATCTTAAAAATTTGATGCAAAATCTGATGAAGGCATATTCTTAGGATATTCAACAACTAGTAAAGCATATAGAATATTTAACAAGAAATCCTTAATTGTAGAAGAATTCATTCATGTAGTTTTTGATGAGTCTTTAGCATCAAGTTCAAAAAAATTTGATGATGAGGAAGATACAAATATACTAGAAAGAGATATTGAAAAATTAAATATAGATGTATTTTCAGATCATAAACAAGAAGCTAAAGATAATGATTCACCTAGGATTGATGATATTGATACTAATCGTAATGAAGTAGATCTTCCTAGAGATTGGAGATATGCCTATGGTCATCTAAAGGAATTGATTATTGGTGATCCATCTCAAGGAGTAAGAACTAGATCATCTATGAGGAATATCAATAATCATCTTATGTTTGTATCTCAAATTGAACCTAAAACTATTGAAGAAGCTGAAAAAGATAGTAATTGTATGCTAGCTATGCAAGAAGAATTAAATCAATTTACTAGGAATAATGTATGGTCCTTAGTTGATAGACCTAAAGGTCATTCAGTTATAGGATCTAAATGGGTATTTAGGAATAAATTGGATGAAAATGGCATAGTAATTAGAAATAAAGCTAGATTAGTTGCAAAAGGATATAATCAAGAAGAAGGAATTGATTTTGATGAAACTTTTGCACATGTAGCTAGATTAGAAGCAATTAGATTACTACTTGCATTTGCATGTCATATGAACATAAACTTATTTTAAATGGATGTTAAAAGTGCATTTTTAAATGGTTTTATAAATGAGGAAGTATTTGTGGAACAACCACCTGGTTTTGAAAATCATGAATTTTCAAATCACGTTTTTAAATTGCACAAAGCACTATATGGTTTAAAACAAGCACCAAGAGCTTGGTATGATAGGTTAAGCAAATTTCTGATTGAAAATGATTTTACTAGAGGAAATGTAGACAAAACTATATTTTTGAAAAGAAAAGATAAAGACTTATTAGTAGTACAAATATATGTAGATGATATTGTATTCGGTGCTACTAACAATCTTTTGTGTCAAGAATTTGCTAAGTTAATGCAGGATCAATTCGAAATGAGCATGATGGGAGAACTCAACTTCTTCCTAGGACTTCAAATCAAGCAAAGTAAAGAGGGGATTTTCATCAACCAAACAAAGTACACATAGGAACTTCTCAAGAAGTTTGGAATGGAATCAGTCAAACCCCTTGGGACACCTATGAGTCCTTCAAGCAAATTAGACAAAGATGAAGATGGTAAGAAGGTGGATCAAAAATACTATAGAGGTATGATCGGATCTCTACTTTACTTAACAACAAGTAGATCAGATATCATGTTTGCTGTTTGTCTATGTGCTAGATTTCAATCAAACCTAAAGAATCTCACTTAATTGCTGTGAAAAGAATTTTAAAATATCTAAGTGGAACTAAAAATGTAGGATTATGGTATTCTAGAGACTCAATACTAAACTTAATTGCATATTCTGACTCTGACTATGCTGGATGTAAACTAGATAGAAAAGTACAAGTGGTACATATCAATTCTTAGGAAGTAACTTAATCTCTTGGTTTAGCAAAAAGTAAAATTCGGTTGCATTATCTACTGCTGAAGTAGAATATGTTGCAGCTGGAAGTTGCTGTGCTCAAATCCTTTGGATTAAGTGATAACTTGAAGATTATGGCATAACACTTGATAAAACTCCTATTAGATGCGATGATACAAGTGCAATCAATTTAACTAAGAATCCAATCCAACATTCAAGAACTAAGCACATTGAAATTAGATATCATTTTATAAGAGAACATGTAGCTAACAATAAAATTTGCCTTGATTATGTTAGTACTGAATAACAATTAGCTGACATATTTATAAAACCTTTGAGTGAAGAGAGATTTTGTTATCTTAGAGGTGAATTAGGGATTTGTGATCCTTTGGAATGACTTTGAAACCCCTAAGGAATGATTATCTAGATTTCTATCAATTTCTTGAGATTCCTTTCATAATTTTAAGGACAATTTATCTAGTCATTTGAGCAATTTGATTCTCACATTCCAAAGATTTTTTCAAAAATTTATTGACCTTATCTTGACAAGTTTCGGCTGTTTGAAATTCATTTATTTTTCTCTGAAACTGTCAGTCGAGTCGACACCTCAATTTTAGGAGTCAACACCTCTTTTGTGTCGCTCTCGGTCTTTGACCTTGGAGCCGACACCCGCTTAAGTGAGCCGACTCCAGTTCGGGCGTTAATTATGTTAGCGACTTGGAGTCGACACCCGACTTTGCGGGAGTCGACACCTAGTGGATCCAAATTGACTTTATTAGGGCAGAATCGACACCTTCTCGATTTTTATCTTCTTCAAACCCTCTCCAAATCTTCTCCAAACACTCTCCAAACTTCCCAAAGCCAAATACTCTTCAAATCAACCATTCCCTAAGATTTCTATGGCACCTAAGCGTAAGGGATCGGTCTTTGATGCTCCCGTTGCTATAAGGAAGCGTACGGCTAGGCGTCCCATCCGAAAACCTAGTCCAAGTGATGATTCTTCTTCAACTCCCTCAGATAATCCTGGCCCCTCCTCTCCACAGGTAGATACCCTTGCTGGATGAGTTATTACCATGGGTAGGAAAGTAGATTTTGATTTCTTTGAAGCCGAGGGTTTTGACATTGGTAGGCAGATTAAAGAACTCGGTTGGGATAAAGTTTGTTCTTTGGATGTTCCTACTTATCCAGCTCTTGTTAAAGAATTTTACCTGAATTTATCTAGAGGAGATGGTGGAATTGTTAGTTCAGTAAGAGGAAAGAGAATTCATCTTACTTTTAAATTTTAGGAAATTTGTTAAGTATTCCTATCACTGGATTTGTTGCAAACATTCACAGTGAGAGATCAGCTACTTTATCAAGAATGTTAGGAAGAGAAATAACTGAATTTGAAGAGGTTAGGACAAACCAATTGCCACTTGAGCTTAGGTTGTTGCATAACATCTGCAGTAGGATTCTATTTCCCAAGACTGGCCATTTTGAGTATGTCTCAGAGCGAGACATTGTAGTCATGGATAGTATCTTGACAGATCAGCCAATAAATCTTGCTGGAATGATGATATGGTATATGGCTGAGGCCGAGGTAAGAAGAGATCTTCACTGCCTTATGGGATGATCCTTACCTTGGTTTTTAGAAGTCAAGGAGTTGCTATTTCTGAGAATGAGCCATCGAAGAACCTTAGGCACACTGACTACTACAGTTTAGCCACTGTGCACAGGATGGGATTTGTGAAAGTGGATGGAAAATGAGAGAGAAAAGGTCAGACAGGGTTGCTGAGACTAATGTGCCTGGCCCTTCTGAGGCAGGACCATCTGTGAGACACAGCTCACCAGAGCCCAGTCAGAATGTACCTCCAGCTCCACTGGTTCCTTCTACTTTTGATCAGTCGTCTATTGGTTTTTCCAATGTTCAGTTGGATCAGCTTAGAAGTATTTTTGCTACTCACAAGGAAGAGATGAAATCTGAGCTAGATAACCAATATATAAACATGAGAGAGACCCTCGATTCTTTGGATGAAAGAATTGGCAAAATTGAGTCTACTCTTGGAGCCTCCGCTGAATCTTTAAAGAATGATCTCAAGAACATTTTTGAAGAATTTAAAGATATTGGTGGAGACTCAGAGACTTATTCCAGATGCAATGCTGAGCTTCAGGACAAAATTATGACTGCATGTGCATTTGTTGATAGAAGACTAAAAGAATTTGTAAGAACTCAGAGTGAAGGAATGACAAGAATATTAGAAGATTTGCAAAGACTCATTAGAACTAACTTTTGATTATATTGTAAAGAAGTTTCTTTGATGTTATTTAGTCTAGTTTGATGTAATAAAGTTTCTTTTTGCAATATGATGTAATGTTTGACATTTTGATGTAATAAACTTATTTGATACTTAATGAATGTCATTTGATCTTTGAAGCATTTATCAATTTTGTCATTTCACTTAAAACTTCGTAACCTTTTTGTTGATTACAAAAAAGAGGAAGAAGTTATTGATAGTCGTATATGCATTGAAAGTTATAAAAGAGAACAATTAAGCTTAATTAATTACCATATATGCACTAAATGGATGAATAGATGTTAAAATTGATATAACTATTTAATTGGTATCAAACATTAAAAGTTTACTATTAAAAGGAAAGAATAGATGTTAAATTGAGTATCATAGGGGAAGCTACCTCATTCAGAGGGAGCTTACCTATGAGGAATAAATATTTAAGAAATTTGATTTGAAAATCTTAATGTTTAATCATGCATATACTCAGTGTTTTTAAAATCATCAAAAAGGGGGAGATTGTTGATCCAATTATTGATTTTGATGATTAATAAAAGACATGAGTATATTCATTTTGTTTCAATAGATTTAACAAGTGTTTCAAGGATTAAAAATGTTTGATCAATCAAAATGGATAAAGAAACATATTTTGAATCAATGTTTTAAAGAAACTTTCAAAGTTCAGAGCCTGGAGTCGACACCCAACTAGTCAGGAGCTGACCCCAAGGCATATCAGAAGGTTTCTGCGATTTTGGCACGGCCTGGAGTCAACACCCAAGGTTTCGGAGCCGATTCCAACCTGAGATACAGAGAAGTGCATTCTGTTTCAGTTTCTGGAGCTAACACCTAGAATTCGGGAGCCGACACCTGAGATTTCGGGAGCCGACACCTGAGTTTCTAGAGCCAACTCTAACCTAAGAACAGAGAGCATGTTTTATGGACTTTTCTGGAGCCGACACTTACAGTTTCCGGAGCCGACTCCCGAAAGCGACGAGCCAATACTTACCTTTCTTAGAGCCGACTCCCCAACAACTTTTTCTTTACTATTTTTGAACACCCGACTTGGAGCCGACACCTGAAACGTTGGAGCCGACTCCAACCTGTCAGGAACGGATTTTTCATCTGTCAGAATGTACTTCAACGGTAAGATTTCTTTTCACCTAACCTCTAACGGCTATTTTCTTTGTGTGTAGAAGAATCCAAACATCTCCAACGGCTATATTTCCCACCTAAAACTTGGATTAAGGAGATCTATAAAAAGGGGGGAAAATCGTCCGTTTGAAAGAGAGGAATATAGAGGAAAAATAGCAAAAGGAAAATGAAATATTTTGTGAAAAATCCAAAAATCTTGAGAGAGAAATCAAAAGAAAGACTCGGAGCTTACATCAACTAATCCAAGAGAGTCCAAAAAGAAATCCAAGGCATTCAAGTTCAAAATCGGAGGATTTTCCAAGTGAAGAAAGAGAAAGCAAAAGCCTTGATTTTTCCAACTTCTCAACTGCAATCTTTGTGAAGAATCTGAGCTGAGGCCTGATTCAACATTTCAAAGGAGAAAAGGAAAAAAAAAAAGAAGAAAAGCTCAAATCAAATTCGCTTCAAATAGGCTTTTCTTACCCTTATTTATTTAATTCAATATTTGCTCACTTAAGGAGCTGTCTTGTATTGTAAACTCTATTTTTCATAGTTGTTGGCTAGTTCAATCAAGGGATTGAATTAGTGGAGGTGGTATACCTCGGTACAAGCTAAGGATAGCTTGTGGTTGGGTTTAGTGCTGGTGAGCCCAAAAACCAGCTGAGTTCGTTGTAATTCCGGGGGAAACAATAAGTTTTGAGTTGTGAGCTTGTAAAACAACTCGGCTGTAATCAAGTAGATTATAGTGTGGACCCAAGTGATACTTGGGAGTGGACGTAGGTGTTGGATACACCGAACCACTATAAAATCCTTGTGTTTGCCGTGTTTTGACTCTCTCGCTCTATCTCTTTATTTGTGCTTAATATTTATCCTGCACTTAATCTCATTTATTCCAAAGCACATAGTTTTTAAAAGATTAAAATTTTTAAGAACCCAATTCACCCCCCCTCTTGGGTTGCCATCTGGGCCAACAGGCTAACTTTGTCAATCTGTCTACAATGACCCATACTGCATCATTGCTCCTGGGGGTCTTAGGTAGTCCAATCATGAAATCCATAGTGATTTTCTTCCATTTTCACTATGAAATCATCAATGACTGAAGGGGTCCTGCAGGCCTTTGATGCTCAGCCTTCACTTGCTGACATACTAAATATTTGGCCACATACTGAGCAACCTCTCTCTTCATTTCTTCCACGAAAAGTTTTCTTTTAGGTCTTTGTACATCTTGGTTCCTCCTATGTGTACTATATAGGGAGAATAGTGGGCCTCCCTCAGAATCTTTGCCCTTAGTTCCTCCACATTTAGCACACAAAGCCTGTCGTCAAATCTCAGGGATCCATCTTCCATTATAGCAAATTCATTTTGAACCCCTGACTTTACAACTTCATTAATCTTTTGCAGGTCCAAGTCTTCTTTCTTGGAGGACTTGATCCTGTCTAACAGAGTTAGTTAGAGTACAAGTGCTGCCACAAGCCCATCAGACCGTTGTATTCGCAATTCAACCTCCAGCTTCTCAAGATCCCTCTGGATGTGAGGCTGAGAAGTGATCATAGAAGCTAACTTCGAGGAGGACTTTCTACTCAAGGCATCAGCTACCACATTGGCCTTCCCTGGATGATAGTGCAGGTTCAGGTCATAATCTTTTAGTAGCTCCATCCACCTCCTTTGCCTCAAGTTTAACTTCTTCCGAGTGAAGATGTATTTTAGACTTTTATGGTTGTGTACACATCACATGCCTCTCTATATAGATAATGCTGCCAGATCTTTAAGGCAAAAATTACAGTGGCCAACTCTAGGTTATGAATAGGATAATTTTGCTCATATGGCTTTAGCTGTCTGGAGGCATAAGCTATCACCTTCTTATTTTGCATTAGAACACATCCTAATCCCTTCTGAGAAGCATCCGTATATAGGGTGAATCCTCCAGATCCTGACGGAAGGGTAAGGACGGGGGCTGATACTAGGCGTTGCTTCAGCTCCTGGAAACTTCTCTCACACTCTTTAGTCCAGTCAAACTTCGCTTGCTTTCTGACTTCAGTTACATTTGAAGGCCGACTCTAGTTTACAACTGTCTCAATCTTCTTTGGATCCATAGTTATGCCATTTTTAGATATTACATGTCCTAAGAAGGATACTTGGCTCAACCAGAAGTTATACTTCTATAACTTGGCATAAAGCTTTTTCTTCCGAAGAGTTTGTAGAATAATCTTTAGGTGGTCCACATGCTCCTTTTGGCTTTTAGAATACACCAGGATGTCATTAATGAAGACCACCACAAACTGATCCAAGTATGGCTTAAAGATTCTATTCATCAAGTACATGAATGCTGTGGGGCATTAGTCAACCCAAACGGCATCACCAAGAATTCATAGTGGCCATACCTAGTTCTGAAAGCTGTCTTAGGTACATCTCCAGCCTTGACCTTGAGTTGATGGTATCCTGACCGAAGATCAATCTTCGAGAATACCTGATCTCCTTGGAGTTGATCAAATAGATCATCAATCCTCAGCAAGGGATACTTGTTCCGCACTGTTACCTTATTGATTTCTCAGTAATCAATGCAGAGCCAAAGACTTCCATCTTTCTTTTTGACAAATAATACTGGAGCACCCTAAGGAGAGACACTAGGTCTGATAAATCCCCGATCTAGGAGCTCCTGCAAATGGCTCTTCAACTCTTTTAGTTCAATTGGGGCCATACGGTACGGGGCCTTAGATATAGGTCCAGTGCCAGGGGCCAAATCAATAGTGAACTCAACTTTCCAGTCTGGAGGTAATTCGGTCAAATCATCCGGGAAGACGTCAGGAAACTCCATAGCCACTGGAATATCTCCAACTTGACCTCTTCCTACTGAAGGTCCTTGACCACAGCAAGAAACCCTTGGCTACCTTTCTTCAAATATTTGGCAGCCTGAAGTGCTGATACAAACACTGAGGCCAGGTGTTCCTGGCTTTCAGTAAAACTGAATTCAGGTTGATTAGGGATTTTGAAGATCACCATTTTTCTGAAACAGTCTACTGAAGCATGATAGGAGGCCAATCAGTCCATCCCAAGAATAACATCAAAGGATTTTAGTGGAAGGATGATTAGATCATCCTCCAGCCTCTTGTCACCCACGTTGATCTGGCAGGATCTGCATACAGACTCCACCCTCATAACATCTCCATTTGGGAATGCAATGAGCAACTCTTGTTCTAGGGGAATGGGTGTCAACGATGCATTATTGGCAAGATAAGCATCAAATATAAATGAATGAGTGGCACCCGGATCTACTAAAGTTTGAGCATAAGTGTTACCTACTTTAATTGTCCCTGATCACAAAGTTTAGATTGTCTTAGATGCCATATTGCTTATCCTATTTATCATTCATGATTAATACATTATATCGCATATGAACGAAATAATCTTAAATGAGTACTTAAGTAATAGGCGTACCTGCTACAATGGAGTTAGAAGCGGCAGCATCCTATTGGGTAAGGGTGAAGACCCTTCCCTGGGTCCTCGGCTGCTGCTGCTGGTTCATCCCCAGATTTGGAGAAGGTAGCTGATCTCTCCGAAGGAGACAAGTGGCCATCCTGTGATCCACTTTTCCACATATGAAGCAGGCACCTTTCGGCCCACGGCACCACCTGCCCGGGTGGAAGTTCCTGCATTTAGGGCAATGGGTCTCCTTACCCTTCGGTCCTAAGGGGGGCTGATATGTATCTTTCTTCTTGGCCTGCCCCGAAGACTGGCCCGAAGGAGACCCCTTCCTTTTCCTCTGTAGCTCCCACTCCTTCTAGTTCCTATTCATGTCTCTTTCGATCACCAGGGCTTTGCTCACCATAGCACAATATGTGGAGAGTTCAAATGCATTGATTGCTTTCCTCAGTTTGGGTCGCAGTCCTTCGGTGAACCTGGTGATCTTGGCTCTCTCAGTGGTCACTATTTCTAGAGCAAACCGGGCTAGCCTAGTGAACTCGGCTTCGTACTGGGCCACAGAGAGATTCTTCTACTCCAGCTCAAGAAACTCAGACTCCATCTGTCTTTGCACACTACTGGGAAAGTATTTGTTGAAAAAGACCTCCTTGAACTCCCTTTAGGAGACAGCCTGTCCACCCATTCGCTGCTCCATATGCAACCACCAATCATATGCCTCCCCTTGAAGGAGGTAGGTGGCAAATCTAATCCGCTCTTCCTCCTGGCTACCGAGGGCCATGAAGGCCTTCTCCATCACCCTCATCCACCCCTCAGCATCAATGGTGTTGGTGGATCCAGAGAAGGGAGCAGGGACTAAGCTCTTAAACTCAGCAAAGCCCCGACCTCCTCCTTGCTAGGGTTACAGTGGAGCGGGCTGGACTAGTGGTTTAGGTTCGACTAGTGGGGTTTGCAGAGTAGGAGGGACGGGCTGAGCAGGCACAACTTGTTGGATCTGCTGCTGCATATAGCTTGCACCATTTCCATGAGGACCTGAAGTATCTCAGTCTGGCGTTGTTGCTGGCCATTGCCAGCCAAATTAATGGAACCAGAACCTCTAGAAGTTTGCTGGCCTCCCTGCTGGCCAGAGTTACCAGCCTGGGAACCTTCAACTTATCGCAGACTTCTGGTGCGACGGGGCATTATTATTCCCTACCAAGTTTGGTTCCAATCAATATCTTTACAAACCCCTAAATTTCAGGCTTTCAAACATATTTACAAAAAATCTTCTTAGAGTTGTTACCCTCCCAGTGTCTTCCTACTGTTTTGCCTAGGGTCATCTTATGTTTGTCCCTAAGGTCAAACCTAGGCTCTGATACCATAAAAGCTGTCATGCCCCAGACCCAATGTGGGATCCAGGGATGGCAACCCACCGCATGCCTGGCATGCAAGGCATCCTGTAACAATCCAATTTATTCAAGAAAAGATAATACCATTATGTCATTCAGAGTCAATAACTTTAGTACAAGCCATAATTATGAGTTTTGAGTTATATGCCCATCATAAATAAATCAATGGGGTTACAACAAAATATTGGATCTTAATTTACTTGATAGAAGCTCCAACTACCCCAAATCCCATTCTTCAGTCTTGTGGCTCTAAAAAATATTGTGAGATTTATATGAGCTCACACTCAATAAGCAAGCCTATATAATATAATCCATTAATTATTTGAAGATATTATCAAATCAAATCAACTTTTCAGCAATAAGCTTCCAATTTCAAATAAACTTGCTATATTATCAGAGTAAGCATATCATTTGCTTAAATAATTTTGAAAGCTTATTCATACAATAAATGTCGTAATATGCAATGTAAACAAACCCACTGTATTTATATAATTCCTTATGTGTTACATGGCCCTACAACACCCAACTGATGTATCACTCTTCAATATCCCCTAAGAGGAAGGATTCTAGTACCAGCGTTATGCCACATATCATAATCAATCACAACACATCCTCTAGATGTGTGTCCTCCATATATCTTCCCCTATGGAGGTGGGTTCCGTATCACTTGGCATTTTACATCATTTCACATTATATAAAAACCGCGGCGACACATATCATCATCATATTTGCATGTAGCACATCATGCCTCATCATAAGCATAAGCTTATCATATCATATATACAGTGGTTTGTACATTCATAGCATAAAAATACATCAATAGTACTAGTATATTTGCAAAGCCAAAATAATCATATCATTCAATTTTGCATATTTATAATCCAGTACTTTGCAAAATATTAGTAATCACATATAATTATAACAGATACCCAATTGTATACTCGTGGTACTATTTATCAAATTAAATAGCAAAATTCCATTTTGTCCCATTTCATAAATATGCATATAGCTATAAATCCAAAGATTTATATATTAAATAATTTATAAAATCATGATAATTAGCTTACTTACCTCAGTATGCAAATCCCAAACTATAAATCAACTATTTGGATATCTGGGTACCTACAGCATCATTTTACACAATTAAGTCTCTAAAATTTGAATAATAAAGCGTTCCTTAAATTCTACCCCAAACTAATCCAGGGCCCAATTTATTTCTCAAATATATGCCCAAATGGAAAAATAAAAATACCCCAAGAAACTAGAATTAATACCAAATTGGGCCATATTTTTATTTCTCCGTTTTAGACTCAATAAAGGGTCCAAAACGTAGTCCCAAAATGGCTCGTGAACCGGCCCAATAGGGCCCAATTCCCGGACGGCCCAACGGCCTGCGACTCCTTCTCCCCTGCCTCCCCTGTTTCACCCGAAATAGGGGAGAACTGGTGCCGGCGGCCAGGGCCACCGCTGGCCTCCCCCTGGGGTGGCCTGGCCATCGAAGACCGGCCTGGAGCCAGCCGCTGCTGCGGCCGAGCTCCCCCTTTTCTCTCTCTCCCTCAATCTCTCTCTTTCTCTCTCGTTTTCCCCCGCGGCACGAATCGTGCCGGTAGCACGGCCGGCCACCACGGCCTACCGGACCTCCATTGGACGCTTGCCCGCGCCGGTGGAGGCCACTGGCTGCTGCCAGGCCTGGTGAGCCGGCGGGCACTCTGCCGGGCCCGAACCAAGCCGCGGACCGGCTTAGTTCCGTAGTGAAGGGAGGGCCACCTGGTGGCCCTCCATTGCCCCACTCCGGAAGCCTCGAGTGGCCGGACTTTCCTCCTCTCTCCCTTCTCTGGCCGCCTCGAGCGGTCGAGCACAGTAACGAAAGGAGCTCCTCCCATTCTCCCTCTCTGCCACTCCTTGTTTCTTCGTTGGATCAATGGAAGAGGGGAAGCTTACCAGTGCGGATGATAGGGATGGGTGGAGGGAGGAGACTCCTCTCTCCCTCCCCATTTGGCAAGAAGGAGGGAGGAGAAGGAAGCCACGGCACGATGGCCCCTTTCTACCCATTTTTCACTTGGGGGGATTACAAAAGTGCTCCCGTCTTTGAACGAGAAATTGACTGGAATGTCTTTCAGAGTTCCAATGATGGATGTCTCCGTTGTGGATCTCACTGTTAGGCTCGAGAAGCTAGCTTCATATGAACAGATAAAGGCTACAATCAAGTAAGTGGTTATCAATTCGATTTCCTTTCCATAGAAAAGTCAGATCTTGTAACATCTGCCAGTCCAAATTTGAGCTTGTTGTATGGTGGGTTCTAGAATCACTGTTTCGTCAAAAAGGAAATTTTTCCAAAACAAATAGGAAGGTATATTTGGGCTGCAGTGCTTTATGACACTTGTGCCTTGAACATAATACAAAACTATATTAAGAAGCCTGTTAAATGTTGATTTTGTTTTTCACACCCTGTTCTACTCCAACTTATAAGCAAGAATTGTTTGATATTCACATTCAAACTGATCTGTAGATATTTTTTCATATACTGGGTGTGTGATAAATTAATTAGTAGATTGTTTAATTATATCCATTTATATTTATGTCACGATGGTTTTTTTATTAAATTATTATTGTTTTTTTGTATAATCTTGTTTCTATATTACAGGGAAGAATCTGAGGGGAAGCTGAAAGGACTCTTGGGTTATGTTGATGAGGACTTGGTTTCCACCGACTTCATTGGTGATACTAGGTACAGGATCATGCAAACTGTAAATTGTGATGAATTACTTCTTCATTGGTCTGAAAAAGATGTTTTTTGTCATATAACCTGCAACTAAGGAATTGTACTATGAGTGTTGATTTTGGTTTTTATAGTAATGTCACTCTTAAGTAATTGATCTATTATTGTAATTTGTGTACCATTGGCAGATCGAGCATCTTTGATGCCAAGTCTGGGATTTCTCTTAATGAAAACTTTGTGAAGCTTATGTCTTGGTATGGCAACGAATGGGGCTACAGGTAATTCTTTAGTTTTGTGCATCACATCCATATTATGTTAATATCTAAATTACAAGCCTTGTTTGCTTCACAACAAAGAACCAGAATAGGTCATCAGCTTGGGTTTCCCGGTTGAGCGGAAAGGTGTGGAAACTTGAGATGGAGAACACAGCAAGTTGGAGATCATTATAATTCAAAGTTCTCTCATGTGATACCAAAAATCACCTTCTATGTGTGTTCTGGTGTCACCTTACTTGGGATTGGGAGATTGATGATCTATGCTATACATTCTATCTTCGTTACCTTGACTTATGTGTTAGACTATTCTTCCTCTTCCTTCCTTTGCCTTTACTTGTACATGCATTCTTACATATATACACATATAAAACTACCATAATTATCAGGGTATGCAGACTTGTGGATCATTGTAAAATGCTACTATAACATATTGTTGCTGTTTAGCTTTGCTGGCTGTAAGTTCCAATGAATCAAGAATTACATTATAGTTTGATTTCTAATGTGGCCTTCTGTGTTTCTTTTCTGCAGCTCACGGGTGGTTGATCTGATCCGTCACATCCATAGCACCAAGTAGAAATTTCATATATATTTTGGCTGAATTCAAGTCATAGGTGCTTTGTGTGTCCTGAAAATAAAAGTTATAATGTTTCTGATAATAAAAGTTCTGATGGTATATGAACTTTCTGTTATTTGTTTTGATTCTGGGATGTTATTTGTTTTTGGTTCTGAATAATTTATTTGTGGAATGAACATTAAGTTTTATTGAATCCTGAAGGCTTTTGCTGTCTTTTTTTGGTACAATTTGTCTTGGAATCATAATTGGCTGATTGGGATTGCAATGCAACTTGGATGTCTTGCTGTGATTGTGGTCTTTTGTAATCCCTTGGATTGCTTAACTACTCATGAGAGTTATCACGAGATCAGAAGATAGACTCTAGATATTTGAATTCCAAGTATATCTAACTACAGAGTCCCTTGATTTGAGGACTCTGCACTGCCTTTAAAAGATCACCGAAACCTCCTTCCCATTATCCGTGAATGCCACTTTTCATCATCATCGTGCGCGCATCTGCTCCTGGTAAGTCCCCTGTCCATGCCTGGGAGAGAGAAAGTTAGAAAAAAAATAAGGAGAGACAGGGAGGAACCGGGTTGAAGAACCCAGTCCCTTCCTTGCATCGACACAGGTTCAGGCCCGGCGGCATGCCCGCCGCCTCGTCGAGCCTGAGCCTCGGCCGACAACTCCACCGGCACCGGGGGCGGCGTCCGATGGGGTACCGGAGAGAGAGAGAGAGAGAGAGAGAAGAGCGGTGACGGGAGAAAGAAGCATGGGAAGATTGGTGTAACGGCGGTCTGATCATTTGTTCGGGCCCGGCGGCGTGCTCGCCGCTTCGCCGAGCCTGAGCCTTGGTCGGCGACCTCCATCGGCGCCGAGCGTGCGTCCGATGGAGGTCCGGCCGGCCATGGTGGCCGACCGTGCCGCCGGCACACATCTGGCCACGATAAATAGTGAGAGAGAAAGAGAAGTAGAAAGAAGAAATTGGGGAGAGAGAGAAGGAGGCGCCGCGGCCGGCTTTGGTCCGGCCAACGGTGGCCGGACCGATGCCAATTTGGCCGAAATTGGCGCCGGCACCGTGGAAGACGTGCGGGCGATGAAAGAGAAAAAGAAAGATTAAGAGAGGAATTGATGAGAGAGAGAGGGAGGGGGAGGCTGGCCATGGCGGCGGCCGGCCCCGGTCTGGCTAACGGCGGCCGGGTCGCCTCCAATTTGGCCGGTGGTAGCTCTGGCCGCCGGCACAGCTCTCGGCTCCTTTGTTGAGTAGAGGGTAATAAGGATTGAATGGGCCCTTGGGCCGTTCAATCTTTGGGCCTGTTGGGCCATTTCTGGGCACTATTTGAGCAACGTTTTGAGCCCTGTATCGGATCGAGAATGACAAAGTAAATATATAGCCCGAATCAGGATTGATTCTAGTTTCTAGGGATAATTTTATTTCCCTATTTGGGTGTATATATTGAGAAATATTCGAGGTCAAAGTTGGGCCCATGAAGTGGTTTGGGTAGAGTTTAAGAATTATTTTATAATTCAGATTTTAGAAATTTAATAATGAAAAATGATACTGGAGGTTCCCAGGTGTCCAATTAGCTGAGTTATCAATTGGAATTTGCGTACTGAGGTAAGTAAGTCAAGTATTATAATTTTATTAATTATTTAAATTGTGAACTGTGAACTTACAGTTAAATATAATTATGTTAATTTGGCAAAATCATGTTGTTACTATGATAATATGTAATTATGATAATGACAGTAAAACTTTATGTGTTGCCGCGGTTATCACATGACAGATTTTCACATGACAGATTCTCACATGACAGATTATCACATTATCACATGACAGATTATCACATGACAGATAACAGAATACTGGTACCAGGACCCTTCCTCTTAGGGGATATTTAAGAGTGATACACAAGATGTGTGTTGTAGGGCCATGGGACACATAAAGAAAAATAATGACAGTAAAAACAATGTTTTGTTTACATCGCATATATTCTAGTAATTATTATTGAATTAAGTTTCGAATTAATTGATTTGATGACATGAATATTAGGCTTACTTGTTGAGTGTGAGCTCATAGAATTCTCATAATGTTTTTCAGAGCCTCAGGAATGAAGAAGGATAATTGGCATGAAAGAAGCTTCTATTAAATAGACTTAGTCTCATTCTATTGATTTAGTTCAGATTTGCTTGTGTGTAGGGTAGATAGCTCAAGACTGATAATTATGGTTTGTAATAAATCATGGATGTGAATTTTGCTTTATATTGATTTATGTGATGAAGTTCGAGACGCCTTGCATGCCTGGCATGCGGTGGGTTGTCATCCTAGTTCAAATTTTGGGACTGGGGCGTGACAGCTTTAGTGGTATCAGAGCGTGGTTATGACATTAGGAACATATACATTATGACACCTTAGGCAAAACACTATAATGACATAGAGACAAATTATAAATTTAAAGGAATCTCAGAAATTATGCTTTGAAAGCCTAATAATTAATGTTTACAGTGATATTAATTACAACTAATTTATCAGGAAATAAGAATGGCACGTCGCACTAGAAGTCGACAAAATGATGAGAGTTTCCAATTGGTAATGCTGGCCAACCGGGAGGTCTGGAAGCCACCGGAGCTGCTGCCCCTGCCAATTCAGTCGATCAGCAGCAACTCCAGACCGAGATGCTTCAGGTTCTCTCGGGTATGGCGCAGTCGATGCAGGACTTGCAGCACCAGATTCTGCAGGCCTTGTCCGCTCAGCCTACTCACACTGCTCCGCAGACACAGCCTGCCCCTCCTATTCCACAGACTCAGCCCGACTCTACTGCTCTACAAACCCAACCTACTCCATCTCAATCCTAGATAGGGGTTGGCCGAAGCTTTGCAGACTTCAAGAAATTTGCCCCTGCCCCTTTCTCTGGATCCACCAACCCTATTGATGCTGAGCGGTGGGTGCGAGACATGGAGAAGGCTTTTACGGCCCATGGTAGTCAGGATATGGAGCGGATCAGATTTGCCACCTACCTTCTCCAGGGAGAAGCCTATGATTGGTGGTTAGTCGAGGAGCAGCATCAGAATGGACAGATTATTTCTTGGGGAGAGTTTAGAGAGATATTCTTCGACAAATACTTCCCCAGGAGTGTACAGAGACAGATGGAATCAGAGTTTATCAAATTAGAGCAAAAGAATCTTTCTATAGCCCAGTATGAAGCTGAATTCACCAGGTTGGCCCATTTTGCTCCAAATATTGTGACCAATGAAAGAGCCAAGGTCACCAGATTCACTGAGGGACTACGACCCAGACTGAGGCAAGCGGTCAATGCATTTGAGCTCCTCACTTACAGTGTTGTAGTGAATAAGGCCTTGGTGATTGAGAGGGATATGAATGCTGTTCAAAAGGATTGGGAGCTGCGGAAGAAGAGAAAATGGCCTACTTCTGGCCAATCCTCTGCTCAGGCCAAGAAGAAGGGTGCACAGTAAGCTCCAGCTGAACCACAGAATAAGGAAACTCGTTGCATTCATTATGGTAACTCCCACCCTGGAAAGCCTTGCCGCAGAGTGACTGGTGCCTGCTTTGTCTGTGGGAAAACTGATCACAAGATTGCTACATGTCCCTTTCGGAAGGATCATCATCCTTCTTCAAGTCAAGGAATGAGCCAGCAATAGCAGCAGCAGCCACCGAGGACCCAGGGATGGGTCTTCAACCTCACTCAGCAGGATGCTGCCGCATCTAATTCTGTGGTGACAGGTATACCCTTTAATGTTATATAGTATTGCATTCTTATCTAGTGCAATGCATTGACAGTTAATTAACAGTAGGTGCAATCCTTAATGTTAAAACAAATTACACTTATGTTCAGGAATGATTAAAGTAGGTACTGCTTACGCTCAAACTTTAATTGACCCGGGTGCTACGCATTCTTTCATATCTGACATCTATCTTGACAAGAATGCATCATTGACACCTATTCCTCTGGAGCAAGAGCTGCATATTGTGCTTCCAAATGGAGATGTTATGAAAGTTGGCACAGTATGCAAATCTTGTCCAATTATCTTGGAGAATAGGAGGTTGAATGCTGATCTCATTGTCCTCCCACTGAAGTTTTTTGATGTTATCCTTGGAATGGATTGGTTGGCCTTCTGTCATGCTTCAGTAGACTGCTTCAGGAAGACTGTCAACTTCAAAATTCAAGCCAGCCTGAATTCAATTTTATTGGTGGTCAGAAACACCTAGCCTCAGTGTTCATATCAGCGATGCAGGCTGGAAAGTATTTGATGAGTGGTGGTCAAGGATTTCTTGCTGTAGTCAAGGACCTTCAGCAAGAAGAGACCAAGTTGGAGGATATTCCCATAGCTCGAGAATTCCCAGATGTCTTCCTGAGGATTTGACTAATTTACCTCCTGATCGGGAAGTCGAGTTCTCTATTGATCTAGTTCCTGGAACTGGACCTATATCAAAGGCCCCTTACCGTATGGCCCCGGCTAAGCTAAAAGAACTGAAGAATCAACTGCAAGAGCTCCTAGATTGAGGATTTATTAGACCCAGTGCTTCTCCTTGGGGTGCTCTAGTTTATTTGTTAAGAAGAAGGATGGCAGTCTTCGACTCTGCATTGATTACCGGGGAATTAATAAAGTAACAGTGTGAAATAAGTATCCTCTGCCAAGGATTGACGACTTGTTTGATCAACTTCAAGGAGCCCAGATATTCTCAAAGATTGATCTTAGGTCCGGGTACCATCAGCTCAAAGTCAAAGAAGGGGATGTGCCAAAGATAGCATTTAGAACCAGATATGGCCACTATGAGTTCTTGGTGATGCCGTTTGGGTTAACTAATGCCCCAGCAGCATTCATGGACTTAATGAACAAAATTTTTAAACCATATCTGGATCAGTTTGTGGTGGTTTTCATTGATGATATTCTGATATATTCCAAGAGCCATAAGGAGCATGAGGACCACCTGAGAATCGTGCTACATATTCTTTGAGAGAAGAAGCTTTATGCCAAGCTGCAGAAGTGTGAGTTTTGGTTGGATCAAGTATCTTTCTTGGGTCATATAATATTTAAAGATGGTGTATCTGTGGACCCGAAAAAGATTGAAGCTATCACTAGCTGGAGCCGACCTTCCAATGTGGCAGAAGTCAGAAGCTTCTTGGGATTAGCCGGGTATTACCGAAAATTTGTGAAGAACTTTTCTCGCATTGCTCTACCCCTAACTCGCTTAACCCAAAAGCGAGTGAAGTTTGACTGGACAGTGGAGTGTGAGGAAAGTTTCCAGGAGTTAAAGCAGTGCCTGGTGTCAGCTCTCATTCTTGTTCTTCCAATAGGATCTGAAGGTTTTACTATATTCTGATGCCTCTCGGAAAGGATTGGGATGTGTTTTAATGCAGAATGAAAGAGTGATAGCTTATGCCTCCAGACAACTAAAACCTTATGAGCAGAATTATCCTACTCATGATCTGGAATTGGCTGCTGTGGTTTTTGCTCTGAAGATTTAGCGGCATTATCTATATGGAGTGTCGTGTGATGTGTATACAGATCATAAGAGTTTAAAATACATCTTCACACAGAAGGAGCTGAATTTAAGGCAGAGGAGGTGGTTGAAACTATTGAAGGACTATGACCTGAATATACAGTATCATCCTGGGAAGGCCAATGTAGTAGCTGATGCTTGAGCATAAAATTCTCTTCTGAGTTAGCTGCTATGATTACTTCCCAGCCTCACGTATTGAGAGATCTAGAGAAGTGGGAGGTTGGTCTGAGAGTACAGCAATCTGATGGGCTTGTTACAGCACTTGTACTCCAGCCGACCTTAGTTGACAGAATCAAGTTCTTCCATATGGAAGATCCAGATCTACAAAGGATTAAAGAAGTGGTACAGTCAGGAGTTCAGAATGAATTTTATATAATGGAAGATGGATCCCTGAAATTTGAAGGGAGACTTTGTGTGCCAAACAGTGAAGAGCTAAAGGCTGAAATTTTGAAAGAGGCTCACAACTCTCCTTATGCTATGCATCCAGGTGGCACTAAGATGTACAGAGACTTAACAAAAAAATTTTGGTGGAAAGGCATGAAGAGGGAGATTGCTCAGTATGTGGCCAAGTGCTTGGTGTGTCAGCAAGTGAAAGCCGAGCATCAAAGGCCTACGGAACCTCTTCAGTCTCTGATGATTCCACAGTAAAAATGGGAAAAGATTACAATGGACTTTGTGACTGGTCTGCCCAAAACCCCTAAGAGCAACGATGCAGTTTGGGTCATTGTGGAAGACTAACAAAATCAGCTCATTTCCTATCTTTCAGAGTTGGGGTCTTTAGTGAAAGATTGGCTAATTTCTATATTGAGCAGGTCGTGAGACTCCATGGTGTTTCGGTATCTATTGTATCAGATAGAGATACCAGGTTTGTATCCCAGTTCTGGAAGAGTCTTCATAAGGCCATGGGAACCAAACTAAACTTCAGTACAGCCTATCATCCCCAGTCAGATGGACAATCAAAGAGGACCATACAGATTCTGGAGGACATGTTGCGAGCCTGTATGATGGACTTGGGTGGAGCTTGGGATAACCACTTACCTTTGGTGGAGTTTTCATATAATAATAGTTACCAAGCCAGCATCCAGATGGCTCCATTTGAAGCTCTGTATGGTAGGAGGTGCAGATCTCCTATATGCTGGGATGATGTGGGGGAAAGGAAAATTGCTAGGCCCTGAGCTGATTCAGCAAACAGTAGATAAGGTGCATTTGATCAGGGAGCGTCTTCGTACAGCTCAGAGCAGGCAAAAGAGCTATGCTGATGTTCAAAGAAGGGAATTTGAATTCTAGGTTGGGGATCATGTTTTCTTAAGGGTATCACTAACCAAAGATGTGATGAGATTTGGGATTAAAGGAAAGCTGAGTCCACGTTATATTGGACCTTTTGAGATCTTGAGCAGAGTCGGAGAGGTTGCTTACAGCCTGGCACTGCCTCCGATTCTATCCGGAGTACACAATGTTTTTCATGTATCTATGTTGAGGAAGTATATCTCTGACCCCAGCCATGTCATAGCGTATGAGCCTATACAGTTGAGGAAAGATTTATCACATGAGGAGCATCCTGTGCGTATCGTAGACCGCAAAGATCAGGTTCTGAGACGGCGTACCATTCCCTATGTCAAGGTGCAATGACTAATCATTCTGAGAGGGAGGCTACTTGGGAACTGGAGGAAGAAATGAAAGAAAAGTATCCATGACTATTTGTATCTTAAAATAGTTAATGATTGAAAACTGTTAGCTTTAGTTGATTGTTAGTCCTTGGGACAAAAAAAAAAATTGGACTTTTAATTTTATCTAATGAAAGTTATCAATTTCAAGGCCGAAATTTTTATAAGGAGGGAAGAATGTAATCCCCTGGATTGCTTAACTACTCATGAGAGTTATCACGAGATCAGAAGATAGACTCTAGATATTTGAATTCCAAGTATATCTAACTACAGAGTCCCTTGATTTGAGGACTCTGCACCGCCTTTAAAAGATCACCGAAACCTTCTTCCCATTATCCGTGAACGCCACTTTTCATCGTCATCGTGCGCGCATATGCTCTTGGTAAGTCCCCTATCCATGCCTGGGAGAGAGAAAGATAGAGAGAGAAAGTTAGAAAAAAAATAAGGAGAGACAGGGAGGAACCGGGTTGAAGAACCCAGTCCCTTCCCTGCGTCGACACAGGTTCAGGCCCGGCGGCATGCCCACCGCCTCGCCGGGCCTGAGCTCCAGCTGACAACCCCACCGGCACCGGGGGCGGCGTCCGGTGGGGTGCTGGAAGAGAGAGAGAGAGAGAGAGAGAGAGAAGAGCGGTGACGGGAGAAAGAAGCATAGGAAGATTGGTGTAACCGGCGGTCCGATCCTTGGTTCGGGCCCAAAGGCGTGCTCGCCGCTTCGCCGGGCCTGAGCCTTGGTCAGCGACCTCCACCGGCGCCGGGCGTGCGTCCGGTGGAGGTCCGGCTAGCCATGGTGGCCGGTCGTGCCACCGGCACGCATCTGGCCACGATAAATAGTGAGAGAGAAAGAGAAGTAGAAAGAAGAAATTGGCGCCGGCACCGTGGAAGACGTGCGGGCGATGAAAGAGAAAAAGAAAGATTGAGAGAGGAATTGATGAGAGAGAGAGGGAGGGGGAGGCTGGCCACAGCGGCGGCCGGCCCCGGTCTGGCCAACGGTGGCCGGGTCGCCTCCAATTTGGCCGGTGGCAGCCCTGGCCGCTGGCACAGCTCTCGGCTCCTCTGTTGAGTAGAGGGTAATAAGGATTGAATGGGCCGTTGGGCCGTTCAATCTTTGGGCCTGTTGGGCCGTTTCTGGGGCACTATTTGAGCGGCATTTTGAGCCTTGTATCGGGCCGAGAATGACAAAGTAAATATATAGTCCGAATCAGGATTGATTCTAGTTTCTAGGGATAATTTTATTTCCCTATTTGGGTGTATATATTGAGAAATATTCGAGGTCAAAGTTAGGCCCATGAAGTGGTTTGGGTAGAGTTTAAGAATTATTTTATAATTCAGATTTTAGAAATTTAATAATGAAAAATGATATTGTAGGTTCCTAGGTGTCCAATTAGCTGAGTTATCAATTGGAATTTGCATACTGAGGTAAGTAAGTCAAGTATTATAATTTTATTAATTATTTAATTTCTGAACTGTGAACTTACAGTTAAATATAATTATGTTAATTTGGCAAAATCATGTTATTACTATGATAATATGTAATTATGATAATGACAGTAAAACTTTGTGTCGCCGCGGTTCTCACATGACAGATTATCACATGACAGATTATCACATGATAGATTCCCACATGACAGATTCTCACATGACAGATTATCATATTATCATATAACAGATTATCACATGACAGATGACAGAATACTGGTACCATGACCCTTCCTCTTAGGGGATATTTAAGAGTGATACATAAGATGTGTGTTGTAGGGCCGTGGGACACATAAAGAAAAATAATGACAGTAAAAATAATATTTTGTTTACATCGCATATATTCTAGTAATTATTATTGAATTAAGTTTCAAATTAATTGATTTGATGACATGAACCTGCTGATAGCATGATAAATAAAATTTTGAAATTATATTAGGCTTACTTATTGAGTGTGAGCTCATAGAATTCTCACAATGTTTTTCAGAGCCTCAAGAATGAAGAAGGATAATTGGCATGGAAGAAGCTTCTATTAAATAGACTTAGTTTCATTCTATTGATTTAGTTCAGATTTGCTTGTGTGTAGGGCAGATAGCCCAAGACTGATAATTATGGTTTATAATAAATCATGGATCTGAATTTTGCTTTATATTGATTTATGTGATGAAGTTTGAGACGCCTTGCATGCCTGGCATGCGGCGGGTTGTCATCCTAGTTCAAATTTTGGGACTGGGGCGTGACAGCTTTGCTTGTAAACTTCTCATTGTACTTGAAGCAAGACGAGGGATTGGACATTTTTAAAGAAGGTATATATCACAATTAGCTCTATTTTAACCTTTGTCATGGTTTCCTCACAAACCATCAAAGACTAATCCAACTGGCTTAAATACAGGCCAACCTGAGGCTTTCATATTTACAATGTTCGAACTGCCAATTCCAATAGAATCAACTATAAATAGTGGTTCATTTAATGGCTTAAGCACCATTATTGGTCACACTTTACATTTAATGCTTGTGTTCATAGATGATTAGTTCGGTTAGTCTTCTCTTGTTAACATATGATAAAAGTGTTAAAAAGCCAACAACTATTTTAGGATAGTTTCTGATTTGTAATTACTAATAAGAAAGATTAGTTGTGAAAATCCCTTGACATGGGGATTAAGTGAAATCCCTTGATACGATGATCCAGTGAAATCCTTTGATATGAAAATTCAGTTAGGAATAGAATATTTTAGTTTTATTCTTTTCAGTTTTTTTGGTTTCTATACATAGTCAATGTACAATGTATATATACTCATTATTATGCATAATGAAATATAGTAAGAGAATTTCATTCTACGTTTCCTAACATGGTATTAAAACCCTAAGGCTTCACACCTCTGAGATTTTTTTCCGGCTTTCATTGCCAAATTTCTGCCAGCTCTTTCTCGGCCTTTATTACCAACTTATTATGGGCCTTCATTGTAGGCATTCCTTTTCTTTTCCCTATTGCGCTAGCCTTCATAGCTGGTATTTTTTTTATAGATTATGATATCACAACCTCCTAAAGAGCTACTCCTAACCACTTTAATTATGCCGAGATTGAGAAGCTTCGAAGTTTATTATGGTCACTGGAGCAAAACAGTGGCTCCTATTCATTATCATTCTCTAGTAAGTCCCTTTCTCATGGATTATAGGCCTCGGACCGATTTATACAAGACACTTGGGTTATTGACTCAGGAGTCACGGATCACATGATGCCTTCTCAGTACATTTTTCAACATATTCACCTTGTCCTAGCAATAGAAAAATTGTTGTTGCTGATGGTTCTATTACCATGATGGCTAATGTTGGTCACATTCAGTTGAGTTCGTCCTTGCTATTAAAAGTTATACTTTATATTCCTAAATTCTCTTGTCTATTCACAAACTAACCCGTGATATGAACTGTAATGCCTTGTTTTATCCATCTCATTGTATATTTCAAGATCAGGTCTAGGGGAAGAGGATTGGACTTGCTAAAGAAAAGGATGGCCTCTACTATCTTGATGCATCAGTCACGTACTCACTTACCATCAAGCATGTTTTATCAGAGTCTTATTTTTCTATTTCAAATAATGATTTCATTTGGCATTAACAATATTTTCATTTTGATCATCCTTTATTTACTATTTTAAAGACAATGTTTCCTTCTTTGTTTAAAGGTATTAATGTTAAGGATTTTCATTGTGAGGTATGTGAATTTGCTAAACATAAAAGGGCTTTTTTTTTTTTTCCATGGAGCATGAATAAAATGAAAAAAAATCTTTATTTATGAGAACAGATGAGGATAGGAATTATTTTCTCCAACAAAATGAAGATGAGGATTGAGGTTTCGATCCTGCCATATGGCTAGTGAGGCTGAGAGAGGAAGTTCAACCTCTTGACTGGTTTCCATTGGTGACAAAGCATGGGTTTAACTTTTGGGTTCATGTTGGGTTGATCTTGCTTTAGATTAAAAAAACTTTAATTATTCATTTATAATCAAGTTAAATAATAATAGCTCGCACTTCATTCATTTATTTTATATAAATCCATCCCCACTTATTAACCTATCTAAGTTCTACTTAACAATTATGCATATATTAAAAATAAAATAAAACAACAAAATACAAACAACAAAACCAAACTTAATTTAAAGGATATTAACATATTTATAAGAATTTTAAAAAATAAGTATATGCCCATGCAATGCATGAGTGTTAGTATGATTAATAAGATAAATGAAAAAAATAAGATCTTTTTCTAAAATTTTATATTATTAAAATTTAAAATTATTGATTTTAATTTAAAAATGAGAATAAAATTTATTGGATAGAAAATATTTTTAAATTTTAAAAAAAGGTTAGTCAATTTGAAACTATAGTTTAAAAAATAAATGAATTCTTTTAAAATAAAGGATAGAATCGAATGAAATAAAGCTTTTATGATAATGGTCTAAACATTATGATAATAACGGCTACTGTCTTGGTATAAAGTAGCTTTTCACTAGCCACATTTTCTTTGATAGCTTGATGATTTATTTTCATATTAAGCAATAAAAAAATTATTTAATTTATTTATACCATGGCATAAAAATTTAAAAGCTATTTGGATAGAGAAAAATAATTAATTCTTTATGGAGGAAAGTTATTGGCATTAATGGCTATTAACTTAGTTATAAGCCGACCCGAGAGATGGATTTAACCCTAAAATATAAATTGAAGTCTTGTTGGATTAAACCTAGGTTATATCCATCCCTAAAAATTTTAAAACCCCTTCTGATTATTTGCATTCATATGAATGCACATACATATATATTCACATGTATAAATGAATAAATATATGCTTACGTACATGATTGTGTGTGAATCTATAAATTTTTCTGTTTAATCATTAAAAAAATCAAATATAAAGCAGGGAAATCATGATCCATTTGTAGCTACCAAATTCTTATCTTCATCATTTGTGACCGCTTTTTTACAATAAATTTATTATGATTTAATATCTATACTAAGCTTGATTATTGTACAATTTGTTTATACTCTATACCTTTTGATTGTATAGATGCTTAAATAAGAGATAGTCGAATCTAAATTATTTTTTTATACTTTTTATATCCTTAAATTCATATCCCAAAATTAATGAGATTGCATTTTGAATGTAATAAATAATTTGTAAAAATAATCTAAAGGTATATTTAAATAACTTCTTACATATTTGAATATACTTGGTGTTTGGATATGAATTTGATTTTAATAAATAAGTTTTGAACATGAATTTAGCCGAACTAACTCACACCATTGAGATGGCCATTTTAACTCAATAGGATGAGTCTTTTAACCTTGACAAAGAGAGTTACCCAGAACATTTGTAATGGAACCCTGAAGCAGAACATATAATGTAGTAAACAAAGAGGGCATGAAAAAAAAAAAGTTTCCCCACTTGAACTTGCTCCACCACTCATTGCCAGCAAACCTACTTCAACTTCCTCCACCTACTTCAGATTCTCTAGCACCATCACCTTAGATAATATTATATTTTCAACTAAAATCTATTTTTTTTGTGAATTTGATGAGTTGGTTTGCAGTCATAGATTATATTAGTTTTGCTTACTACATTGATTGCAATACTTGTAAGCAGATCGATATATTTGTTTGTGAATATTGATGGGTTTAGCGCTTGACAAATTTTATTTGAATTCTTATACCTTGATTATTTCTAATTTTAGGTAAGCAATATCTAATATGAATTTTTTGGTATAATTTATCATAGATCTTGTTTGCCTTAAAGAAAATGTTACTTTATATGCTTTATCATCGATCTTATTCTCCTATTACTAAAGCTACTAGTTCTAAATGGATCTTTACTATAAAAAAAATCCTTAAGCAAAAGACAATATAAATAAGCTAAACTATATTATTAATTCTCGAACTTAGGGGATTATGTCACTTTGATCGCTAAACTTTAAAAAGTTACAAAAATAAATAATCTTGAACTTTTCTTTTATTTCACTTTGATGATCACCATTAAACAGGAGGAACATCGTTTAATTTTATCCGACATAGCAGCACACGTGGCATTTAGGTAGCAGAATCGAATTTAAAACCAATAATCAACCCGTTAACATGTTAACCTTATCCAATAATCTTAAAAATCTCTTTCTCTCTCTCTCCCTATGGCCCTTCCCACCTTCCGCCAATGCCTCGTCCCTTTTCTCCTCTTCGATGGCGTTTTCCTTTCATCCCTTACACCCTCCGCCTCCTCCCTCATGGGTACAAGACACAAAGGGGAGTGGGGGTCTGTCCCTCACCCTTCCCTCATGACCTCCTCCCTCACAGAAGTAAGGGACGGAAAGCCTCCTCGGTGTTCCCCCTTTATTCCTGACCCCCTGCGACCATGGGTGAGGAAGAAGGTTGCGACAGAAGCAGGAATGGGCCACGGTGGAGGTGGGGAGGGTGGGGTGGACGAAGGGGGCCACGGCAGAAGGCAAGAAGAAGTTGCAGGAAGGAAGAAAGAAAGAGTTTTTATAAAAGATTATTGAATATTGGGTTAACAGGTTAATTATAGGTTTTAAATTTGATTTTGCTATCTGGATGCCACGTGTGCTGTTATGTGGGACAAAATTAAATGGCGTCTTTTTTGTTTAACGGTAAGGATCAAAGTGAAACAAAAAGGTCAGTTCATAATTACTTTTGCAACTTTTTGAAGTTTAGGGATTAAAGTGATACAACCTTCTAAGTTCGAGGGTCAAGGCAGTTTAGCCATATAGCCAACACATGACCTAAAAAGTAAACTAAACAAATCTTATTTGCTTGGTTTAGTTCCAGTTTTATAAAGGATTACATAAATTCTATTTTTGTTGTTTTGAAACCAATTTAGATTGAATCGGGTATAGTTTCAGGTAATCTAGACTTGGACTAAATATATGCAAGTGATTTTAGTTGGAATGAAGCTTCTGACAAGTAAAGAGTATTTGGTTGATAGTAATTCATCTTGATAATATATGATTATTATGTAAATTTTGATATTTAACAATTAGATACAGTAATTTAGGCAGCATTATTTGATTCTTAATAATTTAAAATTTTTAGTATTACGAAAGATGAAAGTATAAAATTATTAAAATCAAATAATATTAAATTATGCTCTTAACTTTTCCTTTCTTCCCTCATCCCCACTCATTCCATTGTAAATTTGATCCATTAAAAATAAATCAAACGGTCAAAACAATATATATATATATATGAAAAGTCTATGGTATAATAATAAGCATAAAAGCTATATAAACAATTTTATGATAGAATATAAGGCAAAAAAGCTGCAAATAACTAACGGATGTCTAGATTCCAGCTATTCTTTAGGATCATTTCATTAGAAAAAAAATAGGAGAAAAATTTTTATTCATCCTTTTTTTATTTTTTAAATAAATATATATAACCCATATTTTTTTTACTAGTAACAAATAAATAAATATCATAAGATGCTATTTAAATTTTCATGTTCTTTGCTTCTCCTGCGGAAAACTTAAAAACTTTAACAAATAAAATTTTCATTCTATTTAAATTTTTCCTCATGAACGCCAGGCTTAGACTTATATTGATCTGGGCTCTCAAAGCAACGACGTTATTTTTACTTTACTTTATGAAGAAAGTAACGGCTGTTACTTTAGAGCCGCCTATATATCCGATCGAGTTCAGATGCGGATCTTGATGTAGTCCGAGTACGACCCGTTTGCCGCCCAAAAATGGGGCACGAAGAAGTTCAGGTTTTATCACCATTACGAACTTCATGGCCTCGAGAGGCAAAATAGACGAGCAGGGAAGCGGCGCCGAGAGAGAGAGAGATGGCGGCAGTGGAAGACGAGAAGAGGGGAGAAGAGGCGTTGGAGTGGCTGAGAGCGGCGGGTCGGGAAGCGGCGCCGAGAGAGAAAGAGAGATGGCGGTGGAAGACGAGAAGAGGGGAGAAGAGGCGTTGGAGTGGCTGAGAGCGACGGACCCGCCGCTCTACCTCTCGCCGTCGCTGGAGCTCTCCCAGCATGCTCGGGCCGCGGTTAGCCACCTCTTCTCCGCCCTTCTTCCCTTCTACCCTAAGTCCCCAGTGGATCGACTCCTGGCCGATGAGGGCTTCGACGCTGAGCAGATTTGGTACCAGATCGACTCCTGGCCGATGAGGGCTTCGACGCTGAGTAGTTTGGTACCAGATCGACCTCCTCTCCAGCCCCCTCCTCTCCACTATGCGACGCGAGGTGAGAAGGCTGGAGCGGGAACCCCCGAAAGTGCTACTGCCCGCCCAAGGAAAGGCAGAGGCTGTGAAGAAGGGAGAAGATGGCGAGGAAGGTGAAGAGGAGGAGGATGACGATGGGGAGGAAGATGAGGAGGAAGAGGACGTGGCGGTGGCGGAGGAGGAGGAGGAGGGAGAAGAAGAAGAAGAAGAAGGGGAGGGGAAGGGAAAGGGGCAGGGGGTGGAGGACCGTTTTCTCAATATAAAGGAGTTGGAGGAATATTTGGAGAAGAATGAGGAAGAGGAATATGGGCAACCGGTAAGGAGAAAAAGAAAAGAAAAGAAGGATGAGGAAGAAGAAGAGGAGGAAGATAGGGAAGAAGAAGAGGAGGATGAGGATGGGGAGGATGCTGATTTGGAGGTGAGATCTTAGTTTTTGTCCCGCTTTATTTTTTTAAAGTTTTGTGCTTTGGCAATATTTATGCTGGTGTTTAAGGGAAAAAAATGATTTTTACTGAAATATGTAACTAATTGCTTAGTATTTTGGTCAGGATTTTGTTTAGGGTGCCCAAGAAAAAGCGGATGGTCCAATATGTTAATTAGTAGAAGATAGGTAATGCAGTGAAACAATCTATTAGGGTTTGTTGCCGCCGGGATCCGTCCTCCGACTCGGGCACGGTCGATCTCCTAGGCAGACCTGCATAGAAGTCCTCGCACAAGAGGCGTTAGGGGTGGCCCTCCGCGGAAGACCCTCCGACGCTCAAGTCAGTGGAGATCGGTGATCAATAGAAAATGGAGAGAGGGATCTCTCCGGGGAGTCTCTCCAGGGGTGGCCGATCGGGAGCTCTATGGGAGCGCCGATGAGCCATGGGGGAGAGTGAGAGAGTGAGAGTGAGCCAGGGGCCATGAGCGCATACCTGAGAGAATCTGGGGGTGTCGTATTTATAGGCAATCACCTAGATCTTGAGCGCCTTCTGGAAGGTTCGAAGGTTGTTAGGATACGGGGATGAATCGAATCAGGCCGTTGTGGGGCCGGTGGGATCCATATCTTGTTCGTTAAGGGATCGACGGCTAGGAGAGCTCCTTTATGGCCTGAGATCTGGTAGATGCGTAGGTCCCAGATAGCTATATTAGGTCCTAGACCACTCTTCAACATAATTCTTTGCCTGGGATTTTGTTTCGATGGGTCTGGGCTCTCCCGCGTTAGGTTCCATGGAGGTGAGTATCGAATCATGGATCACTCAGGGAGGCCGAGCTGTGGGAAGCTCGGGGAAGTCGAGCCATGGGGGCACTGGGGAAGCCGAGCTATGGGAGCTCGGAGAGGTCGAGCTGTAGGAAGCTCGGGGAAAAATGAGCTGTGGGAAGCTAGGGGAAGCCGAGCCATGGGAGGTTCAGAGGAAGCCGAGCCATGAGAGCTCGGGGAAGCCGAGCTATGGAAACTTGGGGAAGCCGAGCTATGGAAACTCGGAGAAGCCGAGCTATAGAAGCTCGGCTTCCATGGGAGGCTCGGAGGAAGCTGAGCTATGGAAGCTCGGGGAAAGTCGAACCATGGGAGGCTCGGGGAAAATGAGCTACAGGAAGCTCGGGGAAGCCGAGCTATGGAAGCCCGAAGGAAGTCGAGCTATTGGAAGCTCGGGAAAGACGAGCTGTAGGAAGCTCGGAGAGGCCGAGCTACAGCTAGCTCGGGGAAAGCCGAGCTATGGAAGCCCGGAGGAAGCCGAGCTATAGGAGGCTCGGGGAAGACGAGCTGTAGGAAGCTCGGAGAGGCCGAGCTACAGCTAGCTCGGGGAAGGTTGAGTTATGAGTAGTTCGGAGAAGTCGAGCTATGGAAACCCGGAGAGAACGAGTCAGAGGTCGCATGGCCTAACGGACCATATCAGTTTAGCTTGTTCCTCGGGGGCATATTGTAGCGGGCTTCATACTCAGCTTCGTTGTTGGAGGCCGGAAAGGAGAAGCGGACACCATATTCAAAGGTCGCCCCCTCCGGACTAGTGAGAACCAAGCCCGACCAGAGCGATGAGCATTAGATGACCCGTCGACATGGAGGAGCCAACGGGCACCAGATTTCGGTTCTTTGGGGGAGACGGGGTTGGAGCGTCCTCTAGGATGGTACACTCGAGGAGGAAATCGATTAACACTTGAGCTTTGATGGCCGGGCGAGGCTAAAAATGGATATCATGCTCACTCAGCTCGATGGCCCACTTAGTCATTCTCCCTGATGTTTCTGGGCGGTGGACTACCGTCTTGATGGGTTGGTTAGTCAGGACTGTCACAGAGTGCGCCTGGAAGTATGGCCGCAGCTTCCGAACTGAGGTGATCAGGGCCAACACCATATTTTCAATTTGGCTATATCTTGTCTCCGCGTCGCAGAGTAGCCTGCTGACATAATAAATTGGCTTCTGGACCTTGTTTTCTTCTCTGGCTAGTACCGAACAAACGGCACCCTCTGAAACAGCCAGATATAGGAATAGTGTCTCGCTAGGACTCGAACTGCTGAGGAGTGGGGGCGAGCCGAGGTACTTTTTGAGATCTTGGAATGATTTTTGACACTCGGGGGTCCACTGGAAGTTCTTAGCCGACCGGAGGGTTTTGAAGAAGGGGAGGCATCTTTTGGCTGAGCGCGCCACGAAGCGGTTGAGAGCCGCTATCCTCCCAGTTAGGTGTTGGACTTCTTTAATAGATCCCGGAGGCGCCATTTGTTGAAGAGCTTGAATCTTCTGGGGGTTAGCTTCGATACCTCGCTGGGAGACCATGAAGCCGAGGAACTTCCTGGAGTTAACGCCAAAGGCGCACTTAGTTGGATTGAGCTTCATCTGGTACTTGCGGAGTGTTGCAAAGCTCTCCGAGAGGTCCTCGACGTGCTGTGATGCTTCTTTGCTTTTGACCAGCATGTCGTCGATATACACTTCCATGTTTCGACCGATTTGGTCCTTGAATACTTTGTTAACCAGCCTTTGGTAGGTGGCTCCTGCATTTTTAAGACCAA
This sequence comes from Calamus simplicifolius, assembly GCA_900491605.1. NCBI lineage: Eukaryota > Viridiplantae > Streptophyta > Magnoliopsida > Arecales > Arecaceae > Calamus > Calamus simplicifolius. The sequence goes on along the minus strand of UESW01003992.1, from coordinate 683,605 downwards.
AAGGCATAACACGGTAACAGTAAGTACCTCGGTCGGTTATGAAGGTGATCTTTTCTTCATCTTCGGGGGCCATCCGAATCTGGTTGTAGCCGGAGTATGCATCCATGAATGTCAGCATTTGATGACCCGAGGTGGCGTCCACAAGTTGATCAATCCGGAGGAGAGCGAAGCTGTCCTTCGGGCATGCTTTGTTGAGGTCGGTGAAGTCGATGCAAATCCGCCACTTGCCGTTCGATTTCTTCACCATGACGACATTCGATAGCCAGTTCGGGTAATTTACCTCCCGGACGAAGTTCGCCTGGATGAGTTTATCAACCTCCTCTTCAATAGCCTTCTGCCGCTCTAGGGCAAAGCTCTTCTTCTTCTGTTTGACGGGCCGGTACATCTCATCCACGTTAAGGCGATGGACGAGGACCTCAGGACTGATTCCTGGCATGTCGGAGGCGGACCAAGCGAAAACGTCGGCGTTGCTTCGGAGGAATTCGATCAACTCGTGCCGAGGTTCGCCTTCTAGCAGCGACCCAATCTTTATGGTTCGGTCGGGATGGGCCTCATCCAACGGCACTTCTTCCAGTTCTTCGGCTGGTTCTCCTCGCTGTTCGGCGAAATCTTCCCAAGCGTCTAGCCCGTCAACCTCCGACATTCTAGACTGAAGGCTGGTAACGAAGCACTGTCGAGCCATGGTTTGGCTTCCTTGTATGACTCCAACTCCCCACTCGGTGGGGAATTTCATGGACAGGTGTAGGATGGAGATAACTACCTTGAGGGACATCAGGCCGGATCTTCCGAATATTGCATTGTAAGGCGACCTGAGTTTAGTTACCAGAAGTCTGTGTGAACAGTGTGATGGGAAAGAACCCATGGCCCACCTATTCAGCCCATTAGGGCAAAAGGGAGCGCTACTCCTTTTTCCACCAGGGTTTGTTCTCTCTCTTTTATAAAAGGAGTAGCCGCCTTCCTTTTTTGGTTTTCTCTTTTTTAAGGAGCAGCCGTATGGAAAAAGTGGAGAAGCATGTAGCAGGTATTTCTTTTTCTAGGAGCATGGATTGCTAGGGGAAGAGAAGGAAGGGCTGCTGCTTGGTGCTTGACTACGTGGGAGGACTTCCACTCCAGGAATCACGTGAAGGTGCTGCAGAAGAAAAACAAGAGAAGAAGAAGAAGAAGAGAAGGGAAGAAAATAAGGAGGTAACGCAGGAGACCATATTTTTCGTGACGTAATCCTTATATCCCTATTATTCTCTTGTGATTGTTTCTCAAGTTCTGGCAAGGGACTTTGAGACTTGGATATTTATTATTTTATAGTGGATCTTCTTCTCTGGCTTGCCCGTGGTTTTTTTCCCTTTATCTTGAAGAAATTTTCCACGTAAATCTTGGTGTTTCTGTGATTGTGTGGTTTGCGCATTTTTATTTATTATTCCGCTGTGTATTACGGTCTGCTAGTATTTGCTCGTACACGGATTCTTTTCCATCAACTAGTATCAGAGCCTGTGAATTTTTTTTTGTGTGTGCGAGCATGGAGGCCGGTAATGTTTCCCGCATGATCAGTCTGAACGGAAATAATTGGATGATATGGAAACCAAGGATGGAGGACCTCTTATATTGCAAGGATCATATGGACCTTTAGAAGGGGTCAAAGCAAAGCCCGCTACAGTGACAGACGATGCTTGGATCATGTTAGATCGGAAGGCAGTCGTTTTATTCGGCAATGGTTGGATGATAGTGTCTTTCACCATGTTTCCACTGAGACTTCTGCAAACTCTCTTTGGAAAAAGTTAGAAAGTCTATATGAGAGAAAATAGCTGGCAACAAGGCTTTCTTGATCAGAAAACTAGTGAATCTGAAATATAAAGAGGGTGCTTCTATTGCTGAGCATTTGAATGAAATGCAGAGTATTAATAACCAGTTATCCTCTATGAAAATGTCTCTTGATGATGAGTTGCAGGCATTGTTACTTCTCAGTTCATTGCCAGAAAGTTGGGAGACACTGGTAGTTTCCCTCAGTAATTCTGCACCAGACGGTGTTATCACCATGAGTCAAGTAACAGGCAGTTTGTTGAATGAGGAGTTAAGAAGGAAAAATTCAGCAACTTCTCAGATTGATTCACAGGCACTTGTCTCAGAGAATAGAGGACGGTCAAAGTCTAGAAATAGAGACAATTCATACAAGGGTAGAAGCAAATCAAGGTCAAGAAAAGATATTACTTGTTATAACTGTGGTGAGAAAGGGCATTACAAGAATCAGTGTAAGAAGCCTAAGAAGAGTAAAAAAAGGGAAAAGAAGTGGAGGATACAGAGTCAAAGGAGAATATCACAGCTACTGTGCAGAGTGATGATTATTTGATTTTGTCTACTTCTGATGGTATCTTCTCATGTGAGTGTTAGAATCATGAGTGGGTGATTGACACAGGTGCTTCTTATCATGCTACACCACGGAGGGAGTTTTTTTCTACATATAAGACTGGAAATTTTGGTGTTGTCAAGATGGAAAATCAAGGCACAGCAGACATCATTGGCATGGGTGACATCCACATGAAGACCAATCTTGGCTGTAAGTTGGTGCTCAAGGATGTAAGGCATGTAGCTGACTTGAGGCTAAATTTAATCTCAGTTGGAAGACTTGATGATGAAGATTTTGATAGCAGATTTCATAAAGGGCAATGGAAGCTCAGTAAAGGTTCACTTGTTGTAGCCAGTGGGAAGAAATGTCACACTTTATACAGGTTGCAGGCTAAAGCTTATGGTGAACAGTTGAATGCTACAGAGAACGACTTTAGCATGGAGTTGTGGCATAAATGACTGGGACACATGAGTGAGAAGGGGCTGCAAGTTCTTTCCAAGGAAGAAGTTCTACCAGACTTCAAAGGTGTACATCTGAACCCATGTGTTGATTGTTTGGTTGGCAAGCAACATAGAGTTTCTTTTGCTAGTCCTGCTTTATCTAGAAAAATGCATGTTTTGGATCGTATCTATACAGATGTTTGTGGTCCTCTGAGGACAAAAACTCCTAGTGAATCAGTTAATGTTCCAGGCATCAGTGGTGCACTTTATTTTGTCACTTTTATAGATGATTTTTCTAGAAAAGTTTGGGTCTATGGTTTGAAGATAAAGATCAGGTTATTAATGTCTTCAAAGAGTTTCATGCCAGAGTTGAAAGAGAGACAGGAAAGAAACTGAAATGTATAAGGTCAGATAATGGTGGTGAGTACACAGGGTTATTTGATAATTATTGCAGATCACATGGCATTCAACATGAGATGACAGTTCCTGGTACTCCTCAGCATAATGCAATTGCAGAGAGAATGAACCGTACCATCATGGAAAAGATCAGATGTATGCTTTCACAGTCCAAGTTACCTAAAAGATTTTGGGATGAGGCATTGAAGACAGCGGTTGATGTAATAAACTTAACACCATGTACAGCTCTAGATGGTGATGTTGCAGAGCGTGTATGGTCAGGAAAAGATGTCTCTTATAAGCACTTGAGAGTGTTTGGTTGTCGTGCATTTGCACATGTTCCAGACATTGAGAGGTCCAAGCTGGATGGTAAGACAAAAGAATGTGCTTTGCTTGGTTACTCACATGATGAGTTTGGTTATAGACTTTGGGATCCAGAAAAGCAGAAGGTATTCAGAAGCAGAGATGTGGTATTTTTTGAAGATCAAACCCTTCAAGACTTCAAGAAGAAGATGTCAGTCAAGTCTTCTGCAGGAGGATTAACAGACTGTGATCCAGTTACTCCTCTAGTAAATCAGGGTGATAGGGGAGATGTGCAAGAAAATAGTGCAGGAGCAGGTATTAACTCACCTGTAGGACATGTTGAGCAGGAAGGAGATCAGGAGCAACCTCCTACAGAGCCTCAGCTGAGAAGATCTATCAGACAACGTCAACCTTCTAAAAGGTATTCTACAGATGAATATATAATGCTTACTGATGCAGGTGAACCAGAATGTTACCAGGAGGCAGTTGAAAGTGAGTAGAAAAAGGAGTGGTTAGTAGGTATGTTGGAAGAAATGGATGCCTTACAGAAGAACCACACATATGATTTAGTGGAACTACCAAGAGGAAGGAAGGCTTTAAAGAACAAGTGGGTTTTCAGGTTAAAGACTCAACAGCATTGTTCTCAACCAAAGTACAAGGCCAGATTGGTTGTGAAAGGCTTTGGTCAAAAGAAAGGTATTGACTTTGAAGAGATTTTTTCTCCTGTTGTTAAAATGTCTTCAATTCGTGTTGCTCTAGGTATTGCTGCTAGTCTAGACTTGGAGGTTGAGCAGTTAGATGTGAAGACAGCTTTTCTTCATGGTGATTTGGAGGAGGAAATCTATATGGAGCAACCAGAAGGCTTCAAAGTCAAAGGTAAAGAAAATCTTGTCTGCAGATTGAAAAAAAGCTTATATGGGCTGAAGCAAGCTCCAAGGCAGTGGTACAAGAAATTTGATTCATTTATGGCTGAAAATGGATACAAAAGAATGGCTTCAGATCATTGTGTGTATATCAAATGGTTTAGTAAGGATTTTGTCATACTCCTACTTTATGTTGATGACATACTTATTCTTGGGAAAGATATGTCTATGATTGACAGGTTGAAGAAGGAGCTGAGCAATTCATTTGAAATGAAGGATATGGGACCAGCAAAGCAAATACTGGGTATGCAGATTTCCCGTGATAGAAGAATCAAGAAAATATGGTTGTCACAGGAAAAGTACATTGAGAAGGTATTGGATAGGTTCAGTATGATCAATGCAAAGCCAGTTGGTTCTCCTCTTGCAGGTCACTTCAGGTTGTGCTCAGAGCAAAGTCCTTCAAGTGATGAGGAGAAGGAGAAAATGAAGAAGGTTCCTTACGCTTCAGCAGTCGGAAGTTTGATGTACGCGATGGTATGTACGAGGCCAGACATCGCATATGCAGTGAGTGTTGCTAGCAGATTTCTTGCAAATCCAGGGAAAGAGCATTGGGCAGCAGTGAAGTGGATCTTCAGATATCTCAGAGGAAGCTCCAAAGTTTGTTTAAGCTTTGGGGGTGGTCCAGCTATGCTGATTGGTTACACAGATGCAGATATGGCGAGAGATATTGATACAAGGAAGTCCACATCAGGTTTCATACTTACTTTTGCAGGGGGAGCTGTGTCATGGCAATCCAGATTGCAAAGGTGTGTAGCTCTCTCTACCACAGAGGCAGAATATATTGCTGCTACCGAGGTCTGTAAGGAGATGCTGTGGATGAAAGAATTCTTACATGAATTGGAATTGAAACAGAAAAATTATGTGGTACATTGTGACAGCCAGAGCGCCATCCACTTGTGCAAGAACCCAACTTTTCATTTCAAGTCAAAGCATATAGATGTGAGATACCACTGGATTCGAAATGTGTTTGAAGAGAAGCAGTTACAGCTTCAGAAAATTCACACAGATGAAAATGGGGCAGACATGTTGACAAAGACCTTATCAAAAGAAAGGCAAGAGATATGCCGACAGCTGGTCGGTATGATTTCACACTAAGGAAGCATGAGACAGCCTCCCTTATGGGCTGAAGGGGGAGGTTGTTGGGCCCATGGCCCACCTATTCAGTCCATTAGGGCAAAAGGGAGCGCTACTCCTTTTTCCACCAGGGTTTGTTCTCTCTCTTTTATAAAAGGAGTAGCCGCCTTCCTTTTGCTCTAATGGGCTGAATAGGTGGGCCATGGGCCTAACACAGTGGCCACGAGGGGCTAGGTTCCTGCGCGAACCGTCAAGGTTACGACCCTTTCCGGGATGATGATGTCGCCTGTGAATCCCATTAGAGTGGAATCTACGGCTCGAAGGTTTTCCGTGAGCAGTCTCATCTTGGCAAACACATCGAGGTACAAAATATTCACAGAACTTCCACTGTCAACAAGGATCCAGCTTATATCATAGTCATTTAGATTGAGGGATACAACTAGTACATCGTCATGAGGAAACTATATCCCTCGGAGATTGTCCTCGGAGAAGGAGAGTATGCCCGTCCGTGCTTTCTTCGGCGCTGATCCTTCATCGTCATCTCTGGAGCTCGGGCCGCCGGCCTCTTCGATCATGTTGATGTGGCCAATTACGGGCGGACTTGGTGGAGGAGGGGGTTGTTGAAGTTCGGGCTGACGATCCCCCCTTGTCCTGGCTCGGGTGCCCTCCTGAACTGGTTCAGTCGACCCCGTTGAATCAGCCTCTCAATCTCATTTTTAGCTGCCAGCATTCCCTAGTGTCATGGCCGCTCTCGGTGGTAGCGGCAGTACTTGGTGGGGTCCCTTCGGGTGGGGTTCCCTCGGAGAGAAGCTAGCCGGGGGAGCTGGCGCTCTATCTCCATGAGAAATGCGCCTTGGGTACAGTGAGCGGAGTGTACCGGTCGAATCGCCTGGGCGGGCTCCGGGAGCGATTCCTCGGTGGCGGTGGGGGAGCTCTTTGGCGACGAGGTGGACTTGGCTGACGGATGGGTCGGTGCCTGTCGGGACCTTTGGGCTCTTTCTTCCTCGCCAGCTCAGCCCGGGCGACTCTCCGCGACTCTTCTACCCTGGCATATTTGTCTGCTAGGGCCATCATATCGAAGAGGTTTGGGGTAGCTAACTTCCATTGCCAGGTAAAAGTCGCTCTCCTTCAAAACTTCCTCCGCCAAGGCAGACATAGCCACCTCATGATTAAGGTGGTCCACCTCTAGCATGGCCTTGTTGAAGCGGCCAAGATAGTTTCTCAAGGACTCCCCCTCTCTCTGCTTAACTTCAGAGAGGGAGTCGGATCTTCGTCGGTGACGGCGGCTACTGACGAACTGGCCAATAAAACGATGGCTTAGCTCGTCGAATGAATCAATGGAACCTGGTTTCAAGGCATTGAACCAGGTTCGGGCAGATCCTCTGAGGGTGGAGGGGAAGGCGCGGCAGAGGATCGCGTCGGATGCTCCATGGAACATCATTATTGACCGGAAGCTGCTGAGATGATCATCCGGGTCAGAAGAGCCATGGTAGGGCTCGACGGTGGGTAATTTGACATGGGAGGGAATCACTTCCTCCATGATCCCTTTGGAGAAAGGGATGCCCTGCTCCGGCCTGGGTTGAGCCAGTTGGGCCTGCTTAGCGGTATCCAGCTCCTGACGCATCTCCCGGATTTGTCGACGGATCTTCTCTTCAGCAGTAAGAGGAGGAGCTGGGCAGGGAGAGTGCAGGGATGGCGTTGAATCATGGTGGGAGGACACAGGGGAAAGGGTCCAGGCTCATCGAGACCTGGAAGAATCCCTATCATAGCCGTCTCGCGGGACCGGTTTGTCCCCTCTAGATCGGTGCGGGGGGTCCATGGCTTCATGCGGACCAGAGGAGGAGGTGGCCGGAGAGAAAGGAGCTGCGGCCTCCCTATGAAGGTGCGGAGCAGGAGCTGCGAAATGCTTCTGAACCAGATGGGTCAGGGCTTGGACCTGCTGGACCAGCGTGGCGAACTGGTCATGGGTCACCGGGATGGCTGATGGTGATGGAGTCTCAACTGGTGGAGGCTGCTGCGCCGTGTTGCCTATCGGATCAGGTCTTTGAGTGACGACCTGACCCTGGGCTTCAGAGGTTGCTCTTCTCGATTAGCCATTGGAGAGGTTCTACTCCAGATCGAGATCCTTGTCTCCTTTCTTCAAGTTTTAACGGGACTTGAGACCCTTCCTCTAGCGTCAATCTGTTACCGCCGGGATCCGTCCTCCGACTCGGGCGCGGTCGATCTCCTCGGCGGACCTGCACAGAAGTCCTCGCACGAGAGGCGTTGGGGGTGGCCCTCCGCGGAAGACCCTTCGTCATTCAAGTCAGTGGGGATCGGTGATCAACAGAAAATGAAGAGAGGGATCTCTCCGGGGAGTCTCTCCAGGGGTGGCCGATTGGGAGCTCTATGGGAGCGCCGACGAGCCATGGGGGAGAGTGAGAGTGAGCCAGGGGCTGTGAGCGCATACCTGAGAAAATCTGGGGGTGTCGTATTTATAGGCAATCACCTGGATCTTGAGCGCCTTCTGAAAGGTTCGAAGGTTGTTAGGATACGGGGATGAATCGAATCAGGCCGTTGTGGGGCCGGTGGGATCCATATCTTGTTCGTTAAGGGATCGACGGCTAGGAGAGCTCCTTTATGGCCTGAGATCTGGTAGATGCGTAGGTCCCATGTAGCTATATTAGGTCCTAGACCACTCTTCAACATAATTCTTTGCCTGGGATTCTGTTTCGATGGGTCTGGGCTCTCCTGCGTCAGGTTACACGGAGGTGAGTATCGAATCATGGATCGCTCAGGGAGGCCGAGCTGTGGGAAGCTCGGGGAAGCCGAGCCATGGGAGGCACTTGGGAAGCCGAGCTATGGGAGCTCGGAGAGGTCGAGCTGTGGGAAGCTCGGGGAAAAACGAGCTGTGGGAAGCTAGGGGAAGCCGAGCCATGGGAGGTTCGGAGGAAGCCGAGCTATGGGAGCTCGAGGAAGCCGAGCTATGAAAACTCGGAGAAGCCGAGCTATAGAAGCTCGGGGAAGCCGAGCCATGGGAGGCTCGGAGGAAGCCGAGCTATAGAAGCTCGGGGAAAGCCGAACCATGGGAGGCTCAGAGAAAACGAGCTACAGGAAGCTCGGGGAAGCCGAGTTATGAAAGCCCGGAGGAAATCGAGCTATGGGAAGCTCGGGGAAGACGAGCTGTAGGAAGCTCGGAGAGGCCGAGCTACAGCTAGCTCAGGGAAAGCCGAGCTATGGAAAGCTCGGGGAAGACGAGCTGTAGGAAGCTCGGAGAGGCCGAGCTACAGCTAGCTCGGGGAAGGTTGAGTTATGAGTAGTTCGGAGAGGTGGGCTATGGAAACCCGGAGAGAACGAGTCAGAGGTCGCATGGCCTGACGGACCATATCAGTTTAGCTTGTTCCTCGGGGGCATATCATAGCGGGCGAAGTGATAGGGCTGATCCTAGCTCCCTCGCACGATTATCAATGCAATGACGACTCGACCCCTCAATAGGGTTAAAAATATTATATGTCGTTGTTCCTCTATGATATGAAGCTGGCTGGGGCATTTCTTGTCTTTTTTGATACTAAGTAATCGGTGTTATGAATATGCTTATAGTTTGTGCTAGAGTTTTTGTGAAACATGCATGGAAAGAGTTCTAGCTTATCAATACAATGGATTCATCTGATAAGGTCTATGTGCTGATTAGGGTTTTTGATAGAGATTTTAATTACTAGAGAGTGTTAGTATGGGTGCTTTGATTATTTGTTAGCCTTTTGATATTTTTTTGGTATATGGCACACTGAAATATTAACTCAGTTGTAATTGGTTTTGAAGCAATATGTCAGTTGTTCTGCGAAATGTTGATCCTGTTCTTAAGAGACTAGTTATCATACTTTTAGTTGTCTGATTTCATTCATGAAGATGGGGAGGGCCATGTGTTCATCCTTGCCCTGATGTCTCATCCACTTATTTTGGAAGAATGTGATATAGTTATGTATGTACATGTAGTCTCTTTCCCATTAATATTACACTAATCGTATAAGCTTAGTCCCTGATGTATCAGAAAAGGTTTATTTAATTCATGAAATGCCATTCTTGTAAAATTTATACAAATGTCTGCATATATATATATATATATATATATATATATATATATATATATATAGCATGCATTCATGCATGCTTGCTATATTTTAAATTACTCTATTTCTTTAATATTGATCATCTTAATTTTTAGTTGGGAGATTTTGATGAAGATGATGATGAAGATGCAGACCTATTTGAAAATGCAAGGTGCGTCTTCCAACATGAGTCTCATTTCTTGACATGTTGTTTTGAATAATTGTCTTCTTGCCTCGATCACATCTCAATCTATATCTGTCTCATGCATCTACTGTTCTAAAAATCCAATCATATGCTTCAATATTTTCTTTCTTTTAGAACTTCGATGTTTCTCAATGTAAAATGATAGCATGCATCTATTATCATAAACCACAATTTAATAGTCCAGGAGCCAATCAACTCTTTCACCCTAAGATATACATGCATCCTCAAGCTATCCATCTTTCTATCTTTTTCATCTTTAAAATCTATGAAATATGTGGATCCAAGGATGAAAAAGGTGATCGAATCTAGCCAAGTCTAACTCATTTAATAATATATTTCAGTGTCATATTTTGGGAGTTATTTTCTAGAACTTGACTATATCTCAATCTATAGATATCATTAATTTCATGCTAATTTTTATCTAACATCAATATGTTATATTGAAAAACCCTTGCTTAATGTAGCAAAGAAAGTAGTCAAATAGCCTGGGTGACCATTACTTGTGGACTTTATCCTATTTCTTAGTGCCTTTATTTTCTAATTAAGAAAAATTCTGTTCTCTGAAACCACACCTTAGCGTCATACCAATTGTCATGTTGTATTGTATCAATATGAGCACTCTGTCTGGCCTGTACTGAAGGGTACCACTAATGAAATCTTTTTGGTATGTTTTATTGTAGTAGTCAGCACTACTACTAAACTCTGATTCATATTGAAATATGCATTTGTCTTTATCTTTTTTAATAAGAAAAGTGGGCTTGTCCAGATATACAGATTTTTTTGGAGGTAAAAAGAAAAAAAGGGTCAAACAAGTCAGATAAAGATGGCTCTCTTGATGAGCTGGAAGAGCTACTGATACCTACCCAGGTATATTCTTTAATCTGGTTAATCCAAGAGGCAAGTGATCCCAAAGTTGCTTCGTAATGACCTTGTCATAGCAACATATCTTACCTTTTTTTTTTTTTACCTTTTACAGAATAAAAAGAATCTTTCTACTCATGAGAAAGAGCTACAGAAGTTGCACTAAAAAATAGAGCAAATGGAGAAAGCGAATTTGGAACCCAAGTCATGGACAATGCAAGGAGAGGTACTCAATCGATTATATTTAATAAATTATGTAGCTTAATCAAGGAATCAATAATCGCTTGCTGTGACTCTGAGGATTCAAATGAATTGATAATTTTTAGTCATTTATAAAGTCAAATAAATAGACAGAATTTTTTTTGCTACGTTGATTAAATTGTTGTTGGGGAAATTATTGATGAATTATTTACTCAATTATTGATTTGATGATTAACAAAAGCCATGGGTATATTCATTATATTTCTGATAAATTTGATAAGTGTTTCAGAGATTAAAATGTTTAATCAGTCAAAAGGTATAAGGAAATAAGTTTTGAATCGAATTTTAATGGAAATTATTTAAGTTCAGACCTTAGAGTCGACACCTAAACAGTCTGGAGCCGACCCCAGGGCGTATCAAAACTTTTCTAGAATTTCGGCACGGTCCGAAGTCGACACCTTCAGTTTCAAAGCCGACTCCAACCTGAGACACAGTGAAGTGCCTTCTGCGTCAATTTCTAGAGCCGACACATGGAGTTCGAGAGCTGATACCTGAAAGTTGCGGAGCCGATACCTGAGTTTCTGGAGCCGACTCTAACCTGAGTACAGAGAGCATGTTATTTGGACATTGTTAGAGTCGACACCTTTGGATTCTGGAGCCGACTCCCGAATGCATCGAGCCGACACTTAACTTTTTCGGAGCCGACTCCTCAACGAACTTTTATTACTATTTTGGATAGCCAGACTTGGAGCCGACACATGAAGAGTTGGGGCCGACTCCAACCTGTCAAGGACGTTTTTCAAAAAAGTGACAGATCAGCTCCAACGGTAATATTTTCTTTACCTAACTTCTAACGGCTATTTTTTTGTGTGGATGAACTATCCAGGTACATTCCAACAGTTATATTTTACCTATGGATCTATAAAAAGAGGGATTCGTCCGAGAAGAATGAGAAAAAGAATTATAAAATAGAAGAAATAGAGAGAAAATATCAAAAAATCGAGAGATATATCTAGTGAAAAAGAAAGAGAGAAATCTCTGAGTCCATGCCCATCCACTGAAGAGAGATTCAAGAGAAATCCGAAGCATCGGAAGTTTGAAATTGGAGGATTTCCAAAGTGAAAGGAGTTCAAAAAGCCCCAAATTTCTTCAACTTCTCAACTACGATTTTTAGTGAAGAATATGAGCTGAGGCCTGATTTAATCTTTCAAAGGAGAAGAAGAAAAGAAGAAAAGCTCAAATCAAAATCGCTTCAAACATGCTTTTCTTACCTTTGTTTATTTAATTGAATATTTGCTCATTTTAGGAGCAGTTTTGTATTTCAAACTCTATTTTCTATTGTTACTTGCTAATTCAATCAGGGATTGAATTAGTGGAGGTAGTATACCTCGAGACAAGCTAAGAACAGCTTGTGGGTTAGGTTTTGTGCTGGTGAGCCTATAAAAATCAGCTAGGTTCATTGTGATCCCGAGAAAAACAATAAGTTTGAGTTGTGAGCTTATAAAATAACTCGACTGTAATCAAGTGAATTATAGTGTGGACCCAAGTGCTGCTTAGGAGTGGACGTAGGTGTTGGATACATCGAATCACTATAAAATCTATGTTTATCGTGCTTTTGTCTCTCTCTCTCTACTCTCTTCATTTGTGCTTAGCTTTCATCATTTATATTTGCATATCTTCATATTAAGGAAATAGTTGTCAAAAGAGTTAAAGTTTTTTTAAGAACCCAATTAACCCCCCCTCTTGGGTTGTCATCTGGGCCAACAATTGGTATCAGAGCAAGTACTCATTGTTTATTTGATCACACGATCAAGAGCTAAAGATCCAAATGGCAGCTCAAGCTGGATCTTCATTTGCTGAAGGTCATTCTACTAATAGACCTCCCTTGTTTAATGGTTCGAATTATTCTTATTGGAAAGCTAGAATGAGAATTTTTATTCAAGCTTTAGATTATGAACTATGGAGTGTAATCATTAATGGACCTAGCATACCCACACACGTAGTAGATGGTTCAATAGTTCCTAAACCCGAAAGGGATTGGAATGAGAACGATAGAAAAATGGCTCAGCTTAACGCAAAAGCCATGAATGTTTTATATTGCTCTTTAGATGCAAATGAATTTAATAGAATTTCTACTTGCATTTCTGCTTAAAAATTTGGGATAGACTAGAAGTTACCCATGAGGGTACTAATCAAGTTAAGGAATCAAAAATTAACATTCTAGTGCACAAATATGAATTGTTTAGCATGGAACAAAATGAAACTATCACATGCATGTACACTAGATTTACTGATATTGTAAATTGCTTGAAGAGTCTTAGTAAGACCTATACTAACTCTGAATTGGTACGCAAAATACTTAGGTCTTTTCCAAGATTATGGGAAGCAAAAGTAACTTCCATCCAAGAAGCTAAAGACCTCAATGTTCTACCTTTGGAGGAGCTACTTAGATCATTGATGACCCATAAACTAACAATGAAACAACATCAAGAGGAAGAGGTCAAAAAGAAAAGAACAATTGCTCTTAAGGCTACAGAAAAGGAAACAAGCAGCAGTGAAGAAAAAGAGGAAGATGATGAGACAACTCTTCTAGCTAAGAAGTTTAAGAAATTTATGCAAAGGAGACCTTTCCATAAAAAAAGGGTATGGAACAAAGATGGAAGGTGAAAAGGAGAAAGAGAAGGATAAAGAAAAAGAACCCTTAATGTGTTATGAGTGCAACATTTCTGATATGAATGTCCTCAATTGAAAAACGGGTACAAGAAAAAGAAGGCATATGTTGCAACATGGAGTGATAGTAAAGAATCCTCTTCTGAGGAAGAACAAAAGGAAGTTGCAAACATTTGCTTCATGGAAAACAAGATGATGAGGTAAGTACTGAAACTCATGACTTTACATTTGAAGAATTATTTGATGCATTTAATGAATTAGTTGGTAATTTTAAAGTTTTAAAAAAGAGAAGCAAATCTTTAAAAACTGAAAATGTAAATCTTCTTAAAGAGAAAAATGAATTAGCTCTTGAAATTAAAGATTTAAAATCTGAAAAAGAAGATTTTTTTAAAAGAAAAGAATCAATTTCTGATGAAAACATTAAGTTAAAGAAAGAAATAGAAAAATATAAGGATATAGTTGATAGATTTACCTTAAGTTCTTCAAAATTAAACATGATTTTAGATAGTCAAAAGGCTATTTTTGACAAGGCAGGATTAGGATATAATCCTCTTAAGAAGCAAAAATCTTTGAAAAACATCTTTGTATGTGCTGACCAATCTCCTAATATTACTTGTTTCAAATGTGGTTTAAAAGGACATAAATCATATGAATGCAATATTAAGAAAACTAGCAAAAATTTGATGATTAAAGGAAAGAAAATATGGGTTCCTAAAGGAATAATTTTTATCGCTACTAACTATGAAGGACCCAAGAAAGCTTGGGTACCTAAACATAAGATTTGATTATCTTACAGGAGTGTCTTATAGCCAAGAGATCAAAAGAAGATGGTATCTTGATAGTGGCTGTTCAAGGCATATGACGGGTGACAAGGATCAATTCATCACCCTTGAAGATAAAAGAGGAGTTGTTACTTTTGAAGATAATGGCAAAGGTCAAATTATGGGCCTTGATAAAATTCAAATAACTCCATCCACCTTTATTGAGAATGTTTTATATATTGATGGTTTAAAGCATAATTTAATTAGCATTAGCCAATTGTATGATAAAGGTTTTAAAATTTCATTTGAAGCTTCTATCTGTACTGTTTCTAATCCCATTAACAATAGCATTGTATTTATTGAAAATACAAATGGCAATGTATACTTAATTGATTTAGACAATCTGTCTACTAGTAATCATTGCTTAGTTGCTGATAATGCTATTGTGAATGAGATTGGATGGCTATGGCATCATAGATTAGGTCATGCTAGCACACACTTAATTTCAAAATTAATAAGAATGGATTTAGTTAAAGGACTTCCAAAACTAGATTTTGAAAATAATAGAATTTGTGATGCATGTCAATTTGAAAACAAACTAGAATTTCTTTCAAATCTAAAAATGTTGTTTCCACTTCTAGGCCACTAAAGCTACTTCACATGGACCTTTTTGGACCTACTAGAACCACTAGTATAGGAGGAAAAAATATGATCTTGTGATAGTAGATGATTATTCTAGATTCACTTGGGTATTATTTTTGGCTCATAAAGATAAGACTTTCTCGATATTTCTGAAATTCTTCAAGAAAGTCACAAATGAGAAAAACACTACCATAGTGTCTCTTAGAAGTGATCATGAAATAGAATTTGAAAATTATCTATTTGAAAACTTTTGTGTTGAAAATGACATTCATCATAACTTCTCTGTACCTAGGACACCCCAGCAAAATGGAGTTATAGAAAGAAAGAATAGGACTTTAGAGAACATGGCCCATACCATGCTATGTGAAAGCCAACTCCTAAAATACTTTTGGACGGAAGCCATAAACACGGCATGTTACATCTTAAATAGAACTCTAATAAGACTAATTCTTAAGAAAACTCCCTATGAACTATGGCATAATAGAAAACCAAACATTAGTTATTTTATGCATTTGGTTGTAGATGTTTCATTCATAATAATGGTAAGGACAACTTAGGAAAATTTGATACAAAATCTAATGAAGACATATTCTTAGGATATTCAACAACTAGTAAAGCCTATAAAGTATTTAACAAGAAAAACTTAATTATAGAAGAATCCATTCATGTAGTATTTGATGAGTCTTTAGCATCAAGTTCAGAAAAGATTGATGATAAGGAAGGTACAAATTTGCTAGAAAGAGATATTAAAAAATTAAATGTAAATGTATCTTCAGATCATGAATAAGAAGCTAAAGATGATGATTTTCTTAGGGTTGATGTTATTGATATTAATCATAATGAGGTAAATCTTCCTAGAGATTGGAGATATGCTTATGGTCATCCAAAGGAATTGATTATAGGTGATCCATCTCAAGGAGTAAGAACTAGATCATCTATGAGAAATATCAATAATCATCTTGCATTTGTATCTCAAATTGAACCTAAAACTATTGAAGAAGCAGAAAAAGATAGTAATTAAATGTTAGCTATACAAGAGGAATTAAATCAATTTACTAGGAATAATGTATGGACCCTTGTAGATAGACCTAAAGATCATTTAATTATAGGATTTAAATGGGTATTTAGAAATAAATTAGATGAAAATGGCATAGTAATTAGAAATAAAGCTAGATTAGTTGCAAAAGGATATAATCAAGAAGAAGGAATTGATTTTGATGAAACTTTGCACCTATAGCTAGATTAGAAGCAATTAGACTATTACTTGCATTTGCATGTCATATGAACATTAATTTATTTCAAATGGATGTTAAAAGTGCATTTTTAAATGGATTTATAAATGAGGAAGTTTTGTTGAACAACCACCAGTTTTGAAGATCATGAATTTCCAAATCATGTTTTTAAATTACACAAAGCATTTATGGTTTAAAACAAGCACCTAGAGCTTGGTATGATAGATTAAGTAAATTTCTAATTGAAAATGATTTTTCTAGGAGAAATGTTGATAAAACCTTATTTTTGAAAAGAAAAGATAAAGATTATTGGTAGTACAAATCTATGTAGATGATATTGTATTCGGTGCTACTAACAATCTTTTGTATCAAGAATTTGCTAAGTTAATGTAAGGTGAATTCGAGATGAGCATGATGGGAGAACTCAGCTTTTTCCTGGACTACAAATCAAACAAGAAGAGAGGAAATTTTCATCAACCAAACAAAGTACACAAAGGAAATTCTCAAGAAGTTTGGAATGGAATCAATCAAACCCCTTGGAACACCTATGAGTCCTTCATGCAAACTGGATAAAGATGAAAACGGTAAGCCTATTGATCAAAAATATTATAGAGGTATGATCGGATCTTACTTTACTTAACAGCAAGTAGACCAGATATTATGTTTGTTGTTTGCTTATGTGCACGATATCAATCTAAACCCAAAGAATCTCACTTAATTGCTGTGAAAAGAATACTTAGATACTTAAGTGGAACTAAAAATGTAGGATTATGGTATTCTAGAGACTCAACATTAAATTTGATTGCTTATACTGATTCTGATTATGCTA
Source organism: Calamus simplicifolius (assembly GCA_900491605.1). Lineage (NCBI taxonomy): Eukaryota > Viridiplantae > Streptophyta > Magnoliopsida > Arecales > Arecaceae > Calamus > Calamus simplicifolius. The sequence goes on along the minus strand of UESW01003992.1, from coordinate 666,645 downwards.
GTTGTAAATTAGATAGAAAGAGTACAAATGGTACATATCAATTTTTAAGAAGTAACTTAATCTCTTGGTTTAGCAAAAAGCAAAATTCGATTGCATTATCTACTGCTGAAGCTGAATATATCACAGCTGGAAGTTGCTGTGCTCAAATCTTTGGATTAAGCGACAACTTGAAGATTATGACATAATACTTGATAAAAATCCTATTAGATGTGATAACACTAGTGCAATAAACTTAACTAAAAATCCTATACAACATTCAAGAACTAAGCATATTGAAATTAGATATCATTTTATTAGAGAACATGTAGCTAATAATGACATTTATCTTGATTATGTTTGTACTGAGGAACAATTAGCTGACATATTACAAAACCCCTTAGTGAAGAAAGATTTTGTTATCTTAGAGGAGAGTTAGGGATTTGTGACCCATTGGAATGATTTTGAAACCCCTAAGAACGATTATCTAGAACTCAATCATTTTTCTAATTTCTTATAATTTTAAGGATGAGTTATCTAGATATTTGAACCCCTTGATTCATCACATTCCAAAGTTGATTTAGCCAAAATTTGATGTCAATCCGGACAAGCTTCAGATCATTTGAAACTCTGTTATTTTTTTCTGAAACTGTCTTGGAGCCAACTCCTCTGGTATCGGAGTCGACTCCAGTTTTGTCTGAGGCTTTGGAGCTGACACCGGCTTTTTCTGAGTCGACTCCACTTCGGGCGCTGACTATGTTAGCGACCTGGAGCCGACACCTCGCTTTGTAGAATCGACTCTAAGTGGTCCTAGGTTGACTTATCTAGGGCAGAACCGACTCCTCTTTCATTTCAATCGACTCCTAACTCTTCCAACCTCTCTCCAAATTTTTCCAAAACCCTAAATTTCTCAAATTAGCGTCTCCATAGAAATCAATGGCACCCAAGTGTAGAGGATCGTTGTTTGAAGGTAGAGTGATGATGGAGAAACGTACAACAAGGCGTCCGGCACGTGAACCCACTCCGAGTTCGTCCTCCAGTTCAACTGCATCCACTCCTAGTGCTATACCTAGCCCCTCCTCACCACAAATTGATACCCTAGCCGGCCGAATCATCACTATGGGAAGGAAAGTGGATTTTGATTTTTTTAAGGCCGAGGGTTTTGCTATTGGGCGACAAATCAAGGAGCTCGGTTGGGAAAAGATATGTTCCTTAGATGTTCCCACATATCCGGCTCTAGTCAAGGAATTTTACTTCAATTTGTCAAGAGGAGATGGAGGATTAGTCAGTATAGTTAAAGGAAGGAGAATCCATCTCACATTCAAATTTTAGGTAATCTTTGGAAATCCCTGTTGTAGGATTAATTGCAAATAGTCATAGTGACCGGGCTGGTGCTTTAACAAGGATGATGGGTAGATATTTTACTGAGTTTGAGGAAGTTAGGGCAAACCAGTTGCCCTTGAGCTTAGACTTTTACATATATGTGGTAGGATCTTGTTTCCTAAAACTGGCAGGTTTGAGTATGTCTCAGAGCGAGACATAGTGATTATGGATAGTGTTCTGACGGGTCAGCCAATTAACCTAGCAGGTATGATGATTTGGTACATGGCTGAGGTCGAGAACAAGAAGAGATCGACCTTACCTTATAGAATGATCCTGACCTTGGCATTCAAAAGTCAATGAGTTGTTATTTCTGATAGTGAGCCCATGAAAAACCTTAGGCACACTGATTATTACAGCTTGGCTACAGTGCATAGGATGGGATTTGTGAAGGTAGATGGCAGATGGGAAAGAAAAGGTCTTCTGGATGAAAAGCAGCCGATGATGGAGCCACTGCACCATCAGGGGCAGGTCCATCAGTGAGGCATCCATCATCAAAGCCTAGCAGATCATTACCACCACCGACACCTACTCCAATTCCTGCACCTGTACCATTGCCTGTTTCTTCTGCTGGTTTTTTTAGTGTTCAGTTAGAGCAGCTTAAAGAGTTATTTGCTATTCATAAAGAAAAATAAAAATTGAGTTAGACAGTAGACTTTTGAGCTTGAGGGAAATGTTCTATTCCTTGAATGATAGAGTGAGCAAGATTGAATCCTCCCTTGGATCTTCTTCAGAAGCCTTGAAGACTGATCTCATGCATATATTTGAGGAGCTCAAAGAAATTGGAGGAGATTCTGAGATATATTCTAAATGCAATGCAGAATTACAAGAAAAAATTACAGTGTCATCTGCATTTTTTAACAAAAAGATTGAATGATTTTATTAAGATTCAAAGTGAAGGAATGGAAAAATTTTAGAAGAGCTCAAAAGACTTCTTAGATTTTGATTAGCTTTTGATGTTTGATTTGCTCTTGATGTAATTAGAATTTGATGTTTAGGTTAATATATTTTGATATTTTTGATGTAATTGAAGTAACATTTGTTATAGTTAAATGATGTATGAAAGCAATTGTGATGTAATGTTTTGATACTTTAATGAATATCATATTTGCTATCTTTGAACTATGATATTGAGTGACTTGGATTGAATTTTGATTCACTTAATGTTTAATGCATTGATCTATACTATTTACAACTTCTTAACCTTTTTGTTGATTACAAAAAAGGGGAGAAGTAAATGATATTTGTATATACATGAAAGTTATAATTGAATGTACAATGGGGAAAAGATAATAAAGAGAATGACACTTAAGAATAATACTTCAATGATACATTATATCATTGAACTTAACATATGCACAAATTTAGGAGGAGCTACCTAATTAAGGAGAGCTTAACCTTTATTTTAAATTGAGTAGTAATTATGCATTAATTGCTTATGCATATACTCAGTGTGTTTGTCATCATAAAAAGGGAGAGATTGTTGAGAAAATTATTAATGAATTATTTACCCAATTAGTGATTTTGATGATTAACAAAAGCCATGAGTATATTCATTATATTTCTGATAAATTTGATAAGTGTTTCAGAGATTAAAATGTTTAATCAGTCAAAAGGTATAAGGAAATAAGTTTTGAATTGAATTTTAATGGAAATTATTTAAGTTCAGAACTTAGAGTCGACACCTCAACAGTCTGGAGCCGACCCCAGGGCGTATCAAAACTTTTCTAGAATTTTGCCACGGTCCGAAGTCGACACCTATAGTTTCAAAGCCGACTCCAACCTGAGATACAGTGAAGTGCCTTCTGCGTCAATTTCTAGAGCCGACACCTGAAGTTCGAGAGCCGATACCTGAAAGTTGCGGAGCCGACACCTGAGTTTCTGGAGCCGACTCTAACCTGAGTACAGAGAGCATGCTATTTGGACATTGTTAGAGTTGACACCTTTGAATTTTGGAGCCGACTTCCGAATGCGTTGAGCCGACACATAACTTTTTCGAAGCCGACTCCTCAACGAACTTTTATTACTATTTTTGGACACCCTGACTTGGAGCCGACACATGAAAAGTTGGAGCCGACTCCAACCTGTCAAGGACGTTTTTCAAAAAGTGACAGATCAGCTCCAACGGTAATATTTTCTTTACCAAACTTCTAATGGCTATTTTTTTGTGTGGACGAACTATCCAGGTACATTCCAACGGCTATATTTTACCTATGGATCTATAAAAAGAGGGATTCGTCTGTTTGAAAAGAAGAACGAAAAAACAAAAGAAATAGAGAGAAAATATCAAAATATTGAGAGATATATCCAGTGAAAAAGAAAGAGAGAAATCTCTGAGTCCATGCCCATCCACTGAAGAGAAATTCAAGAGAAATCCGAAGCATCGGAAGTTTAAAATTGGAGGATTTTCAAAGTGAAAAGGAGTTCAAAAAGCCTCAAATTTCTTCAACTTTTTAACTGCGATTTTCAGTGAAGAATCTGAGCTGAGGCCTGATTCAATCTTTCAAAGGAGAAGAAGAAAAAAAGAAAAGCTCAAATCAAAATCACTTCAAACAGGCTTTTCTTACCTTTATTTATTTAATTGAATATTTGCTCATTTGAGGAGTAGTTTTGTATTTCAAACTCTATTTTCTATTGTTGCTTGCTAATTCAATTAGGGATTGAATTAGCGGAGGTAGTATACCTCGGGACAAGCTAAGAATAGCTTGTGGGTTAGGTTTTATGCTGGTGAGCCTGTGAAAACCAGCTGGGTTCGTTGTGATCCCGGAGAAAACAACAAGTTTGAGTTGTGAGCTTGTAAAATAACTCGACTGTAATCAAATGGATTATAGTTTGAACCCAAGTGCTGCTTGAGAGTGGACGTAGGTGTTGGATATACCGAACCACTATAAAATCTATGTTTACCGTGCTTTTTGTCTCTCTCTCTACTCTTTTCATTTGTGCTTAGCTTTCATCATTTACATTTGCATATCTTCATATTAAGTAAATAGTTGTCAAAAGAGTTAACGTTTTTAAAAGAACCCAATTCATCCCTCATCTTGGGTTGCCATCTGGGCCAACAATTGTTCTTGGTCCCTTGTTAGGTTATTGCTGCTAAAAGGCCTAAGAACAGTGTAATTGAGGTGGACCTAGATTTTGAGCATAACATGAGACCTATTCCGGTAATCACTAAAGAAGTCACAGCTTCCCTTGAAGATCTTATTAGAAGAAGGATTGTGGAGGTAATCCTGCCAGCAGTTCCCACATTGCTTTAGAATATTTGCTTTATCTTAAAATTCCTCTGTATTTGCTAAATTTATAGCTTGCACACATCTCATGGCAATGGAGTTGAGCAAGATAAGCTTCAACCAATCATATATTCTTCCTAACTACTAATTTTAGTATATCTGCTTTAACCTGCACCGGTTTAGAAAATATAGACAAGGAGTTGTGGAAGTGAAACCATGTGCTTGATTTTAGATGTAACCTCATCATGGAGTTGAGAGGATAAAATTTAATAGAAAACAAAGGCTTTGAGTGGTATCGATTTTAAGCTTTTCTCTTCTTCTTCATCTTCTTTTCATAAGAAGAAAAAGAGCTGATACACTACAGCCCCTACTTTCTAATACAACCAGTAACCATCACATCATTGGTAGAGAGGAGATACTTTGAGCTAGATTTTAGATGTAACTTCAGGATAGAGTTGAGGGAATAAAATTTAATACAAAACAAACTTTCTAGGACAACCATAAACCATGATATCATTGGTTTGTGGTTGTATGAGAAAGTAGGGGGCTGTAGTATATCTGTCCTTTTCCTAATGAGGCTATTTGGCATGGTATCAGAGATACATAATGCCTCAGCATTAACAAGCATTAGCAATTCCAAGTTAAATAAACCACCTGTGATACATCAGAATTCTAAATGACAGTATTTTGAAATAACTTGGATTGCTTTCTACGAAATATAATAAGCTTGAAATGAAGAGAGAGTAGATAGGGAGAGATCTGAGAGAGAGGAAGAGGGAGAGAGAAGAAAAGAGATGGTGTGTGTGTGTGAGAGAAAGAGAGAGGAATAATGCTGCACATTGATTCTCTATCAATGTGACAGCAGATTTATCAAAAGAAGGGTCTTGGCTATTAGTTAGGGAAAAAATGAGTAAACTATCTGTAATTTGTGGCTGGTTATGATTATTATGGCTCTGGGCGCATAGAAATTTCAAATTGCATGATGTGCTTGTCAAATATTTATCAGATAAAAAATATCATTATATACTTCTAAGATACATGTTTGATATTTGCATTTACTACACTGTTTTTTTCAAAAGAAAATCACTTTAGATGCTTCCATAGTACACTTGAGATACTTCCTAGTACCTCTAGGAGTAAAAGGGAAAGGCTTTCTTGTTTTTCTTTTTTTAACAAATGTTAACTCTTCAATGGAAATGGTTAATTTTGAAGTGTGATGCTGATTGTATGGTATGGAATATGGATTGGAGTTTATGGAATTGGATAATGATTGAATAATGAGTTTGATGAAGCCGATGTTATCCTACTTTGTGTGGACTATGCTCTGTTGATAGTCTACTATGCCTTAAGAATGCTTTTTTACATAAATATTTATCTTTATATACTATCTATGTTGTATCCTACTTTTTAAGGATTTTCTTGTGTCAGCATTATATGTATAATGTGTTGTGTCCATATCTCATGCCTATGTTCTTGCTCCATAGACTTGGGTTTATTTGGGCTCAAATAAAGATCCAATAACATTAAAAATATATAAATATGGCTCATAAGCAAGAAAATACAAGAAAGTACTGGCATAGTATAACAGCAACTTGATTAGAGCAACATTCACTTAATCTCAACTCAACTCAACTCATCTAAGCCTTTTTCCAACTACATGGGGTCGGCTATATGAATATGCTTCCTCCATTTTGCTCTATTCAGAACCAAGTTGATATTCAAATTACAAATAGTTATATTTTTTTTAATTATTTCTATCCATGCTAGTGTAGGTCTACCTCTACCTTTATCCTTACCATGGATTATTAAAAGATCACTCTTTCTAACTGGATCATCTAAAGGTCTACGTTGTATATGTCCAAACCACAGCAATTAATTTTCTCTCAATTTATCTTCAATTGGGACTACTCCTATCATTTCTCTTATATATTTATTTTTAATTCTATCTTTTAAAGTTTTACCACATATCCATCTTAACATACGCATTTTTGTTACACTTAATTTATTCATAACATCCACTTAATCTAGGGAGTAAAATTAATTCACCTTCTCACTAAGTTGAGCTGGTATGCTTGATCTTCAAAAATGTTGCGCACAAAGTTGAGCGTTTTTATGCAAGTATGTAGCTCAATCAAGGTTACCTCTTTAACATGTTTGAGAGACATGAATGTGAAGTAGTAGAGCAGGCAGTTTAAGTTGTTTGAGAGTTTGATTAATAATAAAAGGATTCTTTGTAAGGTGTGCTTTCTAGTAGGTATGATGGAAGAAGGGAAGATTTGCTAGCAAGCCAACTTGGATATTATCTGTCATTGGATGGTGTTGGCAATGCTAAGAGGTGTCTTAAACATCTTTAGTATGAAGTAGCAAGAAGAATTTGTTATTGTGATCACCAAGGAAGCTGCATTTATTGATATATATGCCATTGCTTTTGAAAGATATTGTGATATAGATGTGCTTTCAACAGTGTAAGGATGTGTTAATTTGGTGTACTGACCAATTGTTTTGCCAGAATGCAGTGGGAGTGGGAAGTAGTGATCCTAGAAAATCATAAGAAGTGGAATTTTTTTAGAAGTGTATAAGATAATTACTTTATCCTACTTGATATATCTAAGGAATGCTGTTATGATGGTTTTAAACAAGCATAGGATGTTAGGAAAGTTTGCATTTTAGATCTGCTCTCTCTCTCTCTCTCTCTCTCTCTCTCTCTCTCTAACTCTGCTAGTGTGTAGAATTGTCGTGTTTAGGAGTTATTTTTTTTGCAATATAGGAGGGAATTAAAAATAGCCTACTAATAGATGAAGAAATTTCAAATTTAAAATATCTGCTAATGTAGAACCAAGATTCTAAAAGAACAGCAGTATATATATGCAGATGGCTAAGGTGTTGTGAAGCATTTATATGATATATGAGTGCATAGGAGGAAGAGGTAGAAAATAAATAATAGAGGAGAAAGAGGCGGTGGAAATGAAGGGTGAGGTGAAGACATAAATGGAGGAAGTGGAGGGTGGAGGGGTATGGGAATAAGGATGTAGGTGCCCTATAGTGTCTGTGTCACAATTTTTTTTTCTTGATCTACGTACCACCTTGGCTATGTTAGGCAGACCTTGAGGGCATTGCAGGTATCTGTATAGCTTTATTGCTAATCTGGATTGCCTAGGCCCTTTGCAAGGTGATGTTAGGGGACATACACATATTCAGCCTCATAGATCACTTTCAGAGTAATGTGTATAACTTATTAGTTCCAAGATGTTAATTTCTTTATTTGAGTTGCTTTTGTTTTGAAATTCAGTTCAATTAATAATTGTGTAAAATCATAATTTTGCTGATTTGTTTGAGTATTTTCACATGTTATTATCTAGGTCAAAAATGTCCTTAACAGAGTCATGCTGTTTTTAGCTAGTGGTAGAGTACTGAACAGCTAGGAAGTGCCTAAAGTGGGTGCTACAATGAGTTAAACAAGGAGTTAGAGGTGTCTCATCCTTTGGGAGAAGAAAAAGATACTTGGATTCATGACTTAAGAGTGCTTAAAAAAAGTGGCTACCCAGGTGCTTAATTTGATTATGCTGCCTAGGCCATTTTGGCTTAAACCTTTGCTTTATGATTTTCTCTTTGTCATTTTTCCCTATTTAAACTTCACATGGCAAATGAAAGCGGGCTGTGAAGGCTTTTGCCGACCTTGTAGCAACCATTGGGCTGATCAAGGGTTACCAGTAGGTTAGCTAGTAGCTATGAGTAGTGACAACAGTTGCAGTGTCTAGTACTAGTGCCAAGCTTGTATTTTTTTTTTTTTTTTTGCCTCTTCTTTCTTTGATCCTTCATTTTCTTTTTTCTCTATTTTTTTCTTACTCATTTTCTTCTAATACCACCCTTCGTCATGTGACAATTCTTTTCCCTTTTTCTCTAATTTATCACTTTTGATTTGCTTCCCTCCTCTTCCTCCGCTTGATGGTTGTTGGTGGCCTTGCAACTTCCTCGGTACTGCTTCCTACCCAATTCTCCCCTTCTCCTTCTCTTGCTTCTTGCTAGGTTGTTGGCTATGTTCTGCACAATGATGTTGTTACTCTTTTCTTTTGGATCATGGTCTATGAACTTTTTAAGTATGTAAAATAGGTTTCATGATGCCAATGTTGGTATTTGCAACTTGTTGTTAGGTTGCTGGCAATGTTCTGCAACTTGTTGGCTGTTGTAATGGTATCAATTTTGCCACCACTCTCTTCTTGTGGATCTTGGTCGTTGAACTTTTGAAGTGTGAAAAATAGGGTTTGTGATGCCAATATTGGTATCTATCTATTATTGGTATTCATTTGGATGGTAATGGAAATGCAAATAAATTTAAAGTGGAAAAGTTTGTTATCTGCAGGGAAAGAAAATATAGGAGCAACTCATTCCATTTTTTCATGAGGATAGGTTGAGTCTGAGGGTTCTGCTTAATGTTCAGTATACAGGAGATGGTGGATTTGGCATGGATTCGATGGGCTTTTGGCCTCATATGTCAATTGAATGATGTATTTTGATGAGCATGGTGACATTGCATAGACTGATGTCAGCCCTTTGTTTTCCTTTTTAGCCTCATAGGGACTATCCTGGCCAAGATTTTGCTAAATTAAAACAAAGTGAAACATTTATTCCAAACTATTTGGAGGGATCAATCCCATCTTGATCCACTCACTGCTCCACAAGTACTTTACTGCACCCAGAAACCTTCTGTCACTGGATTAGAAATCCAGGTAATCCGAGATAGTGAACCGAGGTATTTCTTGAGATCTTCAAAGGACTTTTGGCAATATGGGGTCTATTGGAAATTTTTGGCCGACCAAAGTGCTTTGAAGAAGGGAAAGCACCTTTTGACTGACCGAGTAACAAAGCGGTTGAGGGCTGCTATCCTCCCGATAAGACATTGCACGTCTTTGATCGACCCCGGAGGGGCCATCTACCGCAAGGCTTGGATCTTCTGTGGATTTGCTTCAATGCCTTGCTGAGAGACCATGAAGCCCAAGAACTTTTCGAAGTTAACCCCGAAAGCACATTTGGTTGGGTTGAGCTTCAACTGGTACTTTCGGAGGGTTGCATAACTATATTTGCCAGCTAGTCGGGGTAATTGACTTCCCAAATAAAGTTGGCTTTAATGAGTTTATCCACCTCCTCTTCGATAGCCTTTTGGCACTCGGGGGCGAAGCTTCTTTTCTTCTGCTTAATCGGCCGAAATGCCTCGTCCACGCTGAGGCGGTGAACCAGGACATTCGGGTTGATCCCGGACATGTCCGACGCGGACCAGACGAAGCATCAGCATTCTTTCAAAGGAATTCGACCAAGTCTTGCCAAAGCTTTCCCTTCAGTTGTGCCCCAACCTTTATGGTTTGATCGGGCCAAGCTTCGTCGAGTGGCACTTCCTCTAATTCTTTGGCTGGCTCTCCTCGTTGCTCGACAAAATCTTCTCGAGCATCCAGCCCGTCAACCTCGGGCTTCCTGGATTGAAGGTTAGCGACAAAGCAATGTCGAGCTATAATTTGACTTCCTCGAACAACCCCTACTCCTCATTCGATGGGAAACTTCATGACGAGATGGGGAATAAAAATGATGGCTTTGAGAGATACTTGTCCTGGCCTGCCGAGGATGGCATTGTAAGAAGACCGAAGCTTGGTTACAAGAAAATCCATGAGCGTAGTAGCTACGCGGGGCCAAGTGCAGGCTCGGACTGTTAAAGTAATAACTCCCTCGGGGATTATGGAGTCACCCGTAAAGCCTACCATGGTGGATTCTACGGCCCGAAGGCTTTTCGTCCGAAATTTCAATCTCACGAAGGCATCAAAATATAAAATATTAACAGAGCTTCCACTATCAATTAAAATGCGATGTACATCATAGTTGTTCATATTTAGGGATACAACCAGAGCATCATCATAGGGGTACTGTACCTCCCGAAGATCTTCATCAGAAAAAGAGAGCTCATCAACCCGAGCCTTCTTTGGTGGATTTTCTTCCTTGCCTGGCCGAGATGACGGGGAGCCGGCCACCACTATCACATTAACATTACCGATAACCGAGGATTTGGCAGTGGAAGCTGACAAGGCTCGAGCTGGCGATCTCCTTCATTGTTTGGCTCAAGGGCTCCTCTGAATCGATCCAGTCTGTCCCGTCGGATCAGTCGCTCGATCTCGTTTTGGAGTTGTCAACATTCCTTGGTGTCATGCCCGTGATCCCGATTCTCCAAATTTTAGACTTTATCTTACAGGTTTAATATATCTAATATATATAAATTACACCCGGATAGATAAAGAAACAAATAAATTTGATTTGCATTCATAAAGAAATGTGTATAAAGTAGCATCTAATCCGATTGAATGTAAGGCACACACTAACAAAGAGGCCCCTACCCACCTCTCTATCTCTCATTTAAATGTGACATTAAACAGTTTTATAGGATTCCACTTTCCATTACTGCGTTATTGGGTTTCATTATCCTAGAATCATTCAAATGACATCTGCTGTGCAAACTCTAGTTCATCAAGGTTTTATTCAAACTTTCTTGACTTGCATGCAAACTGATGTCAGTTGTTTGTTGTTGGTGATGGATTAACCTCTAATGAGATTTTGAATAGGAGAGAGGCTAGACATGGATTGTGAAATACTAGTCGATCAGAATAATCTGACAATGACCAGAAGATAATAAATGACATCAAGCATTTTATAAACTTTTGCTATAATAAATGAGGCTGACATACAAGAACATAGTTTTAGAGTATGTATATGAAAATCCTATGCTATGAGTAACCTTGCCAAGCTAGGCTTAGTAATCATTTAGTAGTCATTCAAATTTTGTTTTATAATTCAGACACACCATGTAATCAATCTATCATAAATTTTGTTTTACTAAACATAGAAAATCTTTTTCTATGTTTGCTTACATCAGAACATCCTTTGCTGCAGAAATTAACATTGTGTGCCTAAGACAATTAATAGTATTTCTTAGCCTCTTGAAACTTTCCAGAGCCTGGCCATGCATGTCTACTAAAGAAATCTGGGATAGGCTTGAAGTCACCCATGAGGGTACAAATCAAGTCAAGGAATCCAAAATAAATATGCTTGTTCATTCATAAGTATGAACTATTTAAGATGGATTCAGCTGAAAATATCACAGATATGTTTACAAGATTTACTGATATTTTAATGGACTGAAAAGTCTTGAAAAATCTTATGCTAACAGTGATCTTGTTAGAAAAATTTTAATATCTTTGCCTAGGTCATGGGAACTAAGGTTACTGCAATTCAAGAAGCAAAAGATCTCAACACTTTATCACTTGAAGAGTTGGTTGGTTCTTTAATGATTCATGAGTTTCAGCAACGACAACATATTGATGAAGATGAATCAAAGAAGAAAAGGACCATGTCATTAAAAAGTACAGCTCAAGATGATGAAAGTGAGGAAACCACTAGTGACAGTGAGAAAGATGATGAAATAGCACTTATCTCAAGAAAATTCAAAAAGTTTATGAAAAGAAAGAAGTTTGGAAAAGAAAACAATTTACTAAAGGGGATCACAGCAAAGAAAAGGAAAAGAGTGAACCTCCTACATGCTATGAGTGCAAAAAGCCTGGACATATAAGACTAGAATGTCCACTATTAAAGAAATGATCCAAAAGAGTGAAGAAGAAAGCAATGATGGCTACATGGAGCGATAGTGAGGCTACAAGTTCAGAAGATGAAGAGAAAACTGAAATTGTCAATGTATGTTTCATGGCTGATAATGATGAGATAAGTCCTAACTTTCTAGATGACTTTACTTTTGATGAATTATATGGTGTATTTTATGAACTTGTTGATGATTTTGCAAACTTAAGTTCAAAGAACAAAGATTTAAAAAATAAAATTAAGAATTTTACTCTTAAAAAAGAAAGAATATCAAAAGACAATGAATTATTGCTAAAGGAAAACCAAGATTTAAAAATGAAATAAATAGATTAAAATCAATAATTGATAAATTTACTTTGAGCTCAAAAAATTAGAAATGATTTTAAATAGTTAAAGAGTTGTTTACAATAGAGCTGGTCTTGGATATAATCCTTTTGAAAGATGTAAAATTTTGAAAAATATTTATGTGCATGTTGATGATTCTACCAAAATTACATGTTTTAAATGTGAAAAATTAGGACATAAAGCTTATACTTGTCACACACACAATGTGAGAAAAATATGGGTTCCAAAAGGAACTATCTTAACTAACCCTAAAGGACCCAAAAAAGCTTAGGTACCTAAGAGCAAAATTTAAAATTGTATGCAGGTGTGTCTTGCGACCCTAGAAACTAAAAGACAATGGTACTTGGATAGTGGGTGCTCAAGACACATGACAGGTGATGAATCGATTCATCACTTTGGAGGCAAAAGATGGATGTATTGTTACTTTCGGTGATAATGGCCAAGGAAAAATAATTGGCATTAGAAAAATATTGATAATGTCTTACTTGTGAAAGGACTGAAACATAATTTACTTAGTATTAGTCAATTATGTGACAAAGGATTTAAAGTTACATTTGAATCATCCTTATGCATCGTTAAAAATCCTGCTAATGAAAATATAAAATTTGTTGGTCATAGGCATGGAAATATATATTATTAATTTAAATAATTTGCATGATCAAAATATTGATTGCCTAGTTGCTACAAATAATAAAATTGATAATAGTTGGTTATGGCATCGTAAGCTAGCTCATGCAAGCATGGATTTACTATCTAAATTAATTAAGAACGATTTAGTGCATGGTTTGCCTAAACTCGTTTTTGAAAAAGATAAGATTTGCAGTGCTTATTAATTTGGAAAACAAACTCGAGTATCTTTTAAATCAAAGAATTTGGTTTCAACCACTAGACCTTTGAAACTCTTGCATATGGATTTATTCGGTCCTACAAGAACAACTAGTTTAGGAGGAAAAAATATGGTTTTGTTGTTATTGATGATTTCTCTCATTTTAGATGGGTTTTATTTTAACTAGTAAAGATGAAGCATTTTCTGCATTTCAAAAATTGTTTAAAAGCATCACAAATGAAAAGAATTCTTCTGTTTTATCAATACGAAGTGATCATGGAAAAGAATTTGAAAATAAATTTTTTGAAGATTTTTGTAATGAAAATGAAATTGAACATAATTTTTCTGCACCAAGAACACCCCAACAAAATGTAGTAGAAAGAGAGAATAGAACTTTAGAAGAAATGGCCCGTACCATGTTGTGTGAGAGTAATCTCCCAAAGTACTTTTGGGCTGAAGCTATCAACACTGCATGCTATGTTTTAAATCGTGCATTGATTAAACTTGTTTTAAAAAATACTCCGTATGAATTTTGAAAAGGAAGAAAACCTAACATAAGTTATTTTCATGTTTTTGGATGCCGATGTTTTGTTTTAAATAATGAAAAATTAAACTTTGATAAATTCGATGTTAAATCTGATGAAGGAATTTTTCTTGGTTATTCTTTGCATAGTAGAGCATTTAGAGTTTTCAACAAAAAGACTCTAGTAGTTGAAGAATCAATTCATGTTATCTTTGATGAATCTAATGATCTTCCATTAAGGAAGAGAAAATGTATAAATGATGCAGATGAAATTGAAGATCAACTCAAAGACATCACCTTGAAGGATAAGGATGACTCAGATATATAAAAGGTAAATAAAGAAAGGAACGCTGACCTACCTGAAGCTTCACAAGGTAATGATGAATTAGAAAGAGGATGGAGGTACGTTCTCAGTTACCCTAAAGATCAAATTATATGTGATCCATCTCAAGGTGTTAGAACTAGATCATCATTTAGAGATACTTATAATAACTTAGCATTTGTATCTAAAATTAAACCTAAATGCTAAGATGATGCTAAAAATGATGTTGATTGGATAAATGTCATGCATGAGGAACTTCACCAGTTTGAAAGAAATAATGTATGGACTCTTACTGAAAGACCTCATGATCATCAAATTATTGGAACTAAATGAGTTTTTAGAAACAAATTGGATGAACATGGTAATATAATTAGAAATAAAGCAAGATTAGTAGCTAAGGGTTATAATCAAGAAGAGGGAATTGATTTTGATGAAACTTATGCTTCAGTTGCTAGATTAGAAGCTATTAGATTACTTCTTGCTTATGCCTGCTTTATGAATTTTAAACTATATCAAATGGATGTTAAAAGCGCTTTCTTAAATATACATTGTTGAACAAGTTTTTGTGGAACAGCTACCTTGCTTTGAAAATCACTTGTTTCCAAACCACGTATTTAAATTAAACAAAACTTTGTATGGTTTGAAACAAGCGCCCTGGGCTTGGTACGAGAGATTAAGTAAATTCTTGATCAGTAATGACTTCGAGGAAACGTGGATATAACTTTATTCATTAAAAGACAAGATGAAGATGTAGTAATTATTCAAATCTATGTAGATGACATCATATTTGGTGCCACTAATGATTTTTTGTGCAAGGACTTTGCTAAGCTTATGCAGGGAGAGTTCGAGATGAGCATGATGGGAGAACTAAACTATTTCCTCGGACTACATATCAAACAAAGCAAAGACGAAATCTTCATAAGCCAATCCAAGTATATCAAAGAAATGATCAAAAAGTTTGGCATGGAGACATCAAAAAGTATCGGTACCCCTATGAGCTCATCTTGTAGACTTGAATCTTATAATGTTAAAAAATCTGTTGATTTAAAACTTTATAGAGGCATGATAAGATCATTATTGTACTTAACTGCTAGTGGACCTGATATCTTATTCAGTGTTTGCATGTGTGCTAGATATCAAGCTAATCCTAAATAATCACACTTGCTTGCTGTTAAAAGGATATTTAAATATTTGAATGGAACAATGAATTTAGGACTATGGTATAACAAACAATCTAGCATTGACTTAATAGGTTATACTGATTCAGATTTTGCTGGATGTAAATTAGATAAAAAATCAACTAGCGGAACTTGCCAATTTCTAAGTGTTAACTTAATTTCATGGTTTAGCAAAAAGTAAACTTCAGTAGCATTGTCTACGGCCGAGGCTGAATACGTTGCAGCTGAAAGTTGCTGTGCTCAAATCTTATAGATTAAGCAGCAGCTAGAAGATTATGGCATCAAACAAAAGCCATACCAATAAAATGTGATAACACAAGTGCAATTAGTTTAACTAAAAATCTTATTCAACATTCTAAAACTAAACATATAGAAATTAGACATTATTTATTAGAGATCATGTAAACAATGGTAATGTTATAATTAAATTTCTAAGCACTGAAAATCAACTCGCTGATATTTTTACCAAACCTCTTGATGAATCTAAATTTTATGAAATTAGAAGAGAACTTGGTATGTTGATCCATCTATTTAATGAATTATTTTCATGCTTCTTGACTTTACATATTTAAAATCATGTTATCATGTGTTGCATAACATCTCCCATTACTTTCAATCAAATCTCACATTACTTTCAATCAAATCTATTTATGGAACATCCTTTCAAATGAAATTATTGCTCCTATCCTTTATTGTGTCAGTTAGCTGGGAAGTTAACTATCTTCAATTCTCTCCTTTCCATATAAAAACGTTTCACATTCAATCCTCACCAACCGGCATTCCCTCTCTCATTACTATCTATAAGGTAGTTAACCAATCAGGCAACCAACCAGTCACCTGGCCAGTTAACTACTTTGGAATCCTCCTTATATAAACCTTTTCAACCGGCTCCTCCTCATTCAATCGTCTTCTTCTTCAAGAAATCGCCTCTCTCAAATCGTCTCATCTCCTTCATTCCATCCGGCTTCTATCTTCTACATTCAAGCTCTTTCCTCCTTCCACTCTACTTCAAGAAGAAAGAAGATGGCTCCTAAGAAGAAATCAATCTCAAGGGAAGATGATTCTTATGATCTTCGTAGGAAGTCCTTTTCATCCTCTTTGCGAAGCTCTTCTCATACTAATCCCCAAATTGCCGCCAAATCATTTGCCCATGGGAGGTTAGTGGATTTCAATTTTTTAGAACAAGAAGGTTTCAAAATAGGAAAACTTTTTGCCTCTTAAGGTTGGACAAATCTTTTATCTACCAAAAAGCCTATCTATCCCGAGTTAATTAGAGAATTTTATGAAAATATAACCTTTGGAAGTGGAACCATAACGTCCTATGTGAAAAAGACTGGGATAGAACTTGATTGCAAAATACTAGGTTTTGCCTTGAATATTCATTCTGAAGGTGTCCTAGAAATTTTCCCTAGTGAAAGAGGATATAAACTTGGTATGATTCTTAATATAGATGATAGTGAAGCAAATAACATAGTAACCCTTGATGCTAATATGCTATCTGTTGAAAATAGATTGTTTCATAGCATTATAGCCAAGATATTTGCTCCGCGTGCAGGTTCTTTTAATGTTGTGACCGATCGTGACATTAGTATCATGTATGACATTCTTATAGAAACACCTGTAGATCTCCCTGATCTTATAATGACTATTATGAAAGAATCCTTAAATAGATCTGAGGCTACATTACCATACGGGATGTTTCTCACTTATATTTTAAGTTTTTCAATATAAAACTTAAAGGAGAAACAGCTGTAGGATTGCATCATTTTGACGTATTCAATGCTCATTCCCTTCACCATATGGACTATGCTTAGAGGGATAGTGTTTGGATTAAAGTTAGATCCAAGACTGGTGATAAACCTACCCTTCAACCACCATCTAACCTACCTCAACCTGCATGTTCACCACAAAATTTCTTTAATTTTGATTTTCATCAACCTAATCCGTATCTTGCCGCCATGAATGAACCAAATCCATTCTTGACTGAACCGCCTGATATTAGTACTCCTGGACCTTCTCATCACAACGATAACTTTACTCTTGTTCCTCCCACTGTGCGAATCTGTGAAGAACAGATTCAGCAGATTATTCATGAGCTATCCCTTGCTCAATCTAGTCGGAGTTCTGGGGATAGTGCTTCATCTGTCAATGATCAGACCTTGGTACCCCACATCTCATCTATTTTCGAGACACTCTCTCAAGTTAAAATCATTCAAAATCAACTTGTCCATAATGTAAACATTCTTAATGGACGAGTCTTTCACCATAACGAGGCTGTCTTGGGTCGGATCCTGAATGAAATTAATTTCTTAAAAGCTAAGATTGAAAATTTTGAAACTAAAGCTGAATGGGTGGGATTTCAAATGCGAGCTAATGAGAGCCAGACAAAAGATGCAACAAATGCAGTCGTTCACTGGACCGCATCTCTTGCAAGGCTGAGCAGTCTTGTGGAAACATATATTGCACTTTCTACTTCATGAGCTCCAAATGCATCATTCTCACATCCTCGCTTTGGTCTCCTCCGCCTCAACCTTCAAGTGACAAGCCTAGACCCTCCCGAAAACCAAATGGATCTTCAGTGCAACCTTCCGTAATTTCTTTAGATGATGAGAAGTGATTATCTTGTAATATTTGTTGAATGTTTAAGACTTTACTTTGTATTGAATGCTTAAGACTATATTTTGTAATATTTGTCATGACTTGAGCTTAAAACTTTAATGTTTTGTATGACTGATATAAGTATGAATGATGTATTCACTTTATCTTGATGTATTATGCTTTGATTTCTTGCATATTTCTTCAATCGTCTTTTTGATCAATGACAAAAAGGGAAGAAGAATATTGCATACATTGAAACAATGGAGAAAAGAAATCACTCCATATATTCAGAGGGAGTTTAATTATTCAAATTAACAGGGGGAGAAAATAATATATTCCTGATTATTCAAAGTATTTCCTATATTTTTTTCTGCATGCTTAAGGGTTTTGTCATCATCAAAAAGGAGAGATTGTTGACCCTAAATTGATTTTGATGCTTACAAAACAATTAAGTAAAGACTAATTCTATTTATTGTGAAAACTAAGCTTGATGCAGGGAAGTACAGATGTTTTACAAATGAGCGTTATCAAGCAAAACCTTATAGGAGTATACCTCTTTCATTTTTATTTATTACCTGGAAGCTAGCTAATTTGATCCATTTGTATCCCTGGCCGTTTGCATTATTTTGGGAGTTAGTTAGCTAGCTAGCTTATCCTTCCTTCTAGCTAGCTAACGCATCTGTTAAGCTAACTAACATTATCTTACAGTGACCTGGCCGAATGGTTAGCTTTTTTAGCTAACTGGATAGCTAGCTAGTCCCTTCCTTGGCTAGCTGAAATTTTATTTTAGCTAACTATGTCTCCTATTCTCCTTGCTAGCCAAACCATGCTTATTTCTAGCTAGCTGGTTAGCTAGCTTGGCCTCCTTTTTAGCTAGCTGATTTGCTTCCTTAGTTAACTACTTTTTGCCTTATCTCTGTGCTGGCCGAATGCTATTGGATTCAGTTAGCTGACTAGCTAACTCATCCTTCCTCTTAGCTAGCTGGCTTCATCTTTAGTTAACTATTTTTCCCTAATACTTTGCATGGCCAAACGGTTCTCCTTTTTAGCTAATTGGAAAGCTAGCTGGGTGCTTCTCTTAGCTAGCTAGTATACCCTGTTAGTTAACTGCTTTGCCTTAGGAGCTAACTAGTCTTCTTTGTTAGCTAACTATTTTTATAAGTTTCTCTCTAAGCCGTGTGCATGCCGATTTCAGTTAACTGGAGAGCTAACTAATCTTCTCTTGGGCATATGGATGAGTTTCTTAGCTAGCTAAGGAGCTAGCTGCCTTGGGCGATAGATTTCCCTTGCCATGAAAATTTGAGCTTAATTAGCTAAAGAGCTAACTCTTCTTCTGTTGATAGCTGAATTCATTCTCCAAGCCGTGAGCCTTCTTTTTCTAGTTAGCTAAAGAGCTAACTACCTTGTTGAGGCTCCTCTCTTCATGAACGTTGGATGCTTGCTTAGTAAGCTAAAGAGCTAACTACTTTTTGGTTAAGTTAGCTAGAGAGCTAACTAGTGTTTCTTGGAATTGACTCCTGGCTGTGTGACTTCTTGGTTAGCTAGCTAAGGAGCTAGCTACTTTTTCTTGGGATGAAAGTCAAGCTGTTTGGACTTTTTGCCTTAGTTAGCTAAAGAACTAACTACTTTATCTTTTGCGGCTGAATTTTTTCCCTTTTGCCATGGAGCTTTCAAATCTAGCTAACTGGGATCTCCTTTTAGCTAGCTAATGGAAACTCTGTGCTTCTTCTTAGCCGAGTACTTTAGCTAACTGGAATTAATTCCAGTCAGCTACCTTCTTGCAGCTTGGGTATGCTCTCTTTTTCTCACTCTCTCTCTTTTTAATTAATTTCTATTTTCAGCTATACTAACTTTTGATCTCCTATATTATGGCAACCGCAAATGGATTCAGTGCATTCAATGTTCAAGAGAAATAATCTCAACGATTATTTTTTCTTTCCGTTTTACTTTCCATTTATTTCAAATGTGTCTAACGGATATATTTGATGTTGGAATGCTTTAAATAGCTGAGATTACAAGAACAAAATGACAAATCTGAAAGAGAAAAAGAAGAGAAAGAAATCCAAGAAAAAGATCGTTTATTGCATATTTTTCGGAGTGTTGAAAAACAAGTTGTGCATTGAAGCTGACAAATCTTAAAGATCATTCATTGCTTAAAGTCGTCTAGATCCATTAAAGCCCTCAAGCATTCAAAGCTTCAGCTACCTCGGAGCTCTTCATTTATTGCTGAAGATTTGCTACAAAAATTGTAAAGTATTTCTTGAATATTTGCTCATTATAGGAGCTACTTGTTCTTATTTATTCTGAACATTTGTAAAAGGGTTAGGTTAACCCTTGTTCTTGTTGGCTTCCTTGTGCCGTTAAACAAAAGGACTAGCCGAGTAAGGCTAGGGGTTTGGTTGTCTTGTGCCGTTGGGAATTATATATTCTAAATATGAATCAAATTCATGAAAATATACAAGAAGATATAATATAAAATTCTCAGATGCCCAGGATCCTTAGGAACAGCTTCATTAAATCTCAAATAAAATCTAAAGTATTAGATTTATTCATACCTGAGTCCTTTATCGATGTAGAAAAAGATGAAGCCGGTGAATCCTCTGCCACTAGCCGTCCACGTGTCCGGCCTCTAACGGTGATCCATGCGGAGAAGAGTGGATGAAGACCTTCAAGGTATGAAGATGACACTTCAGGAGAGAAAGGTGCTAGCGCTTCTTGAATCCCCTTATAGAAATACAGAATATATCTCTAAAGATCTAAAAGATCTAATCTTTTTCTTCTCATGCTCTTCCTTTTTAGGAGGAAGGAACCATATTTATAGGGTGAGAAAGAAACGTTCCAATAGAGAAGAAGAGATCTCTTTTCATGGTATGGTAACGTTAATCCAAAGAAACTGAAGAAAACTCTCATTCTCATGGTAATATCATGGTAACGTTAATCCAAGGAAACAGAAGAAACTCCCATTCTCATGGTAACGGTAATCCAAGTGTCACAATCTCAGCCTTTAAAATTAGGAGTTGGTTATCTCATAACTATATACCCCAATTTGTACGTGTTTATTATCGAACCATAGAGATTCATCATGCCTTATCCCATAGGCATGATTCCATCTTCACATGGCTGAGATTGGCCATCCATACTCGAATAATCAGAGCCATCCATCACGTGGATCAAGTCATATTCGGGTATCCAATTATTCGTTCATCGTATGCATAAATAATTTCTCTTTAACATTCCTTCTACTATAATAGATCATATCCATTCTTATTTTATCTTCATCTTCTTTAAATTGGGTCTCACCCAATTATTTAATTGATCATCTTATCTGAATTAAATCTAATTTAATTGCTCATTTTAATTCATCCAAAATTCTCCTTAATGCGTGTGACCCATTAGGCCCTTTAACATGTTGGCAATAATCATATCCTAATCATAGACCCTAGAATGATTGGACAACTCTTTGTCCAAGTCAACAACATGATTATAGATCATGAGAGACCTCTAGCAAAGCATCATGACCACCCAACCGCTAAAGGTTTTGTTGACGTGACCATCAACAACACCTGCCCATGAACGGTTACCATATGATCAAATCCTTTCGTCATATATCCCAGATCAATCAGTGGTATAGAATGTATCAACCATATAATTGATCTTTGTTTACTTGATCTCAGAAAAAATTGACTCATTTGAATTAGAACTTCGAAACCATTTCGAATTCTAACTCAACCATGCAAGGATTTAACAATCAATTTAATCCATCAAGTGGCCGTAGGATATAACCCTTTCTATCAAGGAGACGAATCCTGTCTTGATCAAACACCATCTTCATGTGCTTCATGTCATACCCAACCGACACCATATTTGCCATCCATAGCTAGAGTGACATTTGGATGTCGTCAAAGCATGACATTCCACACATGAGATGCAATGAAGATCTCAAGTCAAAGGATCACTCACACCACCGTCATTAGAGATCAACCATCGACACTATATAGAATATCCATATGGGATCTCTGTATGGGTCATCCAATGCATCGTTACAATAATAAGCATCCACACACCTATCCAAGTATTTCATACTTCAGCTTGTGAAATTAGCTGCTCACCCCAAGGGTGAGGATATGCAATGTGTGCCAGTCTCACGTGTTCGATGGTGTCCAGTCCCATCTACACATCGACTAAGAAAGTTTAAAGAATCAAACCATAACATGCAATTTGAATCTCACAATTTGTAATCTCTATTACAAATTCCATATGCACGGTTCACATTCTTTTGGACTTTATCTCACAAACAAATATATCAAATAAAAGACATATGGATAGATAAAGAAACCATTTTATTTGATTTGTATTCATAGAATGTATACAACATTCAATCCAATTGGATCTAGGGCATACACTAACAATCTCCCACTTGCACTAGAGCCATTCACCCATGTATTTAATACCGAGTGACTTAACATGATTATCATGCTTCTGCTACGGCAGGGCTTTAGTGAGTGGATTAGCTACATTATCCTCAGTGGGACTCGTTCTATTTTTACATCATTTCTACCAATAATCTCTCTAATTACATGGTATCTCCTGAGTACATGTTTGGACCTCTGATGAGACCTTGGCTCCTTAGCTTGCGCAATAGCTCATTATTGTCACAATATAAGTGTATTGGATCAGCAATGCTTGGAACCACACCAAGTTCAGTGATGAACTTTTTGATCCAAACTGTTTCTTTGGCTGCATCTGATGCTGCGATGTACTCAGCTTCGATCGTAGAGTCGGCAGTCGTCTCCTGCTTGGAACTTTTACAGCTGACTGTACCGCCATTGAGTGTAAAGACATAGCTGATTGAGATTTATAATCATATTTATCAGACTGAAAACTAGAATCCGTATAACCCTGAACTATGAGTTTGGGTCCTCCATAAACCAAGAACATATCCTTAGTCCTTCGTAAGTACTTAAGGATATTCTTGACGGCCATCCAATGTTTCTCACCAGGGTTTTCCTGGTATCTACTAGTGATACTCAATGCATAAGAAACATCAGGTCTCGTACATAGCATCGCATACATGATGGATCCGATTGCTGAGGCATATGGAATCCTATTCATGTGCTCTCTCTCCATTTGGGTCTTAGGACTCATGTCCTTGGAGAGATGTATCCCATGTGATACCGCAGGAATCCCTTCTTGGATTCCTCCATGCTAAATCGTTTTAGCACTTTATCTATGTACGTTGATTGGAACAATCCAAGCAACCTCCTAAATCTATCTCTATAGATCTTAATACCCAGTATGTAGGCTGCTTCTCCCAAATCTTTCATGGAGAACTTGCTGGAACAACCATTCTTCACTTCTTGCAGCAAGGATACATTGTTTCCTATCAATAATATGTCATCTACATATAATATCAGGAAAACAATAACACTCCCACTAACCTTCTTGTACACACATGGATCATCCTCATTTTTGATAAAATCAAACTTTTTGATTGTTTCATCAAAACGGATGTTCCAACTTCTAGAGGCTTGCTTAAGTCCATAAATGGACCTTTGCAGCTTAGCATACCTTTTGAGAATCAATGGACTCAAAACCCTCAGGTTGTGTCATATACACATCCTCCACTAAATCACCATTTAGGAAGGTGGTCTTGACATCCATTTGCCATATCTCATAATCGTAATAGGCTGCAATCGCAAGCAAAATCCTTATGGACTTAAGCATGGCTACAGGAGAAAAGGTTTCATCAAAGTCAACACCTTGCCTTTGCTTGTAACCTTTTGCAACTAGCCTCGCCTTATAGGTAATCACATTACCATCCATGTCTGTCTTCTTCTTGAAGACCCATTTGCACCCAATGGGTTTTATCCCTTTAGTGGATCAACCAAAGTCCATACTTGGTTGTCGTACATGGAGTCCATTTCAGACTTCATGGCTTCAAGCCATCTCTTGGAGTCAATGTCACAAATTGCTTCCTCGTAGTTAGTAGGCTCATCATCTTCTATAAGAAATCCATATCTCTCAGGAATATGATGTGTTCTACTAGACCTACGTAGCTGATGTATACTTGGAGCTACCCATTGCTCCATCATTTCTGATAGAGGCTCACGTAAATGTTGCCTGAATGTGAGTTGAGTCTCCTGCTCAACTCCCACTGCATTTGACATTTGCTCCATTTCATCTAATCGTCTATGTCAATTTATGGTTCTTGAGTTTCACTAATCTCAATATTTCTCCCACTGTCGTTTCTTAGAAAAATCTCATTCTCTAGGAATATGGCATGCCTTGAGACAAAAACCTTTGCTCGAGTGGGTGGTAGAAGTAGTATCTTTTGTTTCTTTAGGATACCCATAAAATTACACTTGTCAAATCTAGCTCCCAGCTTGTCTGACTCATTACACTTTACATAAGCGTAGCAACCCCAAATCCTTAGATGACTAAGGGTTGGTTTCTTTCCACACCATATCTCATAGGGAGTGGAGTGACCGACTTAGACGGAACTCGGTTTAGAGTGTATTCGGCTATGTGTAAGCATAACCCCAAAACATTTTTGGAAGATTTGCAAGGCTCATCATTGATCGCACCATATCTAATAATGTGCGATTTCTCCTTTCTGATACACCATTATGCTGTGGCATACCAGGAGGAGTCCACTGAGAGAGAATCTCATTCTCCTTCAAATATTCTAAGAACTCATGGCTTAAGTATTCCCCACCTCGATCTGATCGAAGTATCTTAATACTTTTGCCACTTTGTTTTCTACCTCGGATCTGAATTCTTTGAACTTTTCAAAGGCTTCAGATTTGTGCTTCATCAGATATACATAACCATACCTGCTATGGTCATCTATAAATGTGATGAAGTAAGAAAAACCTCCTATTGCCTGAATATTGATAGGACCACATACATCCGAATGTACTAGTCCTAAACATTCAGTTGCTCGCTCACCCTTTTTAGTAAAGGATGACTTAGTCATTTTGCCACGTAAGCACGACTCACATTCCTCAAACGATTCCAATCGAATGAGCCCAAGTAGCCATCCTTATGTAACTTGGTTAAATATGTTTCATTTACATGGCCTAAACGACAGTGCCATAGGAATGAGTTCTTAGAATTATTTGATTTTAATTTCTTAGTTTCTACATTGAGAATAGGGCATTGTAAATTCAAAACATAAATCCGTTGAACATTTCAGCAGAACCAAAGAACATTTCATTTTTAAAAATTAAAATTCCTTATTTCCAATTTCAAATGTATATCCATCATTTACAAGACATGAAATGGAAATAATATTCTTTGTTATGTTTGGAACATAGTAACAATTATTAAGCTCCATTACAAGCCCAGTGGGCAAAGACAAAGAACAAGATCCTATAGCTAAAGCAGCAACCTTTGCTCCATTTCCCATGCGCAGGATCACTTCATCTTTTTTCAGCTTTCTACTGCTTCTTATCATCTGCATATTAATACAAATATGAGATCCACAACCAGTATCCAATACCCAAGTGGAATAAGAAGTAACAGAAGAAAACATCTCAATCATAAATATACCTGATGTAGAAGCATCTGTATGTTTCTTTTCTTTCAGGCAAGCCAGATAAGCCTAGCTTCCAGTGATAGAAGCCTTTGCAGTTTCGCTTCCAGTGCCCTTCCTTGCCATAGAAGTGACACTTTTCCTTGGCTACTTTATTTTTCTTAATGCCCTTATTTGGTTTAGTCGCCTTGGCCTTTTGGACCTTATTCTTCTTTGGCCGCTTCTTACGAGCGCCAAAGACTCCACGACCATAACTGCCCCTTTTCTTTCTTAATGTTGGGCTCGCATTCATCAGCATATTCACGAGCTCAGGTAGAGATGTCTCTAGCTTGTTCATATTGAAATTAAGAACAAACTGCGAATAGCTGGAGGTAATGACTGTAGAACCAAGTCAATACTTAGTTCATGATCCATCACAAAACCCAATCGTGCCAACTTCTCAATCAGATTGATCATTTTTAGTACGTGGGCACCCACTGATGAATCCTCAGTCATTTTGCACTGAAACAACTCTTTAGAAGTTTGAAACCTCTCATATCGAGACTGCACCAAACAACTCTTGCAAGTGCATCAAAATCTCCTGAGCATTCATATGCTCATGCTGTTTCTGAAGATCAGGTGACATCGAGGCCAACATCAAACATGTGGCCATGTTTTCAGCATCTTTATACCAGTTGTATGCCACATGAACCTCAGTCGGAGCATCCGCTGGTGGGACCTCCGGTGCAACCTCATCTAGGACAAAAAAAAAATTTAGATCGAAGAACGATCCTTACATTCCTTAGCCAATCAGGGAAGTTGAGTCAGTTAATTTGTTGGATTCTAAAATATTCCTAAGGTTGATGTTACACTCATGGTTTCTCTGATAACCTACATAAAATTAGAACAAGTCAATTACTATGAATACTAATCATCAACTTAATATGGTAATTCTAAATTTTAATTAAGTTAGTTTCTCCCACTATTTTATCAAGGTTAATAGCCCTCTCTATTAATCTCGAGAAATTGGCATTCAATTTCCTTAATGGGCTAGGATCCTCATTTGAATTACCTTGACCTTGGCTTTGGCATAACAAATCTTGGTAAGCCAAATTTGGTAAATTATCATCAATCATATCTAATATGACTCCTAGATCATTTATGGGACATTGCCTTGTCAATTACATCCATATGTGATCACCCTAAAGTTTGCCTCTAGATTAGACTGACCCTGACTTTGCCAATTATGCCAGCTAATCTAGTTAAGTCAACCCATTGTTCACAATCAACTCCTCATAAGTACACTCGACCTTGGCTTTGGCACAACAAATCTCATGACCTAATGATTTTGTATCATATGAACAATGGAAGGCTTATGACTTAATATTCATGGAGGAATTTAGAGCATATAGGTCCCATCTACATCTACAACATTTGTACTATGCTAGGTTACATATCCTATATGCAGATTTAGATTAATCTTAATTAACCTTAATTTCATAAGATCCAATCTTATGATTGGAACTCCTAATCAAATTAGGATCATGATCACTATCTAATTTAGGAACCCTAATTATGTGACCAAATCAATTGCTACCATTCTGATTAACCTTAATTGGTTTAATCAATTAAGAGCTTTCATTAACAATGGCCAGATCAGCTGATCAATGGGATCCTATTTAGCATACCCTTCGATCCCATTGAATGGGTTTTCCCGGGCAATAAACGGAGCAATTAAAAACCATGATCAAACCTTTCTAGACACCAATATAGTTAAGCCCAATTGATTAGATCAATTATGGAATCATAGGATCAAACAATGACATGGTTAAGTCTAAATTTTCTAAATCTTTATCGTCTATTACATTTTATGATAACTATAGATAGTAATCTAGCTAGGGTATTATGATAAGAATTCTTAATTTAAATTTTAAATTTTCTTATCATTTAATTACATGTTATGACATATGAGTTTCACATCCCACGTAAATCCTAATGTCTCTAACAAACCCTAATCATATTCTTGTCATGATAAGATTTTAGATTCTAAATATAAAATTTTAAATTCCATATGATTACAATTAATCACAATCTTATCTTGATCCAAATAACCAAACTAAGTTTCCAATGTTCATTATCATAAGAATATCATATCTTAATCATATCAATAATCATGATAAAATTATATCCTAAACATGATTTCTAGGATTTCAGTATATAGTATCTATCATGCATAAATAATAATTATTATTTTAACATGACACATATAATTAAATCTAATTATTTTATTATTATATAATAAATCTTTATCTCTAATATCATATATCAAAGTACTCTATTTTAACATGATAATGAACATGCATAAATCTAAATAATATTGTTTATCATCAAATAATAAATATTTTATTATATTTTAGATTTATTATCAACATATGAAAACTCTTCATGATTTTAAGCATAATAAAAACTCATATTATGAATCATATTGACTCAAGTATCCTATCAGATTAATAAATCTTTAGCCTAAGGATGCTCTGATACCACTGTTGGAAATTATATATTTTAGATATGAATCAAATTCATGAAAATATACAAGAAGATATAATATAAAATTTTTAGATGCCGAGAATCCTTAGGAACATATTCATTAAATCTCAAATAAAATCTAAAGTATTAGATTTATTCATACAGTTTTATCATGTTCATCACATTTCGTTTCCGATTTAGGAATCACCATGTTATCTAGTCTAGTTGTGGGTATGTGAGGACCATTTACTATGATACTCCATAGGTCATAGAAGTGCTTGAATGAAAATTTTCATTCTAGATTTCTAATATCCATAATTTGTGCCATTAAATAACGGTGGCCTATAAGTGGATTGTCCCTCACTCAACAAGGTTATCATAATCTTTAGCTCCAAGCTTTTTAGGGCTTAACAACAAGAGCACCTGCTCTGATACCACTTGTTGCCCAGATCTAGTATGTGCACTTATATTCTTTCACAATTGATTATCGTGTTGTGAGGTGCATCTAATACACAATCAATCACAAAAAAGAAACACAATCAAACACACAATGTTTATAGTGGTTCGGTGCCAACCTTGCACCTACATCCACTCCCCAAGAACACCTTGGGTATTCCACTAGTCACCACTAGCCTAACTGGCTAGCAAACTTGTTTACGGACACAAGCAATCAAGCCTTATACACTAGCCCTCCAGGCTAGTCTTCTTATTTACGGGTACAAAGGGATCTTACAAATCAATTCGGATAAACATCTACCCAAGCATGTTTCACAACTGTGAAACAAACCAAAGCACAAGTAATAAAATGTTTAATACAACAAATGCTCCTAGATATGAGCAGATTTAAAACAATAAAAGTACTTATCAACTTGAAGAGCTAATCCCGAAGTTGCTTCTTTCTTTAATGAATGCAACAGCACAATAGAAGCTTTCGAGGTAGCTTTAAATGCTCTTCAATGAACGTAGATGAAGCTTGAAGACCACTTGAAGAATCAGCAATAAATAAGATCTAGTGGGTGAAAGATAATCAAAACAAAGCTTCAACAAACCTCAAACAAATCTCTCTTTTAATGATTTTTTTCTTAATCAGTATTTTTTAATCTATCTTTTTCTTTTTGTTGTTTTTGCTCCTCTCTTTTTTTTTCTTTTTGTTGTTTTTGCTCCTCTTTTTTTCTTCTTTTTTTCCCTTAAAACACTATTCATGTTCTTTATGTATAACCAGAACATCAAAAAATAAAGCCGTTGTGAGAGGAAGAAGTCCAGCCAAAAGAGATCTAAGAAAACAGCATTCCAAAGTATAAAACCGGAATTCCAAAAAGTTGAACATAGAGCCAGCCGATAGAATTAAAATGATGGCATTCCAATTCAAGGAAATTGACATTCCAAAAATTGAAACAGGGAGCCAGCCGAGAGACACAAAAAGATGGCATTCCAACTTAAGGAAATCGGCATTCCAAAAATTAAAACAGGGAGTCAATCGAGAGACTAAAGAAGATGGCATTCCAACTTTGTGAAATTAGCATCCTAATAAAAGTTGGTAGGGAGCTAACAGAGGCCATTCCAAAATTAGAATTCCAAACATGAGTAACAGGCAGCCGATAGAGGGAGATTTGGAATTGGAATTCCAATACAATCCATTAATATGCCAAGATAAGAAGCCTGAGAATCGGCAAAGAACATTTTAGAATTAGCATGCCAACACCATCAATTAGTATACCAAGATAAGAAGCCAGGAATCGGCAATTTTTAAATACAAGGGACTAGCCATATGATTTATTCAAACTGAATAAGCCAGTAATCCAAAGGCAACCGAAGGCAACCAAATTTAAACCGAAGGCAACAAAAGGCAACCGAAGGCAACCGAAGGCAACCCGAATTTAAACCGAATGCAATAGAATCTGGTATTCCAAATCAAAGATTGGTAACCCAAGATTCAAGCAATATGCATCCAATCCGAAGGCAATAGAGAATAAATATAATCCGGTGATAATATAGTTATAAATAAGAGCTTGTAGGATAAAATTGAATCCAATTCAAGACAATGCAAATATAATTAATCCTGAAAGTCATTTTGTCATATAAATAGCATTATATCATGAATTACAATATACCTGGGATAGATAAAATGTACTGTTCCATAATGAATAACCCGAAATTGATTTGACAGATAGAACATTAGCATAATATTAAATTGATTAGCACAATATTTAATTGATTAGCATAATACTTAATTGATTAGCACAATACTTAATTGATTAGCACAATACTTAATTATTTTGTGTTTCATCAAAATCAATATGGGATCAACACCTTCTACTATAATGGATCATATCCATTATTATTTTATCTTCTTTAAATTGGGTCTTACCCAATTATTTAATTGATCATCTTATCTAAATTAAATCTAATTTAATTCTCATTTTAATTCATCCAAAATTCTTCTTAATGCATGTGACCCATTAGGCCCTTTAACATGTTGGAAATAATCATGTCCTAATCATAGACCCTAGGAATGATTGGACAAATCTTTATCTGTTGGCCCAGGTGGCAACCCAAGAGGGGGTGAATTGGGTTCTTTAAAAATTTTACAATTAAAACTAATTCCTCAAGATGAATGTGCACAAATGAAGTGTAAAGAGTGTGATGCTATGAATGCTAAGCACAATTTAAAAGGAGAGAGAGAGAAAGCAAGCACGACAAACACAAGAATTTATAGTGGTTCGGTGTTAGCTACACCTACATCCACTCCCAAGCAACTCTCGGGTCCATACTATAATCACCCTGATTACAGCTGAGTTGTTTTGTAAAATCACAACCCGAACTTGTTGTTTTACAATGGGATCACAATAAACCCAGCCGATTTTCATAGGTTCACCAGCACAACCTAACACAAGCTTATCTTAGGTTGCCCGAGGTCAACTACCTCAACTAATTCAATCCCCCTAATTAAATCAGAAAACAAACAACTCAAATAAATGTTTACAGCAATTTAAAAGCTCCTCAAATAAGCAGATAAATAATATAAATAAAATGAGAATACAAAAACCTGATTTGAAGTTATTTGATGTTGAGCTTTTCTTCTTTTTCTCTTCTCTTTTGAATGATCTTTCAAAGCTTGAACTTAGGCATGTGAAAGAAGCTTGGTGAAGAGAAGGTTGAAAAACTAGTGCTCTTGCTTTTCTTCATCAAATCGATGGAAATCCTTCGGATTTGATCTTGGAAGGCTTTTGGATTTCTCTTCTATCTCTTTTGAATAGGTAGGCTTTGAATCAGATATTTTCCTCTTTAAAATTTCTCTCTTTTCCTCTTTTTCTTTTCATTTTCTTTTTTATATTTTGAACGGTCGGAATCCCCTTTTATAATTTCTCTTAATCCATATTTTTGATGCAAACTAGCCATTGAAGAGTACTTGGATTAGTTCAACACGCAAAGGCAAAGAGCCGTTAAAGAGTAGGTGAAGAAATATGACCGTTGGAGCTGATTCTGACAAATCTGAAAATTAACTCTGACAGGTTAGAATCGGCTCCAATTTTTAAGGTGTCCGCTCTAAGTCGGATTTCCCAAAATAATAAAAAAAAATTCATCGTGGAGTCGGCTCTGGAATTCTGTGGTGTCGACACATCGCGAGATGGAGTCGGCTCTGGTCGACTCTAACAGTATTCCAAAAAATGTAGTTTCTATTCTCAGATTAGAGTCGGCTCTAATTCTGCTGGTGTTGACTCCAAAATTTGAAGTAGAAAAATAGTTCACTGTATCTCAGGTTAGAGTCGACTCTAATTTCTGAGTGTCGACTCTAAACCGTGCCGAAAGTATCAATCAGTTCCGATACACTCTGGAGTCAGCTCTAATGACTCTGGGTATCAGCTCTAAACTTTGAACTTTGACACATACCATTAAAAACTGATTCAAGCCCATTTTTATACAAATTTTGAATATTTAACATTTCTAAGTTCCTGAAACACTTGTCAATTTCATTAGTATCGTAAGAAATATGCTCATGGATTTTGTTAATCATCAAAATCAATAAATTGGTCAACATTGTCCAAGTCAACAATATGATTATAGATCATAAGAGGCCTCTAGCAAAGCATCATGATCATCCAACTATTAAAGGTTTTGTTGATATGACCATCAACAACACCTGTCCATGAACGATTACCGTATGATCAAATCCTTTCATCACATATCCCAGATCAATCAGTGATATGGAATGTGTCAACCCTGTAATTGATCTTTGTTTACTTGATTTTAGAAAAAATTGACTCATATGAATTAAAACTTTGAAACCATTTTGAATTCCAACTCAACCTTGCAAGGATTTAACAATCAATTTAATCCATCAAGTGGCTATAGGATATAACCCTTTCTATCAAAGGAGATGAATCACATCTTAATCAAACACCACCTTCATGTGCTTTATGTCATACCCAACCAACACTATATTTGTCATCCGTGGCTAGAGCGACGTTTGGATGTCATCAAAGCATGACATTCCACACATGAGATGCAATGAAGATCTCAAGTCAAAGGATCACTCACACCACTATCATTAGAGATCAACCATCGACACTATATAAAATATCCATATGGGATCTTTGTACGGATCATCCAATGCATCGTTACAATAACGAGCATCCACATACCTATCCAAATATCTTCATACTTCAGCTTGTGAAATTAGCTGCTCACCCCAAGGGTAAGGATATGCAATGTGTGCCAGTCTCACAGTATTCGATGGTGTCCAATCCCATCTACACATCAACTAGGAAAATTTAAAGAATCAAACCATAACGTGCAATTTGGATCTCACAATTTGTAATCTCTATTACAAATTCCATATGCACGGTTTACATTCTTTTGGACTTTATCTCATAGGTAAAATATATCTAATATATATAAGAATTATACCTGAATAGATAAAGAAACCAATAAATTTAATTTGCATTCATAAATAAATATGTATAAACTAGCATCTAATCCAATTGGATATAGGGCACACACTAACATGTATATCATATGTAAATCATAATATGAGTTTATGACATAAATGAAAGAAATCCTAAGTGCAAGACATGATTTAAAGAAATCCTATGGACATAGCATATGAGAAGCATGGCATAAGCTTAAAGCTTGATTTAATGAAACCTGGGTGCACATTATATGTAAAGCCTAGTATGAATTTAAAACATGAATTTCAGGAAAAAGGAAATGTTTATTACTTGTGGAAAGCAAAGCAAAATATTATAACTTGAATTAAAGTGTAACAAGAGGTTTAGAGATGATGTGAATTGAGAGGCATGCATGGGCATGCATATTCATATATACATACATACATACATACATACATACATACAATCATATATATATATATATATATATGAATGGTAAATGTAAAGTACATTATAAAATGAAATATGAGCCTAAGCCTGAGTTTTTAAAGCATGAATTGAGTATATGTTTATAGCATGGGTTTCCAGCATATGTTTAAAACATGTGTTGAGCCTGTGTTTAAAGCGAAAGATTTGAGCATGAGTTTTGATATATGAATTTCAAATGCATGCATAGTATATATGCATGGAAAGAAAATAGCATGGGTTTTGATGCATAAATTTCTGATGCATACATGGCATATGTGTTAGAAAACTTATGCAGGCAAATCTATTTTATTCATTTTTTTAAAGCAGCGAAAATAATAATAAATCGATCAAATCGATTTCTTTATCTACCTACATCAGGAACTAACACAATAATAGTGCATGTAAATGATATCAAAAAGTTAGAAAGCAAAGCATAAAACTATTTTATATTAATGATTTGATCCTATCAAATTTCACTAAGGTACTTTACCTTTACAGGTGCTGGATGGTTGAAGAGAAGAGCTCTTTAAGCCACAGACACGTATGGCCTCTATAGGTAGTTCATACCAGAGCTCTTTTCTGATCAAATCCTTCGGAGTGCTAGCTCCTTAGGATCCATAAAGGCTGATCTTCTTTTTCTCTCTTTAGATAGCAAGACAGTCTTATAGCCAAAGAAGAACAAGTAAAGGTAGAAGAGGAACCCTTTCCCAAACTACTCTCTACACACTTGAAAACTTAATCCTCAAAATTTCCACACTAAGATAAAAACCTTTTTCTAAGGCAGAAAATCCCCAATAATTCTTCTCTCTCGTTACTACCTACAATAACCCTTATATAAAGGCTAGCATGAAGGGAAGAGGTTTGGAAGGTGGAAGGATTTGTGAAGAGTGGAAGAGGTTTGGAAGATGGAGGGGCTTGGGGAAAGGTTTTACATTTGGAAGGCGGAGGGACTTTAGGAGAGTGTTAAGAAGAAAACATTATTTAGCTTTAGATGTTACAAATTAGTTCTAGATTTAAATTATGAATTTCAACCATAATAGGATTAAATCTAAATTCTAAATTCAGACTTAAAAAGAGTTCCAAATTTAAACTCAAGACTAATTTCAGCAAAAATTCAAATTTGAATTAGAAATTTAAATTTGAATGCAATAAAAGAAAGAAAGAGTGCATGGTTAGAGTCGACACCCTCAGATACAGAGGAGTGCTTTCTGTGTCAGTTTTTGGAGCCGACACCTGAAGTTCGGAAGCCGACACCTAAAATTTCTGGAGCCGACTCTAACCTGAGAACAGAGAGCGTATTTTTAAGACATCGTTAGAGTCGACACCCTCAATATTGGAGCCAACACCTGAATGCGCCGAGCCGACACATCACTTTTTCAAAGCCGACTCCTCAACGAACTTTTTATTACCATTTTTGAAAACCCAAGTTTGAGCCGACATATGCAAAGTTGAAGCCGACTCCAACCTGTCAGGAACGGATTTTCAAAATGTCAGAACGGACTCTAACGATAATATTTTTTATCTAATCTCTAACGGCTATATTTCTTTGCATGTAGAAGCAATCCAAGTGCCATGTAACTGCTAGTTTCTCACCTAAACTCGGATTAAGACTCTATAAAAGGAGGGATTCATCCATTTGAAAAGAAGAACAGAAATAGAGAGAAAATAATAATAAAAATCAAGAGAAATCCCCAATGAAAAAGAAAGAGAAAAATCTCTGTGTCCATGCCTATTATCTGAAGGGAGATTCAAAAGAAATCCAAAGCCTTTAAAGATCAATTTCGAACGATTTTCAAAGGAGAAAAGAAGAAGCTCAAAAGCCCCTTTGTCTTCAACTTCTCTACAACAAATTTTTGTGAAGAATCAGAGCTAAAGCTTGATTCGACCATTCAAAAGAGAAGAGGAAAAGAGGAAAAGAAGAAAAGCTCACATTCAAATCGCTTCAAACAGGCTTTTCTAATCCTTGTTCATTTAAATTGCATATTTGCTCATTTGAGGAGTTGTTTTGTATTGAAAACTTTATATCTAATTTGTTGGTTGCTAATTCAATCAGGGGAATTGAATTAGTGGAGGTAGTATAACTCGGGACAAGCTAAGGTTAGCTTGTGGTTAAGGTTTTGTGCTGGTAAGTCTGTGAAAACCGACTGGGTTCGTTGTGATCCCGGATAAAACAACAAGTTAGAGTTGTGAGCTTGTAAAACAACTCGACTGTAATCGGTGGGATTATAGTGTGGACCCAAGTATTGCTTGGGAGTGGATGTAGGTGTTGGATACACCGAACCACTATAAAATCTTTATGTTTGTCATCCATTTATCTCTCTCTATCTTCTTCATTTGTGGTTATATTTAATTAATTCAATTTATTTGAGCACTTTTATATCAATCAAATTGTTTTCAAAGTGTTAAATTTTTTAAAAAATCCAATTCACCCCCCCCCCTCTTGAGTTGCCATCTGGGCCAATAATTGGTATCAGAGCTTGTACTCATTTAAATTTGATCTAACGATCAAGAATTAAAGATCCAAATGGTAGCTCAAGTTGGATCATCTTTTTTCAGAAGGTCAATCCATTAATCGACCTCCTTTATTTAATGGTATAAATTATGGTTATTGGAAAGCTAGAATAAAAATTTTTATTCAAGCACTTGACTATGACCTATGCGGCATCATAGTAAATGGTCATCACACACCCATAATAAGAGTAGATAACAGGTGATTCCTAAGCTGAAAACGGAATAGGATGAACATGATAAGAAGTTGGCTTAGCTCAATGCTAAGGCCATGAATGTTTTGTACTGTTCTTTAGATGCTAATGAGTTTAACCGCATTTCTACTTGTATTTCTGCAAAAGAAATTTGGGATAGATTAAAAGTTACCCATTAGGATACTAATCAAGTTAAAGAATCTAAAATTAATATTTTAATGCATAAATATGAATTGTTTAGCATGGAACAAATTGAATCGATAACTTACATGTACATTAGATTCACTGATATTGTGAATGGCTTGAAGAGTCTTGACAAGACCTATACTAACTCTGAATTAGTGCGCAAAATTCGTAGGTCTCTTCCAAGATCATGGGAAACCAAGGTGACTGCAATCCAAGAAGCCAAAGACTTGAATGCTCTACCTTTGGAGGAACTACTTGGATCCTTGATGACTCATAAGCTGACAATGAAGCAACATCAAGAGGAATATATCAAGAAGAAGAGAACCATAGCTCTTAAGGTTGCAGAAATTGAAGAAAGTAGCAGTGGTGATGATGATGAAACAGCTCTCCTTGCAAGAAAATTTAAGAAATTTATGCAAAGAAGGAGACCCTTCCATAAGAAAAAGTCTGGAACAAAAATGGAAGGAGAAAAGGAGAAAAGAGAAGGACAAAGAAAAAGAACCCTTGACATGTTATGAGTATAAGAAACTGAGGCATTTCATATATGAGTGTCCTCAATTAAAGAAAAGTTACAAGAAGAAGAAGGCATATGTTGCAACATGGAGTGATAGCGAAGAATCCTCTTCCGAGGAGGAACAAAAAGAAGTTGCAAATATTTGCTTTATGGCAAACGACGATGAGGTAAGTTCTGAAACTCATGATTTTATATTTGATGAACTATATGAGGCATTTAATGAGTTAGTTAGTGACTTCAAAATTTTGAAAAAGAAAAATAAATCTTTGAAAACTAAAAATTTAAATGTTCTTAAAGAGAAAAATGAATTAACTCTTGAAATTAAAGATTTAAAAGTTGAAAAGGAAGGTTTTCTAAAAAAAAAGAATCAATTTTTAATGAAAATATTAATTTAAAAAAAGAAGTTGATAAGTATAAAAATATTGTTGATAAATTTACATATAGCTCAGAAAAATTAAATTTACTTTTAAGTAATCAAAGAGCAGTTTTTGATAAAATCGGATTAGGTTATAGACCTCACATGAAATAAAAATTTGTAAATAATTTCTTTATTAAGAAAACAACCAAAAATGATGTTTCATGTTATCATTGCAACAATAAAGAACATAAATCTTATGAATACAATTTTAGAAAAATTAATAAGAATTTAAATATTAAAGGCAAGAAAATATGGGTTCCAAAAAGAACAATCTTTATTGCTACTAACCATGAAGGACCCAAGAAAGCTTGGGTACCTAAATATAAGATTTGATTATCTTGCAGGAGTATTTTGCGGCCAAAGAATCAAAACGAAAGTAGTATCTTGATAGTGGCTGCTCAAGACACATGACGAATGATAAGGATCAATTCATCACCCTTGAAGATAAAAGAGGAATAATTGTTACTTTTGGAGACAATGGCAAAGGTCAAATTATGGGCCTTGGTAAAATTCAAATAACTCAATCTATCTTTATTGAGAATTTTTATATGTTGATGGTTTAAAGCATAATTTAATTAGCATTAGCTAAT
Organism: Calamus simplicifolius; assembly: GCA_900491605.1. Taxonomy (NCBI): domain Eukaryota; kingdom Viridiplantae; phylum Streptophyta; class Magnoliopsida; order Arecales; family Arecaceae; genus Calamus; species Calamus simplicifolius. The sequence continues at coordinate 628,835 of UESW01003992.1, read as the reverse complement.
TGTGTGATAAAGGTTTCAAAGTTTCATTTGAAACTTCTATTTGCATAGTTTCTAATCCTATTAACAAGAGCATTATATTTATTGGTAATAGAAATGACAATGTATACTTAATTGATTTAGATAATTTGTCTACTAGTAATCATTGCTTAGTTGCTGATAATGCTAATGTAAATGAGATTGGATGGCTATGGCATCGTAGATTAGGTCAGGCAAGCACATACTTAATTTCAAAATTAATCGGAATGTATTTAGTTAAAGGACTTCCAAAGTTAGATTTTGAAAATAACAAAATATATGATGCATGTCAATTTGGAAAACAAACTAGAAATTCTTTTAAATCTAAAAATATTGTTTCCACTTCTAAGCCACTTGAACTACTTCACATTGACCTTTTTGGACCTACCAGAACCACTAGTTTAGGAGGAAAGAAATATGTCTTGTAATAGTAAATGATTACTCTAGATATACTTGGTATTGTTTTTGGCTCACAAAGATGAGACTTTCTCGATATTTCTAAAATTTTTCAAGAAAGTCACAAATGAGAAAAACACTATCATAGTGTCTCTTAGAAATGATCATGGCACAGAATTTGAAAATCATCTATTTGAAAATTTTTACATTGAAAATGATATTTATCATAATTTTTCTACACCTAGGACACCCCAACAAAATGAAGTCGTAGAAAGAAAGAATAGGACTTTAGAAGACATGGCCCGTACCATGCTATGTGAAAGCCTACTTCCAAAATACTTTTGAGCGGAAGCCATAAACACGGCATGTTACATCTTAAATAGAGCCCTAATTAGATCAATCCTTAAGAAAACTCCCTATGAATTATGGCATAATAGAAAACCAAACATATATTATTTTCATGCATTTAGTTGTAGATGTTTCATTCATAATAATGGTAAAAACAACCTTGGAAAGTTTGATGCAAAATCTGATGAAGGCATATTCTTAGGATATTCAACATCTAGTAAAGCCTATAGAGTATTTAACAAAAGGAACTTAATTGTAAAAGAATATATTCATGTAGTTTTTGATGAGTCTTTAGCATCAAGTTCAGAAAAGATTGATGATGAGGAAGATACAAATTTGCTTGAGAGAGATATTAAAAAATTAGATATAAATGTATCTTCAGACAATGAACAAAAAGCTAAAGATGATGATTCTCTTAGAGTTGATGTTATTGATACTAATCATAATGAGGTAGATCTTCCTAGAGATTGGAGATATGCCTATGGTCATCCAAAGGAATTGATTGTAAGTGATCCATCTCAAGATGTAAGAACTAGATCATCAATGAGAAATATCAATAATCATCTTGCATTTGTATCTCAAATTGAACCTAAAACTATCGAAGAACCGAAAAAGATAGTAATTAAATGTTAGCTATGCAAGAGGAATTAAATCAATTTACTATGAATAATGTATAAACCCTTGTAGATAGACCTAAAGGTCATTCGGTTATAGGATCTAAATGGATATTTAGAAATAAATTAGATGAAAATGACATAGTAATTAAAAATAAAGCTAGACTAGTTGCTAAAGGATATAATCAAGAAGAAGGAATTGATTTTGATGAAACTTTTACACCTATAGCTAGATTAGAAGTAATTAGACTATTACTTGCATTTGCATGTCATATGAATATCAATTTATTTCAAATGGATGTTAAAAATGCATTTTTAAATAGATTTATAAATGAGAAAGTTTTTTGTTGAACAACCACATCATGAATTTTCAAATCATGTTTTTAAATTACACAAAGCACTTTATGGTTTAAAACAAGAACCTAGAGCTTGGTATGATATGTTAAGCAAATTTCTAATTGAAAATGATTTTTCTAGAGGAAATGTTAATAAAACCTTATTTTTGAAAAGAAAAAATAAAGATTTATTGGTAGTACAAATATATGTAGATGATATTGTATTTGGTGCTACTAACAATCTCTTGTGTCAAGAATTTGCTAAGTTAATGCAGGGTGAATTCGAGATGAGCATGATGGGATAACTTAATTTCTTCCTAGGACTACAAATCAAACAAAATGAAGAGGGGATTTTCATCAACCAAATAAAGTACACAAAGGAAATTCTTATGAAGTTTGGAATGAAATCAATCAAACCACTTGGAACACCTATGAGTCCTTCATGCAAATTAGATAAAGATGAAAATGGTAAGCATGTTGATCAAAAGTATTATAAAGGTATAATCGGATCTCTACTTTACTTAACAGCAAGTAGACCAAATATTATGTTTGTTGTTTGTCTATGTACTAGATATCAGTCTGAACCTAAGGAATCTCACTTAATTGCTGTAAAAGAATACTTAGATATTTAAGTGGAACTAAAAATGTAGGATTATAGTATTTTAGAGACTCAACACTAAATTAATTGCTTATTCTGATTTTAATTATGCTGATTGTAAATTGAATAGAAAAAGTACAAATAGATTCAGATTTGAATAGAAAATGTGACAGAGATGACAGTTCAAGATCAAAATTTCCTTATCTTGCTTCCCCTGCTGTAATTTGATTGCTTTTCTTTATTATTGGGAGTGCATTAGTGGATGGCAATACCATAAAAAATGGCCAAACTCTGGTTTGTTGTAAGTTATGTAGCTTTGGTTTAGGATAATGAAAAAGAAAATAAAAAAAAAAAAAGAAAGAAAATGGGCATCAACCCTACACCTTCGATCTCCTTTCCTCCCTCTTTCCTGTCTCCTATAATCACTTCTTCCTCCCCCTCCCTCCCTTCAAAAAAAAAAATTCCTTAAATCCCTCTCTTTCATACTCTTTCATTGTTTTTAGTTCAATATCTATTATTGCCACTGATTTAAACAAAAAATTGAGATAGCTCTAGATCTGACTTTGCACTCACAAACCAAAACCTTTAAAACACCCTCTCTTCACGTGTAACCGCATTATTTAATGCTCCGACTGAATGTTTCAATTTTATATGGTTAACTCGACTTCAACAATCTTTAAGATTGCATGCTCTCCACATTTCCTTAAAAAAAGATTGACCTTCATAGCAAAGCTCTCTCTCTCTCTCTCTCTCTCTCTCTCTCTCTCTCTCTACAATTATATATCATAATTCTTTTATTTCCAATCAAACATGATCCATCTTATCTTATTTCAAGAAGTTCGGCAATGTTGGAACCAGCAAGGCAATTAGAGTCACCAAAAGCATCATATTTTAAGACTTCCTGCCACAACAAAGGAAAACCTACAAATTTCTTACTAGCACTCGGATGGATGAAAAATTATTAAGCCTGATTGCACACACATAAGGATCAATATAACCAATGCCAAAAGTAGCTTATTTCTTTATATTCAACCCAAGCAATGATCCAAAAAAACTAAACAAAGGATAACATATCTCAATGAATAAAAACCAAATGTGTGTTCCACCTATATGGGTTCAACTTTATGAATCAAAGTACTGGAAAAGGATTTAAGATGCTTTGCAATGGTCAGCTGACTTGGCTTTAGGGATTGGTGCCAATTTTTAGCCACTGAAACTTTGGAAAACAGGGAGCATGCCATCAATACTAGATGGCCATTTGCTGGTAAAAAGAGCAACCCTACAAGTTATGCAATTTATGTAACCAAGTAGAGACCTCGCAAATTACCTTAATCTTCGCAAAAATAAGTAAATAACAACTAAAAAGGAATAAGAAAATGTCTAATGCAGGAAACTGCAATTATCTTCAAGGCACCAATTTTGAGGCCAAAGATTGAAACATAAAAAACTCTATTGCCCCAATTACAACAAGAACAGGAAATTCTAGGGTATGTAGCTCTTTTGGAGAACAAGAGAGAGAGAGAGAAGAAAAAGATAAGTCTCCATCATATTTTGAAAAAGAATGTGCAGATAAATGATCAATTAAACTCATACCTCCTTTTGTTTATCAGAAACAGAAAGTGGTGCAGGAGCTAGACCTGTCTTCTGTGCATATTCTTCCTGTATACAGTCGCAAATGCCAACAAATATCACACACATTCTCATCGTTTGTGTTTTGTCAAATGTCGCAATCCATATTCTCAGTTCTGATAGGGATGAAAGAAAAGGTGATGTAACAAAAGCCACGAACCTCATATATTTCAGCTGGGCCCTTCTTGCTCTTATTTTCATACTGTTGATAAACATAAAAAATTTTCAGTAAAACAGCCCAAAACTTGCAGATAAGAAACAACACTCTTTTTCTTTGGTGCTTTTGGTCAAATCTATCTATACCAGTTCTTTGAGCTCTTTTGGTGCTTTAGAAGGCAAGGCAGGTGCTCTTTGAACATCATCAAAATGTCCCTGTGCAAAGCCATAGGAGAACATTTATTTAGGCAAGGCAAAGAAAAGATCAACGCTACTCTACCCAATGGTTTCCATCTCAAGATGTAAGACAACTAATTAGATGGCAAAAAATGCTTGATGCAAACATTCTACCAATATAGTTGCTTATATTTGTTGGCTTTTTTACTCAAAATGAAGGGTGATAATTAACAAAAGCACTTAGGATGATGAGCTCATGCCAAGAAGTAAATGCATCACCTTGGGCACTCCTTTCTCAAAATAAAGAGAAAAGAGGCGGTTTCCTAACAATAAAGAAAGAAAACAAAGCGGGTGGTGGCTTGAAGCAAATCTTGTTTTATGCTTGGAGATTTGTCCTTGATCGCTACTGGTTGATTGAGTAATGTTACCTTAATAGTATCGGCTATGCAACAGTTCTTGAAGAAAATTTTTGACTAGGAAGGTGAGGAGACTGCAAGAAAAATCAAGATGCCCTTTGTTGTAGTTTGAAGGACAGAATATATTGTTATGCAACAGATGAAGTGGATGAAGTGTTAATACAAATTATTTGCCCCATAGATTAGTGTTACATCAGTCTATGCAATGTCACCATGCTCATCAAAATACATCATTCAATTGACATATTAGGCCAAAAGCCCATCGAATCCATGCCAAATCCACCATCTCCTATATACTGAACATTAAGCAGAACCCTCAGACTCAACCTATCCTCATGAAAAAATGGAATGAGTTGCTCCTATATTTTCTTTCCCTGCAGATAACAAACTTTTTCACTTTAAATTTATTTGCATTTCCATTACCATCCAAATGAATACCAATAATAGATAGATACCAATATTGGCATCACAAACCCTATTTTTCATACTTCAAAAGTTCAACGACCAAGATCCACAAGGCCGACACCTCCAAGACCGACGGCCCCAAAGGCCGACACCTCCAAAACCAACAGCTCCAAGGCCGACAGCTCCAAGGGCTGACGGCCCCAATGACCGATGGCCCCAAAGGCCGACACCTCCAAGACCGACGGCTCCATGACCGACAGCTCCAAGACCGACAGCTCCATGGCCGACGGCCCCAATGGTCGACACCTCCAAGACCGACGGCCCCAAAGGTCGACACCTCCAAGGCCGGCACCTCCAAGGCCGACACTCTCATCCCAGCCGGCCCCGCCTGATCCAAGTCGGCCCTTTTAAGTCGGCACCTCCCAGCCGGCTCCGGCATCTTCCTCGGCGTCTCCAGTTCCGTCAAGTCAGCCAAGGCCATCCCCGGCCAGCCCGACTCGGCCCCGGCGTCTCCAGTTCCGTCGAGTCGACCAAGGCCATCCCCGGCCAGCCCGACTCGGCCCCGCCTCGGCACTGCCTTGCCAGCGGGATTGGCCCCAGCCATCTCGGGTCGACCCGGCTCAGCTCTGATAAGTCGGGATTTCCCAGTTCCCGTCAGATCAGCCCCAGCATGGCCCTATCAGTTCAGGGTGCCACCTCTCTGACGCGTGCCGCCTGACAGCACCAGATCCAGCAACCCACTGGCAACGCTGGTGATGGGACAGGACCCACCTACCCAACAACTGATAGGACGTAGCCCACCAACCAGCGCAGATTCACGCAACTGAACTCCGCAGACATCCCCTCCTCACGCAATCCCATGTGATCATGCCAGGGTCAACCCCTATAAAAAGGTGAATCCACTCACCAAACAGGTATGCGCGATAACCCCAAAAATCGTCATTTCAACTCTCAGAAAGGAATTTCTCCTCTCTGAGATCCCTCTTTCCATACTAAAAAGGGCTCACTCGAGCCCCTCTTCAGCTGTAACCTTAGTTGCTGACTTGGGCGTCGGAGGGTCCCACCGGAGAACCCCCTTCGATCCCGGGACTTTTCTGCAGGTAACCTGATGAAGAAGCGCCTGGAGAGCCTCTGTTTCCGACGTCCAAGAGAGGTGATTGAGCGTCATCAGACGCTATTTAATTTTGTCCCACATAATAGCACACGTGGCATCCAGATAGCAGAATCAAATTTAAAACCTATAATTAACCCGTTAACCCAATATTCAATAATCTTTAAAAAAAACTCTTTCTCTCTCCCTTCCTGCAGCTTCTTCTTGCCTTCGGTCGTGGCCCCCTTCGTCCACCCCACCCTCCCCACCTCCACCGCGGCCCATCCCTGCTTTCATCGCAACCTTCTTCCTCACCCATGGCCGCAGGGGGGTGAGGGATAAAGGGGGAACACTGAGGAGGCTTTTCGTCCCTTACTTCTGTGAGAAAGGAGGTCACGAGGGGAGGGTGAGGGATAGACCCCTCCCTCCCCTTTGTGTCTCATACCCGTGAGGGAGGAGGCTGAGGGGGTAAGGGACGAAAGGAAAACGCCATCGAAGAGAAGGATAGGGACGGGGCAATGGCGGAAGGTGGGAGGGGGAGAGAAAGAGATTTTTTTAAGATTATTGGATAAGGTTAACATGTTAACGGGTTGATTATGGGTTTTAAATTCGATTCTGATATCTAAATGCCACGTGTGCTGCTATGTCGGATAAAATTAAACATGTTCCCCCTATTTAATGGTAATCATCAAAGTAAAATAAAAAGAAAAGTTTAGAATTATTTATTTTGTAACTTTTTAAAGTTTAGGGATCAAAGTGACATAATCCCTAAAGTTTGAGGATCAATAATATAGTTTAGCTTATTTATATTATCTTTTGCTTAAGGATTTTTTTTTTTTTTGGTAAAGACCCATTCAGAACTAGTAGCTTTAGGACTAGGAGAATAAGATCCATGATAAAGCATATAAAGTAACATTTTCTTTTAAGGCAAACAAGATCCATGATAAATTATACCAAAAAATTCATATTAGATATTGCTTACCTAAAGTTAGAAATAATCAAGGTATAAGAATTTAAATAAAATTTGTCAAGTGCTAAACCCATCAATATTCACAAACAAATATATCTATCTACTTGCAAGTATTGCAATCAATGTAGTAAGAAAAACTAATATAATCTATGAATGCAAACCAACTCATCAAATTCATAAAAAAAAATAGATTTTAGTTGAAAATATAATATTATCTAAGGTGATGGTGCTAGAGGATCTGAAGTAGGTGAAGGAAGTTGAAGTAGGTTTGCTGGCAATGAGTGGTGGAGCAAGTTCAAGTGGGGAAACTTTTTTTTTTTTCATGCCCTCTTTGTTTACTACATTATGTTCTGCTTCAGGGTTCCATTACAAATGTCCTGGGTAACTCTCTTTGTCAAGGTTAAAAGACTCATCCTATTGAGTTAAAATGGCCATCTCAATGGTGTGAGTTAGTTCGGCTAAATCCATATTAAAAACTTATTTATTAAAATCAAATTCATATCTAAACACCAAGTATATTCAAATATGTAAGAAGTTATTTAAATATACCTTTAGATTATTTTAACAAATTATTTATTACATTTAAAATGCCATCTCATGAATTTTGGGATATGAATTTAAGGATATAAAAAGTAAAAAAAAAAATAATTTAGATTCAACTATCTTTTATTTAAGCATCTATACAATCAAAAGGTATAGAGTATAAACAAATTATACAATAATCAAGCTTAGTATAGATATTAAATCATAATAAATTTATTGTAAAAAATTGGTCACAAATGATGAAGATAAGAATTTGGTAGCTACAAATGGATCATGATTTCCCTGCTTTATATTTGATTTTTTTAATGATTAAACAGAAAAATTTATAGATTCACACACAATCATGTAAGTAAGCATATATTTATTCATTTATACATGTGAATATATATGTATGTGCATTCATATGAATGCAAATAATTCGAAGGGGTTTTAAATTTTTAGGGATGGATATAACCTAGGTTTAATCCAACAAGACTTCAATTTATATTTTAGGGTTAAATCCTATCTCTTGGATCAGCTTATAACTAAGTTAATAGCCATTAATGCCCATAACTTTCCTCCATAGAGAATTAATTATTTTTCTCTATCCAAATAGCTTTTAAATTTTATGCCACGGTACAAATAAGTTAAATAATTTCTAAATGTTATTGCTTAATACGAAAATAAAGCATCAAGCTATCAAAGAAAATGTGGCCAGTGAAAAGCTAGTTTATACCAAGACACTAGCAGTTATTATCATAATGTTAGATAAAAATTAGCATGGAATATTAATGATATCTATAGATTGAGATATAGTCAAGTTCTAGAAAATAACTCCCAAATATGATACTGAAATATATTATTAAATGAGCTAGATTTGGCTAGATTCGGTCACCTTTTCCATCCTTGGATCCACATATTTCATGGATTCTAAAGATGAAAAAGATAGAAAGATGGGAAAGCTCGAGGATGCATGTATATCTTAGGGTGGAAGAGCTGATTGGCTTCTGGACTATTAAATTGTGGTTTATGATAATAGATGCATGCTATCATTTTAGATTGAGAAACATCGAAGTTCTAAAAGAAAATATTGAAGCATATGATTGGATTTTTAGAACAGTAGATGCATGAGATAGATATAAATTGAGATGTGATCGAGGCAAGAAGACAATTATTCAAAAATTTTAAAAAAATAAAGCGGGACAAAAACTGAGATCTCACCTCCAAATCAGCATCCTCCCCATCCTCCTCATCCTCTTCTTCTTCCCCATCCTCCTCCTCTTCTTCTTCATCCGTCTTTTCTTTTCTTTTTCTCCTTACAGGTTGCCCATACTCTCTTCCTCATTCTTCTCCAAATATTCCTCCAACTCCTTTATTGAGAAAACGATCCTCCACCCCCTGCCCCTTCCCTCCCCTTCTTCTTCTTCTTCTCCCTCCTCCTCCTCCTCCTCCTCCTGCTCCTCCTCCGCCACCGCCGCGTCCTCTTCCTCCTCATCTTCCTCCCCATCGTCATCCTCCTCCTCTTCACCTTCCTCGCCATTTTCTCCCTTCTTCACCGCCTCCGCCTTTCCTTGGGCGGGCAGCAGCACTTTTGGGGGTTCCTGCTCCAGCCTCCTCACCTCGCATCGCATAGTGGAGAGGAGGGGGCGGGAGAGGAGGTCGATCTGGTACTAAATCTGCTCAGCGTCGAAGCCCTCATCGGCCAGGAGTCGATCCACTGGGGACTTAGGGCAGAAGGGAAGAAGGGCGGAGAAGAGGTGGCTGGCCGCGACCCGGGCATGCTGGGAGAGCTCAGGCGACGGCGAGAAGTAGAGCGGCGGGTCCGCCGCTCTCAGCCACTCCAACGCCTCTTCTCCCCTCTTCTTGTCTTCCACTGCCACCATCTCTCTTTCTCTCTCGGCGCCGCTTCCCGACCCGCCGCTCTCAGCCACTCCAACGCCTCTTCTCCCATCTTCTCATCTTCCACTGCCGCCATCTCTCTCTCTCTCTCAACGCCGCTTCCCTGCTCAGCTATTTGCCTCTCGAGGCCATGAAGTTCGTAACGGTGATAAAACCCCAACTTCGTGCCCCGTTTTCGAGTGGCAAACGAGTCGTACTCGGACTACATCAAGATCCGCATCCGAACTCGATCGGATATATAGGGGGCTCTAAAGTAATGGCCATTGCTTTCTCCATAAAGTAAAGTAAAAATAACGCCATTGCTTTGAGAGCCCAGATCAATATAAGTCTAAGCCTGGCGTTCATGGGAGAAAAATTTAAATAGCATGAAAATTTTATTTATTAAAGTTTTTAAAGTTTTCCATCGGGAGAAGCAAAGAATATGAAAATTTAAATAGCATTGTTACCGTAAAAATCCATTCTTTAACTCGGATGCGCTTCTAGCTCCTAATCCAGATCCCCTAGATGGGTGTTCTCTCTCTAGAGTATGTGTAGTTGTGTGCGTACCTAAGAGATTGGAGGGCTGTGGTATTTATAGGCGATCATCTAATTCCTTGGGCGTACCGCGGGTGGGGTCTGAGAGCTGTTAGGATTCGAAACGGATTCGAATCAAGTTTGTTACGAGGCCAGTAGGGTTCGTATCTTATCAGTTAGGAGATCGATGGCTGGGAGAGCTGGTTGATGCCTTGAGATGCAGCGACTACGTAGGCTTTAGGTCACTCCTGTAGCTCTTAGGCCGCTTCCGGGCATGATTCTTCATTTGAAATCTCATTCAGTTATAGTGAATTCGAGTTCTTTCGCACCAAATTCTGCAGAGGTATTCGAATGCCTTGGTTCGGCTGAGGCAAAGGGGGTTACTCGGGTTACCGAGGTATAGGCGGCTTAGGTTGCCGAGGTGTAAGGATGACTCCGAAGCCGTCTGAGGTTGAGGCCGTCCGAGGCTGAGGCTGAGGAAGAAGTCCGAGCTGAGGCCGTCCGAGGCCGGGGCCAAGGTCCGAGGCCAAGGCCGTCCGAGGCTGAGGCCGAAGAGGAAAGCTCCAGGGCCAAGGATAAAGGTTCGAGGCCGGGGCCGAGGCGGAGGCTCGAGGCCATGGCCGAAGGCTCTAGGCCGGGACGAGGTGGAAGCTCGAGGCCGAGTGGGCATCGGAGTGCCATGGCCGAGCGGGCAGTGGAGTGCTGAGGCCAAGCGGGCAGCGGAGTGCCGAGGCCAAGGGGGCATCGGAGTGCCGTGGCCGAGCGGGCAGCGGAGTGTCGAGGCCGAGCGGGCAGCGGAGTGCCGAGGCCGAGCGGGCAGCGAAGTGCCGTGGCCGAGCGGGCAGCGGAGTGCCGACGCCGAGCGGGCAGCGGAGTGCCAAGGCCGAGGGGTTATTAGAGTGCCGAGGCCAACTTGGAAGATGTCGGGGAGATGCCGGCTCCGAGTGACGAGGCCGAGGGGAACATGCCCGAGGCCGAGCAAAAGCTGACTCCATGCGGAGGAGAGAGGAAAGGTGGCGGACGGGAGGGAAGGCCAAGTCGCCAAGTCCGGATGCTGTCATTGTGGCCCATGGGATGGCTCGGGTTGCCGAGGTATAGATGGCTCAGGTTGCCGAGGTATAAGGATGGTTGGGGTTGTCGGGATGACCTAACACCACTGAGGGCGATCGGGCTTCGCTGCTTAGTGGGTCTGACAGCTAGCCGATAGGACGTTAGGATTGGACTAGACCCAATTATCGATGTGTGCGGTCATTGGTGCAATGACGATTTTACCCCTCATCACATGCCCCCCACTCCCTAGTCCGAAGTGTAAGTTCAGATATAGGGAGTAGAGTTTCGTAACAATCTTATTTGGAGGGTTCAAAAAGGTGGGCAATGATAACCTCGTAAATGATGGGCTGTTGTTTCATCATCATTTTTCATCATAGCTCAAGGAGGAGGAGCACAGGTGCCAGTGGTAGCGGGATCAGCTTACCGATCTGAGTAAGGAACTAGCCGATATGGAAGATCGGCTGAAATGGCAGCATGACCATATTACTGGACTTACCGCCGATCTCGATCAATCTCGATGGGAAATCAAGGACAAACAATCCTGGATTAACGACCTCAAGGAGGGTCTCCATCAGAATAAAACGGCCAAATTGAAGGCTCTGGAAAGGATCCATGAGCTGAGCAATAAAATGGCTCGGCGAGAGGAAGAGGTATAGTGTCTTCTCATTTTGCTTCTGGCATTTTCCTTTCGTTTGTGGACTCAAACGTCATGACGTTTGCAGATGGGCAAGATAGGGCTCGAGGCGCAAGAGCATTTTAAGGCTCTAAGGGCGGAGTTGACCGCGAATCGCCAAATGAACTTCGAACTTGGGAATCAGCTAGCTGAAGCTAACAACCGAATCACCTCGGCTCTGGAGGAGTACAAAAGTTCCGCTCAGTTTTCTGAAGAGCGTAAAGAGGCTTGTGTTGATGCATTCCAGTTCGGCGAGGAGGAGACTCGAGCAAAAATCTCTTAGGTATATTCCAATTTAGATTTATCTTTTTGGAGGCTGAGCTATTTGATACTCGTACCCCAGGGGCCGAAGAGGCCGAGTATGAGGATATTTCGGACGTCGATCTTGACACTATCCTGGGTCCAAAAAAGGCCATGGCTATCGAAGAATGCCTTCACCCTGCTGCTGAGGAACCCGAGGTCCCTCTTCCAACAACATTCGAGGTGGGCGAGGCGAGTCGAGTCCTTTCGGATATTACCAAGGAGGTTCCCGGGACTGATCTGAACCCTGATTCTTGAGGGTTGTTAATGTATTTTTTGTTTTTTCAACTTGTAATCCGATCAAGACTCAATGAATGAATCTCTTAATCTCTTTTTGCTTTGCCTTATCGCTTTGGTCATTATTTTTTCCGAACGACCTTTTTGCTGGGAGTACCTTTGATGGTAAACGAATCATAAACAAAATGCACTTTAAAGTCGGATAGCCCTTGGGGGTTCCAAATCGAAGATTTTTTCCAATCGAAGCCAGATTAACTAGTTTTGCCGATGCATAAAATTGTTTGGTTTTGCCGTGGAATATAACTCTAACTTTGCCTCGGTCAGGGCCGAGGAGGAAAGTTCGAGGCCGGAATGAGGTGTCTGTGGCCGAGCGGGATGATGCTGGGGCGATGCCAACTTGCGTGATGCTGGGATGAGGCCGACACCGAGTGACGAGGCCAAGGGGAACAGGCCGAGGTTAGGTGTGCGTAAGCCAACTTTGTTTTCCAAGGCATGAAATGGTTTGGCATGAAATGACCGAGGGCAGTGCAAGTACCTCGGTTGAGGCCAAGGTTAGATAGCTCGGTTTGTCCGAAGCAAAAAGTTGGTACATCTTTTGCTGTGGCGTATAAAACGGCTTTGCCGAAGGACGCCTCGTTTCTTCTTAAGGCATTTATCTCGTTGGCCTTTTCCAACACGGGTCTTTTTAACGTATGCGGTAAGCACTTGATCGCCATTGGGCAGCATCGTTTTCGAAAGCGAATTTCCTAGGCCTGACCATATCTCAAGGATCTGTGGTCGGTTTTCCTCATTTAAGGCTCTTGATTCGAGGTCAGAAGAAAATTTTCTTCTTCCATCATGTCCTGGGAGGCACCTTCGGCGCACTTTGGAAAGTGTCCTTTATTTTGATGTACCACGTGGCAGCATGGCCAGGGCTTTTCAAATTCTAGGGCTCCCTTCTTTAATAACTGCTCCCGGTTTGCTTGCCTATAAAATGGGGAGAGCGGGCCATGTTAGGCTATCTCCCAAGGCCTTCTCTTTCTATGAGTTGTAAGGGCTTTCATGGCACCTGTTTCATTGAGAGCAAAGAGATCGAGCTTCCCTTTTGAAAGCTAGTTCATCCCAGATAGCTGGGGTGATGGAGAAGCTGCTGAAGAGCAGGCAGTCCTCAAGGGAGGAATTCTCGACCGAAGCTGCTCAGCCGAGCTTTTTATTTATCTTTATTTCTTGTGCTATGATGCACTTGTAATGCCTCTCAAGAGGTTGTATTTTTTTTCATCAATAAAGAAAGTTTTTTAATCTTCTTCCTTCGAGTATTTATTTCTTTTTCCAGTATGGTTGTGCTGGGAGTTTTCTTACTCACATCATGCTTTCTAGATCGTAGCATAGTTTACTAATTCAGCAGCGTTTTTGCTACGATATTTAGTCCTTTGAGGAGGAAGCATTCACCTCTGTTTAGGTCAGAGGGAGGCTTGGGCGGCCCTGTGAACTTATGTAGTAAACATGATCTTATTTAAGGGATGAAGTAGGTATTTCTTTGAAAAGAAATAACTTGCATAATCTTGCTGGTGAGCGAAAAAAGGTTGCTTACCTCTGCCGAAGTATGATAGGATACCTTAGTCGCGTCAGAGTGTTTGAGGAATCACCCGATCAGGCCGAAGCTTTAGAACTATATCACTCGGTTTGGCCGAGGCTTCGGGGATAATTCAGAAATATATCACTCGGTTCGGCCAAGGCATCAGAGATAATTCAGAAATATATCACTCGGTTTGACCGAGGCTTCAGAGATAATTCAAAAATACATCACTCGGTTCGGCCGAGGATTCAGAGATAATTCAGAAATACATCACTCGGTTTGGCCGAGGCTTCAAAATTATATTTTACTTGGCACTGCCAAGGTACGGAGACCGTCACTCGGCTTGGCTAAGGCTTCAAAATTATATTTTACTTGGTGCTGCCAAGGTACGGAGACCGTCACTCGGCTTGGCTGAGGTTTCAAGATTATATTTTTCTTGGTGCTGCCAAGGTACGAAGCTCTCTCGGCCCGGCCGAGATTTATCAAATATATTTTACTTGGCGCGGCTAAGGTACGGAGATCGCTCGGTTCGGCCGAGGATTTATAAGATTATATTTTACTTGGCACTACCAAGGTATGGAGATCATCACTCGGCTTGGCCGAGGCTTCAAGATTATATTTTACTTGGCACTGCCAAGGTACGAAGCTCTCTCAGCCCGACCGAGGTTTATCAAATATATTTTACTTGGGGCGGCCAAGGTACGGAGATCGCTCAGTCCAGCCGAGGATTTATAAGATTATATTTTACTTGGCGCTACCAAGGTACGGAGACCGTCACTCGGCTTGGCCGAGGCTTCAAGATTATATTTTATTTGGTGCTGCCAAGGTACGAAGCTCTCTCGGCTCGGCCGAGGTTTGTCAAATATATTTTACTTGGTGCGGCCAAGGTACTGAGATCGCTCAGCCCGATCGAGGATTTATAAGATTATATTTTACTTGGCGCTGCCAAGGTATGGAGACCATCACTCGGCTTGGCCGAGGCTTCAAGATTATATTTTACTTGGCGCTGCTAAGGTACGAAGCTCTCTCGGCTCGGTCGAGGTTTTTCAAATATAGTTTACTTGGCGCGGCCAAGGTATGGAGATTGCTCGGCCTGGCCGAGGATTTATAAACCTGCTTCTCATTGCAGCTTTCAAGGAGAGTTATAAGAATTTTGCGAGTCTTTGAGAATTAAATTTAATTCAATGAGTAAAATGAGTTTAGTAAGAGCGTACTTTTACTGATGATATGCGCAGAGATTATCCGAGTTCCAAGCCCGAGGAATAGATTTCCCATCCAACTTTTGGAGCTTATAGGTGCTGGGTCTGATTACTTCCACCACTTGGTAGGGGCCTTCCCAATTCGGGGATAATTTTTCTTGCTCCAGAGGCTTCGAGACGGATGCTTTTCGAAGCACCAGATCGCCGGGAAGGAAAAATTTCCCTCGGACTCTGGTGGAGTGATAGCGGGCAACTCTTTGCTAGTAGGCGGCCATTCGAATTCTGGCTTTCTCCTAACTTCTTCTACTAGGTCGAGATTGGTTCGGAGCTGTTCATCGTTGGATTCCTCCAAATAACCTTCCATGCAAGGTGAGGGGAGTCCAACCTCCACTGGAATGATAGCCTCTGTGCTGAAGGCCATCTTAAATGAGGTTTGCCCCATGGGTACCCTCTCAGTAGTTCGGTATGCCCACAATACATGGTGGAGTTCCTCGATCCATCTGCCGTGTGCCCGGTTGAGCCGAACTTTAATTCTCTGCAAGAGAGTTCGGTTGGTTACCTCGGTCTCTCCATTGGCTTGAGGATGTCCGATCGATGTCAGGCGATGAAGAATGCCATGATCCTCGCAGAACTATCAGAACTTAGGGTTCTCGAACTGCTTCTCATTGTCGGTGATGATAGTGTGGGGAAGACCGAAGCGGCAGATGATGGGCCTCCACACGAAGTCTTTAGCGCGGGCTTCGATTATCTGGGCGACTGCTTCGGCTTCAACCCACTTGGTGAAATAATCAATTGCAATAAATAAAAACTTCCTTTGCCCCGTTGCAAGGGGGAAAGGGCCAAGAATATCCATCCCCCACTTGGCGAAAGGTCAGGGGGATGATATGGAAGTTAGGTGCGCCGAGGGGAGCCTCTGGACATTTGAGTACCTCTGGCATGAATCACAAGCTCGAATGAGGTCATCGGCATCTTTTTACATCATCGGCCAATAATACCCTTGACGCAGTACTTTGTGGCATAGGGCCCCCGACCACCGAAGTGATTGCCGCAAGTACCTTCATGGACCTTCCGTAGAGCATAATCGGCCTCCGTTGGTCGGAGGCACTTAAGCAGCGGCACTGAGAAGGACCGCTTGTATAGCCGGTCATCAATCAGGACATAATGAGATGACTTCATTTTCAACTTCCTTGCTTGCTTTCTATCAGTGGGCAGCAACCCTTCTTTAAGGTACTTGTGCAGGGGGTCCATCCAGGATGGTTTGGTATCCACCTGCATCATCTGGTCAACATCGATAGTGGGCCCATTGCTTGTCCGAGCCCTTTGCCTCCTTCTTCTTCAGCTGCTCGGCTCGAGCGGATCTCCTCGATTCTTTAATCCTGGCATCCTTGTCCGTCAGGAACATCATGTCCGAAAGGCTCTTCGGGTAGTTAACCTCCAGAGCCAGGTAGAAGTCTCCTTCCTTCGACACTTCTTCGGCCAGGGGAACATGGCCACCTCACGGTTGAGATGGTTGACTTCTAAGAGGGCCATGTTAAAGCGACCGAGGTAATTCTTCAGCGATTCTCCCTCTCTCTGCTTGACCTCAGAGAGGGAATCAGATCTCCATCACTGGCGACGGCTGTTGACGAATTAGCTGATGAGCAAATAGCTCAGTTCGTCAAAGGAATCAATGGAACCTGGCTTCAGGCTATTGAACCGGGTCCGGGCAGATCTCCTTAGAGTGTAGGGGAAGGCTTAACTCAGGATTGCATCCGACTCTCCGTGGAACATCATGATGGATCTGAAGCTGTTCAGGTGGTCATCGGGGTCGGTGGATCCATGGTACGGCTCGATGGTGGGGAGCTTGACATGAGGGGGAATCACTTCCCTCATGACCCTCTCAGAGAAGGGGATGTTCTACTCCGCTTTCGGCTAGGACGGAGGGGCTTATCTGACGGCGTCTAACTCCTAATGCCATTCCCGACACATCTCCTACATCTGCTGCCTGATCCCTTCATCCAGAGTGGTAGGAGGGATCGGGCGATGGGAGAACGGTTGCGGTGTTGAATCTTGGGAAGATGCCGGGGAGAGGGAACGAACCCACCTAGATCTAAGCGGGCTCTTCCCTCCAGCTCACTGCGGCACTGGCCTCGCTTTTGTGGGCTGGTGATGATGATCCGCTACCTCCGGGGATTGGAGGATGAGATTGCTGGTGGAGCAGGGGCAGCGGTCTCTCCATGAAGCTGAGGAGCAGGGACGGTAGGGCTAGGAGTCGCTTGGAGGCCCTGGACCATCTGGGTCAATGTTTGAACCTGCTGGAACAGTGCGGTGAACTAGTCCAGCATTACCACCGTTGCTGGTGGTGAAGGGGTTTCAGCTGGCGGTAGCGGTGGAGGTACCGCACCGCTAATCGAATCAGGCCTTTGAGAGGTGGCCTGATCTTGAGCTTCAGATGTAGCTCTTTTTCGGTTAGCCATTAGAGGTTGCTTCTTTTGGTTCTTTGAGCCTTGTCTCTTGGATTACAAGTTTATGGGACTTGAGGCCCTTCCTCTAGTTCTAATCTGTTGCCGCAGAAATCCGTTCTCTGACTCGGGTGAGCTTCTGGCTTCTGATCCGGACGCCGGTCTAGTTGCCTTGGGGTGGAACCTACAAGATAGTCCGCGCGCAGAGGGTGCTGTGGGAGTTGCCCTCTGCGGAGGACCCTCCGATGTCCAAGTCAGTGGAGATTCATAGCAAGCAGATGTGAGGAGAAGACTCTCATGGAAGAACTCCCCTAGATTGGTGTTCTCTCTCCAGAGTATGTGTAGTTGCGTGCGTACCTGAGAGATTGGAGGGCTATGGTATTTATAGGTGATCACCTAATTTCTTGGGCATGCCGCAGATGGGGTCTGAGAGCTGTTAGGATTTGAAACGGATTCGAATCAAGTTTGTTATGAGGCCAGTAGGGTCCGTATCTTGTCAGTTAGGAGATCAACGGCTGGGAGAGCTGGTTGATGCCTTGAGATGCAGCAACTACGTAGGCTTTAGGCCACTCCTATAGCTCTTAGGCCGCTTCTGGGCATGATTCTTCGTTTGGAATCTCATTCAGTTATAGTGAATTCGAGTTCTCCCGCGCCGGATTCCATAGAGGTATTCGAATGCCTCGGTCCAGCAGAGGCAAAGGGGGTTACTCGGGTTACCAAGGTATAGGCAGCTTAGGTCGCCGAGGTGTAAGGATGGCTCCGGAGCTATCCGAGGTTGAGGCCATCTGAGGCTGAGGCTGAGGGAGAAATCCGAGTCGAGGCCGTCCGAGGCCGGGGCCAAGGTCCAAGGCCAAGGCCGTTCGAGGCTGAGGCCGAAGAGGAAAGCTCCGGGGCCGAGGAGGAAGGCTCAAGGCCGGGGCCGAGGTGGAGGCTCGAGGCCGGGGCCGAGGAAGAAGTTCGAGGCCGGGGCCGAAGGCTCGAGGCCGGGACGAGGTAGAAGCTCGAGGCCGAGGGGGCATCGGAGTGCCGTAGCTGAGTGAGCAGCGGAGTGCTGAGGCCGAGCAGGTAGCGGAGTGCCGAGGCCGAGGGGGCATCGGAGTGCCATGGCCGAGCGAGTAGCGGAGTGCCAAGGCTGAGCGGGCAGCGGAGTGCCGAGGCCGAGTGGGTAGCAAAGTGCCGAGGCCGAGCAGGCAGCGGAGTGCCGAGGCTGAGCGGGCAGCGAAGTACCGAGGCCGAGCGGGCAGCGGAGTGCCAAGGCCAACTTGGAAGATGCCGGGGAGATGCCGGCTCCGAGTGACGAGGTTGAAGGGAACATGCCCGAGGCCAAGCAGAAGCTGACTCCATGCGAAGGAGAGAGGAAAGGTGGCGGACGGGGGGAAGGCCGAGTCGCCAAGTCCGGATGCTGTCATTGTAGCCCATGGGATAGCTCGGGCTGCCGAGGTATAGATGGCTCGGGTTACCGAGGTATAAGGATTGTTGGGGTTGTCGGGGCGATTTGACGCCGCTGAGGGCAATCGGGCTTCGCTGTTTAGTGGGTCTGACAGCTGGTCGACAGGACATTAGGATTGGACTAGACCCAATTGTCGATGTGTGTGGTCATCGGTGCAAAGACGATTTTACCCCTTATCAAGCATCTTACGATATTTATTTATTTGTTACTAGTAAAAAAAAAAAGGGTTCTATATATATTTATTTAAAAAATAGAAAAAGGATGAATAAAAATTTTTCTCTTATTTTTTTCTAATGAAATGATCCTAAAGAATAGTTGGAATCTAGACATCTGTTGGTTATTTGCAGCTTTTTTGCCTTATATTCTATCATAAAATTGTTTATATAGCTTTTATGCTTATTATTATACCATAGACTTATATTGTTTTGACTATTTGATTTATTTTTAATGGATCAAATTTACAGTGGAATGAGTGAGGATGAGAGAAGATAGGAAAAGTTAAGAGCATAATTTAATATTATTTGATTTTAATAATTTTATACTTTCATCTTTCATAATACTAAAAATTTTAAATTATTAAGAATCAAATAATGCTGCCCAGATTACTGTATCTAATTGTTAAATATCAAAATTTACATAATAATCATATATTATCAAGATGAATTACTATCAACCAAATATTCTTTACATGTCAAAAGCTTCATTCCAACTAAAATCACTTGCATATATTTAGTCCAAGTCTAGATTACCTGAAACTATACCTGATTCAATCTAAATAGGTTTCAAAACAACAAAAATAGAATTTATGTAATCCTTTATAAAACTGGAACTAAACCAAGCAAATAAGATTGGTTCAGTTTAGTTCTTAGGTCATGTGCTAGCTATATGGCTAAACTGCCTTGACCCTCGAACTTAGAAGGTTGTATCACTTTAATCCTTAAACTTCAAAAAGTTGCAAAAGTGATTCTGAACTTTCCTTTTTGTTTCACTTTGATCCTTATCGTTAAACAAAAAAGATGCCATTTAATTTTTTCCCATATAACAGCACACGGCATCCAGATAGCAGAATTAAATTTAAAACCTATAATTAACCCGTTAGCCCAATATTCAATAATCTTTTAAAAAAACTCTTTCTCTCTCCCTTCGTGCAACGTCTTCTTGCCTTCTGTCATGGCCCCCTTTGTCCACCCCACCCTCCCCACCTCCACTGCAGCCCATCCCTGCTTCCGTCACGACCTTCTTCCTCACCCATGGCCACAGGGGGGTGAGGGATAAAGAGGGAACACTAAAAAGGCTTTCCGTCCCTTACTTCTGTGAGGGAGGAGGCCGCAAGGGGAGGGTGAGGGATAGACCCACCCTCCCCTTTGTGTCTCATACCCATGAGGGAGGAGGCTGAGGGGGTAAGGGACGAAAGGAAAACGCCATCGAAGAGGAGGAAAGGGACAGGGCAATGGCGGAAGGTGGGAGGGGCCATAGGGAGAGAGAGAAAGAGATTTTTTAAAGATTATTGGATAAGGTTAACATGTTAACGGGTTGATTATGGGTTTTAAATTCGATTATGCTATCTAAATGCCACGTGTGCTGCTATGTCGGATAAAATTAAACGTTGTTCCTCCTGTTTAATGGTAATCATCAAAGTGAAATAAAAAGAAAAGTTCAGGATTATTTATTTTTGTAACTTTTTAAAGTTCAGGGATCAAAGTGACATAATCCCCTAAGTTCAAGGATCAATAATATAGTTTAGCTTATTTATATTATCTTTTGCTTAAGGATTTTTTTTTTTTAGTAAAGACCCATTCAGAACTAGTAGCTTTAGTACTAGGAGAATAAGATCCATGATAAAGCATATAAAGCAACATTTTCTTTAAGGCAAACAAGATCCATGATAAATTATACCAAAAAATTCATATTAGATATTGCTTACCTAAAGTTAGAAATAATCAAGGTATAATAATTCAAATAAAATTTGTCAAGCGCTAAACCCATCAATATTCACAAACAAATATATCTATCTGCTTGCAAGTATTGCAATTAATGTAGTAAGAAAAACTAATATTATCTATGACTGCAAACCGACTCATCAAATTCACAAAAAAAAATAGATTTTAGTTGAAAATATAATATTTTCCAAGGTGATGGTGCTAGAGGATCTGAAGTAGGTGGAAGAAGTTGAAGTAGGTTTGCTGGCAATGAGTGGTGGAGCAAGTTCAAGTGGGGAAACTTTTTTTTTTTCATGCCCTCTTTGTTTAGTACATTATATGTTCTGCTTCAGGGTTCCATTACAAATGTTCTGGGTAACTTTCTTTGTCAAGGTTAAAAGACTCATCCTATTGAGTTAAAATGGCCATCTCAATAGTGTGAGTTAGTTCGGCTAAATCCATATTCAAAACTTATTTATTAAAATCAAATTCATATCAAAACACCAAGTATATTCAAATATGTAAGAAGTTATTTAAATATACCTTTAGATTATTTTTACAAATTATTTATTACATTTAAAATGCCATCTCATGAATTTTGGGATATGAATTTAAGGATATAAAAAGTATAAAAAAATAATGTAGATTCAACTATCTTTTATTTAAGCATCTATGCAATCAAAAGGTATAGAGTTGTCATGCCTCTCCCAATAGTCCTACATCGGAAAATTGGAAGTTGGTTGAGTGGTTTATAACCAGTTAAGGAAGATATACAAGCACCAATTGGATCCCTTTTGGGCTGTGGTGGCCCAAGTTGGTATGGACCCTGTCCGTCTTGCTTTCTTCTAACGAAAATGAAACAGGCTCATAGGCCCGAATCGTTACAATATGGTATCAGAGCTATGCACCAGCTAAAAGTGCAAGATCTAAGTGCCACACTGGGCAAAATGGACATCCATGGGGACGGGAGTCACCTCTTGGGCCTGTGGGGGCCATCTCTAGATCTCTGCCTGCCTGGTGGTTGTGATCAATTACCCCTGGCAACGAGGATGTCGCCTTTGTAAGGGGGGTAAATTGTGATGCCCCTTCCAATAGTCTCACATCGGAAAATTGGGAGTTGGTTGAGTGGTTTATAACCAGTTAAGGAAGATGGACAAGTACCAATTGGATCCCTTTTGGGCTGTGGTGGCCCAAGTTAGTGTGGATCTTATCTGTCTTGCTTTCTTTTAACGAAATGGGCCCGTGAGCTCGGATCGTTACAATATATCTAAAGCTGTCGCGCTCTAAACTCAAAAATTTGAGCTATGGTGACAACCTGCTGCCTGCCAGGCATGCAAGGCATCTCGAATTATGATACATAAATCAATATAAGGCAATAATTATATATATCAATCCAAATCCATACTTAAAATAACTCATAACTATAAGGTTTGGGGCTACAAGTCCTACATACAAACATCACTGGGGTTACATCAACATAATGGATCTAATTTATTTATTAGAAGCTCCATCTACCCCTTAAATCCTTCATCAGTCTTGTGGCTCTTAAAAACATTGTGAGATTTATATAAGCTCACACTCAATAAGTAAGCCTACTATAATATAATATAATCCATTAATCATTTTAAAATATTATCAAATCTAATCAGCTTTACAAATAAAAAGCTTCTAATTTCAAATACACTTGCCATATTATCAGAATATGCACAACATTTTCTCAAAGTAATTTTGGAAGCTAAATCATACAATAAATACCAAAATATGCAATGTAAACAAACCCACTGTATTTATATAATCATTATTTCTTATGTGTCCTACGCCCTACAATACCCAACTAGTGTATCACTCTTAAATGTCCCCTAAGAGAAAGGGTCCTAGTACCAGCATTATGTCATGTATCAAAAACAATCACAACACACCCTACAGATGTGTGTCTTCCACATATCTTTTCCTGTAGAGGTGGGTCCCGTATCACTTGGTATTTCACATCATTTCACATCATTCATATCATATGAGAACCGCGGTGACACATATAAGTATATCTCAATCATCATCATATTTGCATGTAACATGTCATGCATCAATAAAAGCATAAGCTTATCACATCACATATACAGTGGTTTGAACATTATTAACAATTGCATATAGACATATCAATAGTACCAATATATTTTGCAAAGTCAAAATAAGCATATACTTCATCTTTTGCACATACATATAAAGCCATTACTTTGCAAAATATTACCAGCTATAATAATCATAGCAAATACTCAATTGTATACTCGTGGTACTATTACCAAATTAAATATCAAATTCCATTTCCCTCATTTCATAATTTCATAAATTAATATAACTACAATTCCAAACTTTACATATTAAATATTATACAATTTATGATAATTGGCTTACTTACCTTAGTACGCTAATCCCAAACTGTAAACCAGCTATTTGGACATCTGGGTACCTACAGCATCATTTTATACAATTAAGTCTCTAAAATTTGAATAATAAGTGTCCCTTAAATTTTACCCCAAACTAATATGGGCCCAACTTTTGGCTTGAATATTTCTCAATATATATATGCACAAATGGGGAAATAAAAATACCCTAAGAAACTAGGATCAACAATGATCCGACCCATATTTTTATTTCTCCATTCCCAGCCCAACAGGGCCGAATCCAAAGACAGCCCAGACGGCCCACTGTTCTTTTCTTTCTCCCCTGCTCCGCCGCCGGCCTCTCCCTGTGGTGGCCCGGTCGCCGTCGCAGCCGTGCTTCCCCTCTCTCTCTCGTTCTTTCTCTCTTCTACATCTTCGCGGCACGTTACTGTGCCGGTGGCATAGCCGGCCACCATGGCTGGCCGTACCTCCGTCGGACGCACACCCCATACCGGTGGAGGCCACCGACAGCCACCCAAGCCCGGCAAGGCGACGAGCATGCCGCCGGGCCTGAACCAACAGCGGGAGCTGGTTCGGCTCCCGCCCAGGAGAAGGGCCAGCCGGCCCTCTCCTCCCTTTCTCTCACCTCCAATACCCCATCGGACGCCATCTTTGGTGCCAGTGGGGCCACCGGCCAAGGCTCCGGCCCGGCGAGTCAACGGGCACGCCGCCAGGCCCAAACCAAGGTCGGCATAGGGATGGCTCCCTGTTTCTCTCTCGCTCAGCATTCCCCCCTCTCTCTGTGATGAAACTTGGTTAGAGGATTACCTGGAGAAGGCGTGCGCCAGAGTGAAGGAGGGAGTCACCCTCCATCTCCTTTAAGCACCCATACGACGCCTCGGATCAAGGGAATCGGGGACCCAAACGCTACGCCTAGAGCGTAAGCATTAGTAGAAATAATCCCACAGTCAAGACCCTGGTTCACATGAACCGGGTATTACATTCTCCCCTCCTTATAAAATTTTGGCCTCAAAATTGATACACTTCCATTAAAATTATAGAATTCAAATTTTCTATCCCATAATCAACTAAATTTTATTCAAAAGTCAACAGTTGTCGATACATCATTTATCTATAATAAGATACAAATAATTATGGATATTTATTTTTCATTTTCTCCTCAAGTTCCCAAGTAGCCTCTCTCTTAGAATGATTACTCCACTGTACCTTGACATAGGGAATGGTACGCCATCTCAGAACTTGATCCTTGCGATCCACGACACGCACAGAATGCTCCTCATATGATAAATCTTTCTTCAACTGCAAAGGTTCATACTCTAATATATGGCTGGGGTCAGAAATATATTTCCTCAACATAAAAACATGAAACACATTGTGTACCCCAGATAGAATTGGTGGCAGTGCCAGGCTGTAAGCTACCTCTCCTACTCTGCTCAATATCTCAAAAGGTCCGATATAATGTGGACTCAGCTTCCCTCTAATCCCAAATCTCATCACATCTTTGGTTGGTGATACCCTTAAGAAGACATGGTCCCAACCTGAAATTTCAATTCCCTCATTCTGGCATCAGCATAGCTTTTCTGCCTGCTCTGAGCTATACGAAGATGCTCCCTGATCAATTGCACCTTCTCAACTGTTTGCTGAATCAACTCAGGGCCTAACAATTTTCTTTCCCCCACATCATCCCAACATAAAGAAGATCTGCACCTCCAACCATACATAGCTTCAAATGGAGCCATCTGAATACTGGCCTAATAACTATTATTATATGCAAACTCCACTAAAGGTAAGTGGTTATCCCAAGCTCCACCCAAGTCCATCACATAGGCTCGCAACATGTCTTCCAGAATCTATATGGTCCTCTCTGATTGTCCACTTGACTGTGCTGAAGTTTAATTTGGTTCCCATAGCTTTATGAAGACTTTTCCAGAACTGGGACACAAACCTGGTATCCCTATCTGATACAATAGATACAGGAACACCATGGAGTCTCACGATCTGCTCAATATACAAACTAGCCAATCTTTCACTAGAGACCCCAACTCTGAAAGGTAGAAAATGAGCTGATTTTGTTAGTCTATCCACAATAACCCAAATTGCATCATTACTCCTAGGAGTTTTGGGCAGACCAGTCACAAAGTCCATTGTAATCTTTTCCCATTTCCACTGAAGAATCATCAGAGATTGAAGAGGTTCTGCAGGCCTTTGATGCTTGGCCTTCACTCATTCACACACCAAGCACTTGGCCACATACTGAGCAATATCCCTCTTCATACCCTTCCATCAAAAATTTTTCTTTAAGTCTCTGTACATCTTAGTGCCACATGGATGCACAGTATAGGGAGAGTAGTGAGCCTCCTTCAAAATTTTGGCCTTTAGCTCCTCAATGTTTGGCACACAAAGTCTACCCTTAAATTTTAGGATCCATCCTCCATTACATAAAATTCATTCTGAACTCCTGACTGCATAGCTTCTTAATCTTTTGTAAATCTGGATCTTCTTTCTGAGAGGACTTGATCCTATCGACTAGGGTTGGTTGGAGTACAAGTGTTGCAACAAGCCCATCAGACCGTTGTACTCTCAATCCAACCTCCCACCTCTCAAGGTCCCTCAATATGTGAGGCTGTGAAGTAATCATAGCAGCTAACTCTGAAGAGGATTTTCTGCTCAAAGCATCAGCTACTGCATTGGCCTTCCCAGGATGATAGTGCAGGGTCAGGTCATAATCCTTTAGTAGTTCCAACCACCTCCTCTGCCTCAAATTCAGCTTCTTCTGTGTGAAAATGTACTTTAGACTCTTATGATCTGTATACACATCACATGATACCCCATATAGATAATGCCGCCAAATCTTCATGGCAAAAACCATAGCAGCCAATTCCAGATCATGAGTAGGGTAATTCTGCTCATAAGGCTTCAATTGTCTGTAGGCATAGGCTATCACCTTCCCATTCTGCATCAGAACGCATCCCAATCCTTACTGAGAGGCATCAATATATAGAGTAAAACCTTTAGGTCCTGTCGGAAGAACAAGAGCTGACACCATATGCTGCTTTAACTACTGAAAACTTTTCTCACACTCCTTTGTCCAATCAAACTTCACTTGC
Source organism: Calamus simplicifolius (assembly GCA_900491605.1). Classification (NCBI taxonomy): domain Eukaryota; kingdom Viridiplantae; phylum Streptophyta; class Magnoliopsida; order Arecales; family Arecaceae; genus Calamus; species Calamus simplicifolius. The sequence continues at coordinate 602,422 of UESW01003992.1, read as the reverse complement.
TTTTGGGTTAAGCGAGTTAGGGGTAGAGCAATGCGAGAGAAGTCCTCCACAAATTTATGGTAGCACCCGGCTAGCCCCAAGAAGCTTCTGATTTCTGCCACATTGGAAGGTCAGATCCAGCTAATGATAGCTTCAATCTTTTTTGGGTCCACAAATATGCCATCTTTGGATATTATATGACCCAAGAAAGATACTTGATCCAACCAAAAATTGCACTTCTGTAGCTTGGCATAAAGTTTCTTCTCCCAAAGAATCTGTAGCATGATTCTCAGGTGGTCCTCATGCTCCTTTTGGCTCTTGGAATATATTAAGATATTATCAATGAAAACCACCACAAACTAATTCAAGTATGGCTTAAAAATTCTGTTCATCAAATCCATGAATGTTGTCGGGGCATTAGTTAATCCAAACGGCATCACCAAGAACTCATAGTGGCCATATCTAGTTATGAATGATGTCTTAGGCACATTCCCCTCCTTAATTTTGAGTTGATGGTATTCTGACCTGAGATCAATCTTTAAGAATATTCGGGCTCCTTGGAGTTGATCAAATAAGTCATCAATCCTCGGTAGAGGGTACTTATTCCTCACTGTTACCTTATTGATTTCTCGGTAATCAATGCAGAGCCAAAGACTATCATCCTTCTTCTTAACAAATAGAACTGGAGCACCCCAAGGAGAAATACTGAGTCTGATAAATCCCCGATCTAGGAGCTTCTGCAACTGATCCTTTAGTTCTTTTAGCTCAACCGGGGCCATGCGGTAAGGGGCCTTGGATATAGGTCCAGTTCCAGGAACTAGATCAATGGAGAACTCGACTTCTCGATTTAGGGGCAAATCAGTCAAATCACCATGGAAGACATCAGGGAATTCTTGAGCTATAGGAATATCCTGTTAGTGCATGCCCTAGATTCAATTGGATTGAATGCTGTATACATTCTATGAATACAAATCAAATAAAATGATTTTTTTATCTATCCAGATGTCTTTTATTTGATATATTTGTCTGTGAGATAAAGTCCAAAAGAATGTGAACCGTGCATATGAAATTTGTAATAGAGATTACAAATTGTGAGATTCAAATTGCACGTTATGGTTTGATTCTTTAAACTTTCCTAGTCGATGTGTAGATGGGACTTGACACCATCGAATACCGTGAGACTAGCACATATTGCATATCCTTACCCTTGGGGTTAGCAGCTGATTTCACAAGCTGAAGTATGAAGATAATTGGATAGGTGTGTGGATGCTCGTTATTGTAACGATGCATTGGATGACCCGTACAGAGATCCCATATGGATACTCTATATAGTGTCAATGGTTGATCTCTAATGACGGTGGTGTGAGTGATCCTTTTACTTGAGATCTTCATTGCATCTCATGTGTGGAATGTCATGCTTTGACAGCATCCAAATGTCGCTCTAGCCATGGGTGGCAAATATGGTGTCAGTTGGGCATGACATGAAGCACATAAAGATGGTGTTTGATCAAGATAGGATTCGTCTCCCTTGATAAAAAGGGTTATATCCCATGGCCACTTGATGGATTAAATTGATTGTTAAATCCTTGCAAGTTTGAGTTGGAATTTGAAATGGTTTCAAAGTTCTAATTCATATAGTCAATTTTTTCTGAGATCAAGTAAACAAAGATCAATTACAAGGTTGACACATTCCATACCACTGATTGATCTGGGATATGTGACGAAAGGATTTGATCATACGGTAACCGTTCATGGACAGGTGTTGATGGTCACGTCAACAAAACTTTTAGCAGTTAGATGGTCATGATGCTTTGCTAGAGGCCTCTCATGATCTATAATCATGTTGTTGAATTAGACAAAGAGTTGTCCAATCATTCCTAGGGCCTATGATTAGGACATATTATTGTCAACATGTTAAAGGGCCTAATGGGTCACACGCATTAAGAAGAATATTGGATGAATTAAAATGAGAATTAAATTTAATTTAATTCAAATAAGATGATCAATTAAATAATTGGGTGAGACCCAATTTAAAGAAGATATAATTATAATGGATATGATCCATTATAATAGAAGGAATGTTAGGAGAAATTATTTGTACATATGATGAACAAATAATTGGATATCGATATGTGACTTGATCCATGTGATGGATGGCTCTGATTATTCAGGTATGGATGTCTAATCTTAGCCATGTGAAGATGGAATCATGCCCATGGGATGAGGCATGATGAATCTCTACGGTTCGATGATGAACACGTAGAAATTAGGGCATGTAGTTATGGAATAACCAACTCCTAATTTCAAAGGCTGAGATTGTGACACTTGATTAATCTTACCATGAAGATGGGAGTTTCTTACCATGAAGATGGGAGGAGTTTCTTACCATGAAGATGGGAGTTTCTTACCATAATGATGAAAGTTTCTCACCATGAAGAGAGGTCTCTTCCTCTTTGGAATGTCTCATCTTCATGCCTATAAATATTGTTCCTTCCTACCAAGAAAGTAGAGCATGAGAAGAAAAGATTAGACTTTTGTTCAAGGATATCTTCTGTAATGGGATTCAACAGGCGCTAGCACCCCTCTCTCTCTCCCGTGGTGTCATTTTCTTACCTTGGAGGTCTTCATCCCTTCTTCTCTGCGTGGATCACCGTTAGAGGCTGGACACGTGGACGGCTAGTGGCAGGGATTAACCAGCTTCATCCTCATCTACATCGATAAAGGACTCAGGTATGAATAAAATTAGATTTTATTTGAGATATAATGAATTTGTTCCTAAGGATCCTGGGCATCTGGGAATTTTATATTATATCTTCTGCAATGTTTATATGAATTTGATTCATATCTTGTATACATAATTCCCATCATATCCTCCAACTTGGTCATATGATTAGAGTTCCTAAATTAGATAGTAATCATAATCCTAATTTGATTAGGAGTCCCAATCATAGATTTGATCTTATGAAATTAAGGTTAATTGATATTAATCTAAAATCTACATATAGGATATGTAACCTAGCATGGTACAAATGTTGTAGATGTAGTTGGGATTTATATGCACTAAATCCCTCCACGAATATTAAGTAGTAAGCCTTCCATTGTTCACATGATACAAAATTATTAGGTCATGAGATTTGTCGTGCCAAAGTCGAGGTCAAGTGTACCTATGAGGACTTGATTATGGAACAATGGGTTGACTTAACTAGATTAGCTGGCATAATTGGCTAAAGTCAGGGTCAGTCTAATCTAGAGGCAAACTTTAGGGTGATCACATATGGATGTAATTAACAAAGCAATGTCCCCTAAATGATCTAGGAGTCACATTAGATGTGATTGATAATAATCTACCAAATTTGGCTTACCGAGATTTGTTGTGCCAAAGCCAAGGTCAAGGTAATTCAAATGAGGATCCTAGCTCACTAAGGAAATTGAATGCCAATTTCTCGAGATTAATAGAGAGGGCTATTAACCTTAATAAAATAGTGGGAGAAACCAACTTAATTAAAAATCTAGAATTACCATATTAAGTTGGAGATTAGTATTCATAGTAATTGACTCGTTCTAATTTTATGTAGGTTATCTGAGAAACCATGAGTGTAAACATCAACCTAAAGAATATTTTAGAATCCAATAAATTGACTGGACTCAACTTCCTTGATTGGCTAAGGAATGTAAGGATCGTTCTTCGATCTAAGAAAATTCTTTTTGTCCTAGATGAGGTTGCATCGGAGGTTCTACCAACGGATGCTCCGACTAAGGTTCATGTGGCATACAACCGGTATAAAGATGCTGAAGACATGGCCACATATTTGATGTTGGCCTCAATGTCACTTGATCTTTAGAAACAGCATGAGCATATGAATGCTTAGGAGATTTTGATGCACTTGCAAGAGTTGTTTGGTGTCCAGTCTCGAAATGAGAGGTTTCAAACTTCTAAAGAGCTGTTTCAGAGCAAAATGACTGAGGATTCATCAGTGGGTGCCCACGTACTGAAAATGATCAATTTGATTGAAAAGTTGGCACGATTGGGTTTTATGATGGATCATGAACTAAGTGTTGACTTGGTTCTGCAATCATTACCTCCCAGCTATTCACAATTTGTTCTTAATTTCAACATGAACAAGCTAGAGACATCTCTAAATAAGCTCACGAATATGCTGATGAATGCCGAGCCCAACATTAAGAAAGAAAAGGGGCAGGTTATAGTCGTGGAGTCTTCTGGTGTTCGTAAGAAGCGGCCAAAGAAGAATAAGGTCCAAAAGGCCAAGGCGACTAAACCAAATAAGGGCATCAAGAAAAACAAAGTAGCCAAGGAAAAATGTCACTTCTGTGGGAAGGAAGGGCACTGGAAATGAAACTGCAAAGCTTATCTGGCTAGCCTAAAAGAAAAGAAACATACAGATGCTTCTACTTCAGGTATATTTATGATTGAGATATTTTCTTCTGTTACTTCTTATTCCACTTGGGTATTGGATACCGGTTGTGGATCTCATATTTGTATTAATATGCAGATGATAAGAAGCAGTAGAAAGCTTGAAAAAGATGAAGTGATCCTGTGCATGAGAAATGAAGCAAAGGTTGCTGCTTTAGCTATAGGATCTTGTTCTTTGTCTTTGCCCACTGGGCTTGTAATAAAGCTTAATAATTGTTACTATGTTCCAAACATAACAAAGAATATTATTTCTATTTCATGTCTTGTAAATGATGGATATACATTTGAAATTGAAAATAAAGGAATTTCAATTTTTAAAAATGAAATGTTCTTTGGTTTTGCTGAAATGTTCAACGGGATTTATGTTTTGAATTTACAATGCCTATTCTCAATGTAGAAACAAAGAAATTAAAATCAAATAATTCTAAGAACTCATTCCTATGGCACTGTCGTTTAGGCCATGTAAATGAAACACGTTTAACCAAGTTACATAAAGATGGCTACTTGGGCTCATTCGATTGGGAATCGTTTGAGGAATGTGTGTAACATCCTGAAAACCTTGTAATTTATGATATTTTTCATTTGAAATGAAAGTCAGAGAGTTTCAGTGAAGTGTGAGTGTGTTGGCCTTTTGATAAATGTAAAGAGAAGAAATTTTGGAGTAAATGAGTATTTCTGAATGTTAAAGAGTTTGATTTAAGAGATTGAGAGATTTAAGTTTTAATGGGCTTAAATCAAAAGAAAAAAATCAAGTTTAGTTTGAGTTTTATCCTTAAAAGATGTTTTTAGTAGTTGGAGTCGACACTATTTAGAGTGGAGTCGACTCTGGCACGGTTTTAAACTTTGGCACGCTTTGGAGTCGACACTTGCAGAGATGGAGTCGATACCTGGAGAGAAAATAGAAGGTTAACATTTCTGCTACAGTGTTGAAGTCGACACCTACTTTTCTGGAGTTGACACCTATATTTCTGGAGCCGACACCTATTTCTGCTGGAGCCGACTCCAAATCTGTTGGAGCCGACTTCAAGACGGTAGGTTTTTCTGAGTTAAATCTTGAGAATTTCATATTTATTCCGTTTCAAGTCCGATTTGGATGACGTTTGAACCGTTGGATTTCTAAAATCGAGCTCTTCAAGCTGGTAAAGTATTTTCTTGGAAATGTTACATAAAAGTATCAATTTAAGTAAAAAATGATAATCTAGGTTATAAATCGATTAAAAATGCTATATCAGGGACAAAATGGGAAAAGGCTTCGATGTCAATTGCTAATTGTGTTAAGGGCAACTGGGGAAAGAAAATCTAAGGGCAAAATATCATGGTTATAAGTGAGCCACGTGTTTTCCAAAAAGCGTATGTTAAGAGTATTTGAGGGCAAAAGGGGAATTTGGCATGCCTTAACCCTTAAGTTTCCCATGACTTGGTCCCCAAGTCATTAGAGAAAAAGGGAAAAACGTGGGTTCAGCCAGAGAAAAGAAAGAAAGAAAGAAAGAGAGAAAGAAGAGGAGAAAAGAGAGGAAGAGGAAGAAGAAGAAGGAGGAGGAAGAAAGAGGAAGGGAAAGGGAAGCTTGGGGTTTGTGCTCGACTCCAGGTAAGCTATAGCTTTCCTAGATCTTGCATGACTTTAGATTTTCTTAGATTATTGTATTTTGAGGTAATAGTAGAAGTAATCTTGAGTAGAGAAAGGGTGAAAGAAAATAATGAGATATCAGAGGATAGATCATGTATGCATGCATGGTTCATGGGAAAACCTCGTGTGGAGGTAATCATAATAGCTATCGTATCTGTATGTTGACGTAGGTCAAGAGGGTTATTCCAGGGAGCCAGAATACCGGAGTTGAGTACCAGTCGAGGAGTAACCTACTAAGGTGAGTGGGTTTCTCATCTAGCAATGAGAAGTTAATTTGAGCTAGTATAATGAGATTAATACCTAGTTGTGGTATGTTATATTTAGCAGAGTATTATGTATGTTTTAAATATGAGAAATGAGAACCTAGTATATGGTATTATGATAAATGAGTTTTGAGCATGAGTTTTAAGCATAAAGAAATAAAAATGAGTTTCGAGCATGAGTTTTGAGCATAAAGACATAAGCATGAGTTTTGATGAGGGGATTTTTAATGTATACATGGCATATTTGCATGATAAAGCTTTACAAATGATGTATGTATCATACTGAGCATCAGGCAGCTATGGGGCTGATCACTCTTTAGACTGTACTATAGCATGAGCATTGCACACTACTATCGAGCCGGCACCTCCTTGAGAACAGATCGTACGATGAACCCCAAAATCAGGGGTGAGTGCATGCTTAACCAGGCCAGTGGGCCGGTTGTGAGCAGCCCATGGGGGCATGAATCATAGCTCAGTGGAGCTGGTTACTATATATAGCCCATGGGGGCAGAGAGAAAACCCGAGTTCCAGGGTTAAGGAACAAAGCACTTTGCCGGGTGAACTGCACGGGTAAGGGGTGCTATTTGTGCGGGGATCTTATTGCTAGTCATGCACCCGATGAGAGTACACCTACGGGAGGGCGACTGTAGGGTGGTACCTCAGAGGCATTACACATACAGCCCAGCATCATGAGATTTAAAAGCATATGTTGTGATATAAAAAGGGCCAGTGGGCCCAGTAGTTATTCCGAGAGGGAGAGTTTACTTGAGATGCCAGTGGGCAAGTAGATTCCGGTGGGAGTCTGAGAATTTAATAAAGAAGTCTGGGTTGTAGATAAAGAATGCATATCTTCATATTGTAATGCATGGATTTTTATCTTAATGAGTTATCTTTCAGTGAAAAGTTATTGTAGAGTATTTCAGTACTGATATGTTATTTGAAGAATAAGCTATATTTTATTTTATCTAATATCATATAAAAAATGTACTTTGAGTTGTACAAGCTAAATAGTATCAGCATACGATTGAAAATATGAGGTTATGGTTCTCTATTTCTCCATAGATAAATGGTTATCTAGTTACTAGGACTTAGGTCTCATTCCTCTATGATTTAAATGTTCTTTCAGATCAGTGAGTATTTCTGCCATGATCACAAGATAAGCAGGACAGAACCCTTAGCTGGTGAAGCTTGCTTGGATGCAAGGGTGTATAGATGCTAGCCTTGTATATTGAGACAGTGTGGATTGATATTTGTATATTGTATATGTGTATGTGTATAGTGAGATGTAATGATGTTTTAGACCTTTTTGGATATGAATATGAGACTTATGTTTTGGAGAAAATTATGAGCATGATGTGTGGACTTATGATTTTGATGTCGATTGTGAATATGATCTTGTAAACTGCCTGAGTAATGCCATGAAAAATATTATCTGAGCAGGTTGATGCTTAGTATTGATTGAGTGATTTGTGCATATAATTGAGATGAAAATGAAAAGTTTTTAACAGGATGTGTTTTTGTGTGTCTGCCACTTATGATCAATAGTTGGAGTTCTCTAGCTCTTTATGGAGCGCTACATAAAGACTAGTAAAACTCTATCCGATTACCATAAGTTGCAGGTATGCTATCGGTGGCCCCAGAGAGGAGGGGGAGCTGACAATGTGAGTCATGCTTACGTGGTAAAATGACTAAGTCATCCTTTACTAAAAAGGGTAAGCGAGCAACTGAATGTTTAGGACTAGTACATTCGGATGTATGTGGTCCTATCAATATTTAGGCAATAGGAGGTTTTTCTTACTTCATCATATTTATAGATGACCATAGCAGGTATGGTTATGTATATCTGATGAAGCATAAATCTAAAGCATTTGAAAAGTTCAAAGAATTCAAATCCGAGGTAGAAAAATAAAGTGGCAAAAGTATTAAGATACTTCGATCAGATCAAGGTGGGGAATACTTAAGCCATGAGTTCTTAGAATATTTGAAGGAGAATGGGATTCTCTCTTAGTAGACTCCTCCTGGTATGCCACAGCATAATGGTGTATCAGAAAGGAGAAATTGCACATTATTAGATATGGTGCGATCGATGATGAGCCTTGCAAATCTTTCAAAAATGTTTTGGGGTTATGCACTTACACAGCCGAATACACTCTAAACCGAGTTCCACCTAAGTCGGTCAGTTCCACTCCCTATGAGATATGGTGTGGAAAGAAACCAATCCTTAGTCATCTAAGGATTTGGGGTTGCTAGGCTTATGTAAAGCATAATGAGTCAGACAAGCTGGGAGCTAGATCTGACAAGTGTAATTTTATGGGGTATCCTAAAGAAACAAAAGGATACTACTTCTACCACCCACTCGAGCAAAAGGTGTTTGTCTCAAGGCATGCCATATTTTTAGAGAATGAGATTTTTCTAAGAAATGGTAGTGGCAGAAATATTGAGATTAGTAAAACTCAAGAACAACAAATTGATATAGACCGATTAGATGACATGGAGCAAATGTCAAATGTAGTGGGAGTTGAGTATGAGACTCAACTCACATTCAAGCAACATTTGCATGAACCTCTATCAGAAATGATGGAGCCACAGGAAGCTCCAAGTACACATCAGCTACGTAGGTCTAGTAGAACACATCATATTCCTGAGAGATATGGATTTCTTATAGAAGATGATGAGCCTACTAATTACGATGAAGCAATTTGTGACATTAACTCCAAGAGATGACTTGAAGCCATGAAGTCTAAAATGGACTCCATGTACGACAACCAAGTATGGACTTTGGTTGATCCATCTGAAGGGATAAAACCTATTGGGTGCAAATGGGTCTTCAAGAAGAAGATAGACATGGATGGTAATGTGATTACCTATAAGGCTAGGCTAGTTGCAAAAGGTTACAAGCAAAGGCAAGGTGTTGACTTTGATGAAACCTTTTCTCCCGTAGCCATGCTTAAGTCCATAAGGATTTTGCTTGCGATTGCAGTCTATTACGATTATGAGATATGGCAAATGGATATCAAGACTGCCTTCCTAAATGGTGATTTAGTGGAGGATGTGTATATGACATAACCTGAGGGTTTTGAGTCCATTGATTCTAAAAAGGTATGCAAGCTGCAAAGGTCCATTTATGGACTTAAGCAAGCCTCTAGAAGTTGGAACATCCGTTTTGACGAAACAATCAAAAGGTTTGATTTTATCAAAAATAAGAATGATCCATGTGTGTACAAGAAGGTTAGTGGGAGTGTTATTGTTTTCCTGATATTATATGTAAATGACATATTATTGATAGGAAACAATGTATCCTTGCTGCAAAAAGTGAAGGAATGGTTGTCCAACAAATTATCCATGAAAGATTTGGGAGAAGCAGGCTACATATTGGGTATTAAGATCTATAGAAATAGATTTAGAAGGTTGCTTAGATTGTCCCAATCAACGTATATAGATAAAGTGCTAAAGTAGTTTAGCATGGAGGAATCCAAGAAGGGATTCCTACCGGTATTGCATGGAATACATCTCTCCAAGGACATGAGTCCTAAGACCCAAATGGAGAGAGAGCATATGAATAGGATTCCATATGCCTCAGCAATCGGATCCATCATGTATGCGATGCTATGTATGAGACCTGATGTTTCTTATGCATTGAGTATCACTAGTAGATACCAAGAAAACCCTGGAGAGAAACATTGGATGGCCGTCAAAAATATCCTTAAGTACTTATGAAGGACTAAGGATATGTTCTTGATTTATGGAGGACCCGAACTCATAGTTCAGGGTTATACAGATTCTAGTTTTCAGTCTGATAAAGATGATTATAAATCTCAATCAGGCTATATCTTTACACTCAATGACGGTGCAGTCAGCTGGAAAAGTTCCAAGCAGGAGACGACTGCCGACTCTACGACCGAAGCTGAGTACATCGCCGCATCAGATGTAGCCAAAGAAGCGGTTTGGATCAAAAAGTTTATCACTAAACTTGGTGTGGTTTCAAGCATTGCTGATCCAATACACTTGTATTGTGACAACAATGGAGCTATTGTGCAAGCTAAGGAGCCAAGGTCTCATCAGAGGTCCAAACATGTACTTAGGAATACCATATAATTAGAGAGATTATTGGTAGAAATGATGTAAAAATAGAACGAGTCCACACTGAGGATAATGTAGCCGATCCACTCACTAAAGCCCTACCGCAGCAGAAGCATGATAATCATGTTAAGTCACTCGGTATTAAATACATGGGTGAATGGCTCTAGTGCAAGTGGGAGATTGTTAGTGTATGCTCTAAATCCAATTGGATTGAATGTTGTATACATTATATGAATACAAATTAAATAAAATGGTTTCTTTATCTATCCAGATGTCTTTTATTTGATATATTTGTCTGTGAGATAAAGTCCAAAAGAATGTGAACCATGCATATAGAATTTGTAATAGAGATACAAATTGTGAGATTCAAATTGCACATTATGGTTCGATTCTTTAAACTTCCCTAGTCGATGTGTAGATGGGACTGGACACCATCGAACACCGTGAAACTAGCACACATTGCATATCCTTACCCTTGGGGTGAGCAGCTGATTTCACAAGCTGAAGTATAAAGATACTTGGATAGGTGTGTGGATGCTCGTTATTGTAACGATGCATTGGATGACCCGTACAGAGATCCCATATGGATACTCTATATAGTGTCAATGGTTGATCTCTAATGATGGTGGTGTGAGTGATCCTTTGACTTGAGATCTTCATTGCATTTCATGTGTGGAATGTCATGCTTTGACAGCATCCAAATGTCGCTCTAGCCATGGGTGGAAAATATGGTGTCGATTGGATATGACATGAAGCACATGAAGATGATGTTTGATCAAGACAGGATTCGTCTCCCTTGATAGAAAGGGTTATATCCCACGGCCACTTAATGGATTAATTGATCGTTAAATCCTTGCAAGGTTGAGTTGGAATTCGAAATGGTTTCGAAGTTCTAATTCATTAAGTCAATTTTTTCTAAGATCAAGTAAACAAAGATCAATTACAGGGTTGACACATTGCATACCACTAATTGATCTGGGATATATGACGAAAGATTTGATCATACGGTAATCATTCATGGACAGAGGTTGATAGTCACGTCAACAAAACCTTTAGTAGTTGGGTGATCATGATGCTTTGGTAGAGGCCTCTCATGATCTATAATCATGTTGTTGAATTAGACAAAGAGTTGTCCAATCATTCCTAGGGCCTATGATTAGGACATATTATTGCCAACATGTTAAAGGGCCTAATGGGTCACACGCATTAAGAAGAATATTGAATGAATTAAAATGAGAATTAAATTAGATTTAATTCAGATAAGATGATCAATTAAATAATTGGGTGAGACCCAATTTAAAGATGATATAATTATAATGGATATGATCCATTATAATAGAAAAAATGTTAAGGAGAAATTATTTGTACATATGATGAACAAATAATTGGATACCGATATGTGAGTTGATCCATATGATGGATGGCTCTGATTATTCAGGTATGGATGTCCAATCTTAGCCATGTGAAGATGGAATCATGCCCATGGGATGAGGCATGATGAATCTCTACGGTTCGATGATGAACACGTACAAATTAGGGTATGTAGTTATGGGAAAGGCTGAGATTGTGACACTTGGATTAATCTTACCATGAAGATGGGAGTTTTTTACCATGAAAATGGGAGTTTCTTACCATGAAGATGGGAGGAGTTTCTTACCATGAAGATGGGAGTTTTTTATCGTAATGATGGGAGTTTCTCACCATCTCATCTTCATACCTATAAATATAGTTTCTTCCTACCAAGAAAGTAGAGCATGAGAAGAAAATATTAGACTTTTCTTCAAGGATATCTTTGTAAGGGGATTCAAGAGGCACTAGCACCCCTCTCTCTCTCCCATGGTATCATTTTCATATCTTGGAGGTCTTCATCCCTTCTTCTCTGTGTGGATCACCGTTAGAGGCCGGACACCTGGACGGCTAGTCGCAGGGATTAACCGGCTTCATCCTCATCTACATCGATAAAAGACTCAGGTATGAATAAAATTAGATTTTATTTGAGATATAATGAATTTGTTCCTAAGGATCCTGGACATCTAGGAATTTTATATTATATCTTCCGTAATGTTTATATGAATTTGATTCATATCTTGTATACATAATTCCCATCATATCCTCTAACTTGGTCTCTTCCTGCCGAAAGTCCTTGACTACAGCAAGAAATCCTTGACTACCATTCATCAGATACCTTCCAGCCTGCAGTGCTGATATGAACACTGAGGCTAGGTGTTTCTAACCACCAGTAAAACTGAATTCAGGCTGACTTGGAGTTTTGAAGTTGACAATCTTCTTGAAGCAGTCTACTGAAGCATGATAAGAGACCAACCAATTCATTCCAAGGATAGCATCAAAGAACTTCAGTGGAAGGACAATTATATCAGCATTTAACCTCCTATCCTCCAAGACAATCAAGCAGGATTTGCATACTGTGTCAACCTTCATAATATCTCCATTTGAAAAAGCTATATGCTACCTTGCTCCAAAGGAACGGGTGTCAATGATGCATTCTTGTCAAGAAAGGTGTCAAATATAAAAGAATGCATGGCACCCGGATCAATTAAGGTTTGAGCATAAGTAGTGCCTACTTTAATCATTCCTGAACATAAGTGTAATTTATTTTAACATCAAAGATTTAACCTAATTTTCTAATTAACTATCCATGTATTGCACTAGATAAGAATGTAATACTAAATATAAAATTAAATGGTATACCTGTCACCACAGAATTAGAGGCGGCATCATCCAGCTGAATGAGGGTGAAGACCCTTCCCTGGGTCCTTGGTGGCTGCCACTGATGCTGCTGACTCATCCCTTAATTGGAAGAAGGTTGCTGATCCTTCCGAAGGGGACAGGTGGCTATCTTATGATCAATTTTCCCACAAAGGAAGCAGGCACCAGGCAGTCTGCGGCAAGGATTTCCAGGGTGAAAGTTCCCACAGTGAAGGCAACAAGTCTCACTATTTCGTTGTCCTGTAGGGACCTGAAGTGCACCTCTCTTCCTGGCCCGAGCTGGGGGTTGGCTAGAAATAGGCCCTTTCCTCTTCCTCTACTGCTCCCAATCTCTCTGGACTGCATTCATATCCTTCTCAATCACCAAGGCCTTATTCACCACAGCACCGTAAGTGAGAAGCTCAAATGCATTGATTACTTGCCTCAGTCTGGGTCGTAGTTCTTCAGTGAATTTGATGATCTTGGCCATTTCATTGGTCACTATATTTGGAGCAAATCGGGCCAACCTAGTAAATTTTGCTTCATACTAAGCCACAGAAAGATTCCTTTGCTCTAATTTGATTAACTCTGATTCCATCTGTCTCTGCACACTCCTGGGAAAGTATTTATCGAAAAATGCCTTCCTAAACTCTCCCAAAGAAATAACCTGTCCATCCCATCGCTGCTTCTCAACTAACCACCAATCATAAGCTTTCCCCTGGAGAAGATAGGTGGCAAATCTGATCCGCTCCATCTCCTGGCTACCATGGGCCGTAAAAGTCTTCTCCATGTCTCGCATCCATCGCTCAACAACAACAGGGTTGGTGGATCCAGTGAAAGGGGCAAGGGCAAACTTTCTGAAATTAGCAAAGCTGCGGCCAACCCCTACTCAGGGTTGAGGTGGAGTAGGCTGGGTCAATGGTACAGATTGAGTAGGTAACGTTGGCTGAGTTTGTGAAACAGGAGGGGCAGGCTGGGGTTGTAAAATGGTAGGGGCAGGCTGAGTCTGTGGGGCAGTGGGAGTAGGCTAAGTCTGCAGAGTAGTGGGAGCAGGCTGAGTGGACAAAGCCTGCAGGATCTGATGTTGCATGTCCCACATCGACTGCGCCATACCCGAGAGAACCTAAAGCATCTCGGACTGGAGTCGCTGGTGATCAGTCCCGACTTGATTAACAGGGCCAGCTCCTCTGGTAGCTCCTGACCTCCCAGCTGACTAGCATTATCAACCTGGGAGCCCTCATCACTTTGTTGGCTTCTAGTGCGACGAGTCATTCCTATCTCCTGGTAAATTAGTTTTTCATTAATATCATGATAAACTTTACATTTCAACCTTTCAAAGCATACAACTTGAAATTCCTATAAAGTTATAATTGTCTCGATGTCATCCTAGTATTTTGCCTAAAGTGTCATCATATATATGTCCCTAAGGTCATAACCTAGGCTCTGATACCATTAAAGTCGTTACACCCCAGACCCAAAAATTTGAGCTAGGGTGCATGCCAGGCATGCAAGGCGTCCCGAATTATGACACATAAATCAATATAAGGCAATAATTATATATATTCAATCCAAATCCATAACTTAAAATAACTCATAACTATAAGGTTTGGGGCTACAAGCCCTACATACAAACATCACTAGGGTTACATCAACATAATGGATCTAATTTACTTAATAGAAGCTCCATCTACCCCTTAAATCCTTCATCAGTCTTGTGGCTCTGAAAAACATTATGAGATTTACACGAGCTCACACTCAATAAGTAAGCCTACTATAATATAATATAATCCATTAATCATTTCAAAATATTACAAATCAAATCAGCTATACAAATAAAAATTCCAATTTCAAATACACTTGTCATATTATCAGAATATGCAAAACATTTTCTCAAAGTAATTTTGGAAGCTAAATCATACAATAAATGCCAAAATATGCAATGTAAACAAACCCACTGTATTTATATAATCACTATTTCTTATGTGTCCCATGGCCCTGCAACACTCAACTGGTGTATCACTCTTAAATGTCCCTAAGAGGAAGGGTCCTGGTACTAGTGTTATGCCATGTATCAAAAAGAATCACAACACACCCTACAGATGTGTGTCCTTCACATATCTTTTCCTGTGGAAGTGGGTCCCGTATCACTTGGCATTTCACATCATTTTACATCATTCACATCATATGAGAACTGCGGCGACATATATAAGTATATCTCAATATCATCATCATATTTGCGTGTAATACGTCATGCATCAATAAAAACATAAGCTTCTCACATCATATATATATAGTAGTTTGAACATTATTAACAATTGCATATAGACATATCAATAGTACCAATATTTTGCAAAGTCAAAATAAGCATATACTTCATCTTTTGCACATACATATAAAGCCATTACTTTGCAAATATTACCAGCTGTAATAATCATAGCAAATACTCAATTGTATACTCGTGGTACTATTACCAAATTAAATATCAAATTCTATTTTCCTTATTTCATAATTTCATAAATTAATATAACTACAATTCCAAACTTTACATATTAAATATTATAAAATTCATGATAATTAGCTTACTTACCTCAGTACGCTAATCCCAAACTATAAACCAGCTATTTGGACATCTGGGTACCTACAACATCATATCACACAATTAAGTCTTTAAAATTTGAATAATAAAGTGTCCCTTAAATTCTACCCCAAACTAATCTGAGCCTAACTTTGGGCTTGAATATTTCTCAATATATATGCCTAAATAGGGAAATAAAAATACTCCAAGAAACTAGGATCAACAATGATCCAGCCTATATTTTTATTTCTCCATTCCCGACCCAATACAGAGCCCAAAACGTAGCTCAAAAATGGCTCTTAGCTGGCCCAATATGCCCAATCCCAGGACAGCCCAGACGGCCCACTGTTCTTTTCTTCCTCCCCTGCTCCCTGTTTCACCCAAAATAGGGGGAAACTGTGCCGGCGGCCAGGGCTACTGCCGGCCTCTCCCCGGGGTGGCCCATCCACCGATGACCAGCCCGGAGCCAGCAACCGTCGCGGCCATGCTCCTCTCTCTCTCTCTATCTCATTCTTTCTCTCTTTTATATCTCCAAGGCATGTTACTGTGCCAACGGCACGGCTGGCCACAATGGCCAACTGGACCTCCATCGGATGCACACCCCACGTCAGTGGAGGCCACCGGCAACCGCCCAAGCCCGGCGAGGCGGTGAGCACGCCGCCGAGCTTGAACAACTAGCGGGAACCGATTCGGTTTCTGCTCAGGAGAAGGGCCAGCTGGCCCTTTCCTCCCTCTCTCTTACCTCCGTTATCCCATCGGACGCCGTCTCCGATGCCAGTGGGGCCGCCGGCCAAGGCTCAGGCCCGTCGAGGTGACGGGCACGCCGCTGGGCCCGAACCAAGGTCGGCACAGGGATGGCTCCCTGTCTCTCTCTCGCTCAGCATTCCCCCCTCTCTCTGTGATAAAACTTGGATAGAGGATTACCTGCAGAAGGCGTGCGCCAGAGTGAAGGAGGGAGTCACCCTCCATCTCCTTTTAAGCACCCACGCGATGCCTTGGATCAAGGGAATCGGGGACCCAAACGCTATGCCGAGAGCGTAAGCGTTAACAGAATAAACCCACAGTCAAGACCCTGGTTCACACGAACCGGGTATTACAAGAGTATAAACAAAATTATACAATAATCAAGCTTAGTATAGATATTAAATCATAATAAATTTATTGAAAAAAATGATCACAAATGATGAAGATAAGAATTTGGTAGCTTCAAATGGATCATGATTTCCTTGCTTTATATTTGATTTTTTAATGATTAAATAGAAAAAGTTATAGATTCACACACAATCATGTACGTAAGCATATATTTATTCATTTATACATGTGAATATATGTGTATGTGCATTCATATGAATGCAAATAATCAGAAGGGGTTTTAAATTTTTAGGGATGGATATAACCTAGGTTTAATCCAACAAGACTTCAATTTATATTTTAGGGTTAAATCCTATCTCTCGGTCAGCTTATAACTAAGTTAATAGCCATTAATGCCCATAACTTTTCTCCATAGAGAAATAATTATTTTTCTCTATCCAAATAGCTTTTAAATTTTTATGCCACGATACAAATAAATTAAATAATTTTGAAATGTTATTGCTTAATATGAAAATAAAGCATCAAGCTATCAAAGAAAATGTGGCAAGTGAAAAGCTACTTTATACCAAGACAGTAGCAGTTATTATCATAATGTTTAGAGGGACACCATCAATCCCCGATTTTACGCCGTTGGCTTCGAAGCCTGCCGCTGAAGACAAAACCGTCCTCTCTTTCAAGGCCCTCCTCGAGCGCGAGGGGTGCTGGGCAGAGCGAACGATGACACAAGTGTGCTTGCCCGAGCTCCAGGGAGCCCTCCAGTAGCAGAGGACTTCCTCTTTCTTCTGAGAGGCCTTCGTGGCTCATCTTTGGGTGAGTATTCAAAATCTTTTAACTTCCAATTCTGTATTTATAATCTTTATCCTAACAGAAGCTTTCGCATGCAGGTGGTGAATTCTTTGGCTGCTTTGAAGAGTGCTCTCTCTTAGGCCAAGGCTGCTCTTAGCCAATCACGAAGAGAAGCCCACCAAGCCCATGCCCGAGTAGGGGAGGCGAAAAAGGCTTTAGAAGCCATCTTGGCCGAGAGGGCTAAAGGAGAGGCTCAGGTGAAGAGGGCCGAGGGGGCCCTAGAGGTGGCCCTAGCCGAGGGCCGAACCCAAGTAGAGGGGGTCGAGAAGGCTCTAGAAGTGGCCATAGCCAAGGGCCAGGCCCGAACAGAGAGGGCCGAAAAAGCTTCGGAGGCAGCACGTGCTGCTAAAGAGAGCCACAAACAAGTGGAGATGGAGTTGTTGGTGTGTCGAAGCAGCCTGGAGACCGCCAACACTCTAAGCGACGCGACTGAGGAGCGGGCAGAAAATGCTGAGGAGATAGCCCGAAGCTCCGACATAAAAGTGGCTGAGCTAAAGGTGGTGGTGGCAGCGGCAGAGGCTAAGGCCGCCGAGGCAGTAGAAGACTTTCACCAATCTGCCAGCTTTAGAGAAAAGATGACTAAGGCCACCGCCTTCACCTACAATATCGGTTTTCAGGACTGCAAGGACAAGGCGAAAAGGGTTTGTAATCTTGAAGATCTAGACAGCCTGGACCCAGATGAGGCTATGGAGGAGACACCACCAGAGAACCATTCTCCCGTCCATAGCCCAACATCAGCTGAATCTTGAACTCTTGTATGTCTTTTGCTTCTTTTGTTTCATTATACCAAAGTCTGACTTGGATCGGCAATTTTGTAAACTCATTTTGCCATTAATGAAAACTTTGATTCACACTACTATCATTTGGTTTCAGTCGTGGCTGACACGTTCTCTGGTGAATAAGCCGACGCGAGTTCATTCCAGAAAGCCGGTGCAAGTTCATTCTAGAGAATAAGCCGATGCAAGCTCATTCTAGAGAACAAGCCGGTGCGAGCTCATTCTAGAGATAAGTCGAGACCGAGGCCATAGGCAAGTGTAGCTGAAGTCTTGGAAATCGAGACCGGCGTTAACGACTTGTAGTCAAGACCCGGTCTCACACCTTATGCCAATACGAGGGCTGGGAATGCTGATGGAGTCAGGTGTCGATGTGAAGTCGGTTTAGGGGTAGACATTGGGCTCGAGTACCCAGAGCCGGGCTTATGCTGATAAAGAGTCAGTTTTGAGTGCCGACACGAAACTGGGCTAAGTGCCAACACGAAGCCAGGCTGAGTGCCAGCACGAGGCCAGGCTTTAAGTGCCAACGCGAGGCCAGACTTGAGTGCCAATGTGGAGTCGCGCTTGAGTGTCGACGCGGAGTTGAGCTTTAAGTGCCGACGCGAGGTCGGGCTTTGAGTACCGACGCGAGGTTGGGCTTTGAGTGCTGATAAACACATAAATAATTATCACTAAACCTATTAATTAATAATTCAAAGTACATATTATTATTTAATATTTTAATATTTTATATAATATTTTAGGTAAAACCTTATAAATTTAAAGAGCTAGATTTTAGGAATTTAACAACGCAAACGTCACTCAAATCGGACTTAAAACGAGCTCAAAATTGATTTTATAAGGATTTAGCACGTGTTTTAAAGCAAAGTCGGCAAACCCATTACCAATTTCATCGTCTTCTCAGCCATGAATTTTCCTTTTTCTCTCGATTCTTCTCCTCTTCCAAATTAACTTAATCTTTTCCTCCACCAATTAAGAAATAAATTAGATTAGAAATTATCAAATTGGAAGAATAAAATTAATATAGAAGGAATTTTGATTTTATTCGCAATATCCCCGGGATTTTCTCCGCGCCACGACGTCTGCATCCCGCGTCGTTTTATATGGAAACAGGACGTCTGATATGGAAACACGATCGTGTCTGGGCCACGTCCAGACCTCTACAAATAGCAAAGACATGGGAGGAGGAGGGTAATCGGGGGAGCTCTGCTCGTGCGGTGTCCATCCCAGGAGATGTTCGTGCCGTGGAGAATTCGGGAGGATCTGTCCATGGCTTGGAGTCTGCAGGAGGAAGAACATAGATCTGCAATCATGCATGCTCTGTTCCCATGTTCTAGCAATCTGTGGAGGTGCTTCTTGGAGGATCAGCCAGAGGGCGTGGAGGTGCTTCATGAAGACTCTGTGTCCGTGAGCTCATGGATTCAGAGGCTCTGTTCTGCGTCCTGCGTCCGTGGAGGCTACCCTCTTCCCAAGAAGAGATCGTGACAAGGAGGCATCTGTGAAGGAAGAAGAGAGCCCGGTTTAGCCTATCTTTAGCCTGGTTCGGTTCAGCCTGGCTTGGTTCAGCCTGGTTTAATTTATTACTTTTTGTTGCCTTCTTAATGTTAAAAAATAAAACTCTTCAATTCTAGATTTTAATATGCACTCTTGGATGTTATTGAAATAAAACTTTATTCATGTTTAATTGTTATTAAATTCTATTTAAGTAAAAATAATTTAGACTGATCTATACTTAAAAGGGATAGACCGTGATCTATGAGTACGGGCCGTACTCTTATAAGATAGACCATATCTTGATTATTTGCACTACTACTTATCTATTTAGTTAAATTTATAAATTTATTTCAAGATAATCGTTAAAGTCTCTATGGAATCGATCTCTTACTCTCGCTATTCTATTAGTGAAATTAATGTATTTTAATCGTTGCGCTACAACACACATCAGATTTTGGCACCGTTGCCGGGGACTTAAGTGCGTTATTTTGAAAAAAATATATTATAAAAAAAAAAGATTAATTTTCTCTTAATTCTTATTTTTAATTTTTGAATAGTTAGTCTCTTTATTATTTTTGTTACCTTAATTGTTAGAATTTCATATTTTCTTTTTAACATTAAAAAAAAAAGAAAATTTATTACTTTCCTTCTTGTTACAAATCCACTTTTAACCTAATCAAATTTTCCTTTTAATTAACTTACCTTAAAGAACCTGAAAGAAAATCCTAAGACACCTTCCATAAAACATAATTAATTTAAGAAAAAAATATATAATAATAATAAATATATAAACAAAATAATTATTTTATTTCTATGCTTAGATTGACTTAGGTAAAGTTATTTTCTAAAAAAAACTTAAAATTCTTCCATTGACATCTTATAATTTATTAGGAAATTAGAAACCTAATCACAAAAATCTTTAAAAAAAAGTAATTAGATTAATTTTATTTGATAATTTCAAGAGCTGGACATTTGCTTGTTGCATAGCATTTTCATAATTAACTTTAAGGGCACAAACCCCTAATCAAGATAAGGTGGAGATTTCATCACCCTTCCTTGGCCCATAAACCACATCCTTCATTTTGTATTAACCCAAACCTTTAACTCTAAAATTAATTAGACGTCAGCCCTTAAGGAATTCGAGCTCAATAGGACAAGGCACTCAAAAGAGTTGGACCGGGTTGAGATTGACTGCTTAATTGGTGTCTAGAAAAGGAAAGAAAAGTGGTTACTTAATTGGTTCTCTTGGCTTACCTAGTAAGAAACGGGAGGACCCCCACTGACCTTACCCTTAATTGGCTAGTTGATCAACTAATTTTTGATTTGGATGGCTCTAAGATGGTCTTGAAAGCTAGGAGCTGTCTAGATCTAGGGTAAACCTAGAATAGAGAGTCTAATTTTTGTTAACTTGATTGCTAAGAATTATTAAACCCTAATTAAATTAGTCATTGCTCTTAGTTTAGGAATCTTTTAGGATATTTTCTTTAGAATCTTCTTCTTTCTCTTCTATTATAATAAATTATAATAAAAAAATAAAAATAAAAATAAAACTGAATTACTGTTTGCTTTAGAGTCATTGTTAAGGTGTATGCTTGGTTGCCGATCATTGCAACCCAACCTTATACCCTTAGATCCTAAGATAGAAAGAACTATTAGAGCAAACAGACTCAGAATTATGGATCCTAATAACGAAAATAATCAATCACGACAGTTAAAAGAGTATTTCACTCCTTCAAGATATATATACTCTCCCTGCATTCAAGTGCCTCCAGTGGAGGCTGTCCAATATGAAATTAAGTAAAGTGTAATCCAAATGTTACCATCTTTCTATGGACTTACAAATGAGGACCCCTACAAACACTTAGATGAATTCTTGGAAATTTGCTCAACTGTCAAGATTCAAAATTTCTCCGATGATGCACTTAGGCTTAAGTTATTCCCTTTTTCCCTAAAAGATAGAGCCAAATATTGATTAAATTCATTAGACACTGTTATAATTTCAACTTGGGATCATCTTCAGAGAGTTTCTTAAGAAATATTTTTCTATAGGAAAAACGAATCAAATTAGAAAAGCCATAACAAATTTCTTCCAGATAGATGGAGAGATGTTTCATGAGACATGGGAGAGATTTAAAGAACTGATTAGAAAATGTCCACATCATGCCATACCCAAATGGCAACTAGTTCAGTGCTTTTATGATGGTTTATCAGAAAAGCATCGGCAAATGGTTGATGCTTTATGTGGTGGGATATTTATGTTAAAAAATGAACATGAAGCTTGGTAACTCTTTGAGACATTGAGTGAGAATTCATTACACCACATGTCAGTTGCTCGTCGAGACCCTCCCATAGGACCTAAAAGAGGTGAAAATATGAATTAGGTCATTTTACAGATATCTATACTAAGGTAGATGAATTATCCCATAAACTT
Source organism: Calamus simplicifolius (assembly GCA_900491605.1). Lineage (NCBI taxonomy): Eukaryota > Viridiplantae > Streptophyta > Magnoliopsida > Arecales > Arecaceae > Calamus > Calamus simplicifolius. The sequence continues at coordinate 580,124 of UESW01003992.1, read as the reverse complement.
GATCGAATTCTACAAGTTGAAAACATCTCTTCCCCATCTACTCAATTACATGAGGTATGCATAATTTATTCTAGTCCAACCCATTCTATAGGTGAATGTCCAGCTGCATACCAATTTTTTGAACTTGTTCAAGAGCAAACCCACCAAGCCCAAACCCGATTGCTCCTAGAACAGGAAATGATCCATATGCAAATACTTACAATCCTGGCTGGCGAAATTATCCAATTTTTTCTTGGAAACCTCAACCTATAACCAATTCATCATCGATCAGACCTAATTATCAAGAAACTAATTTTAGAAGCATGCCATATTTACAATACTCAAACATTCCACAACCTTCACCGAATAATCATCCTACTTTTGAAGACAAAGTGTTACAAGCATTGAAAGGGTTAGAAATGAATACCCAAATCCTTCACTCCCACACACAATCTATTGCAAAACTAGAAACTCGGATAGGTCAATTAGCCACAGCATTTAGTAGAAGGGAGGAGGGTAAGTTACCTTGTCAGCCTATCGATAACCCGAAAGGATAATTCATGGCTGAGGGTTCCAAGACTCCTGACAAATTCCCAGAACATGCTAAATCAGTCATGACTCTAAGAAGTGGAAAAATATTGAACCCACCTAAACCAACCCAGAAATTAGAAGTGGCTAAACCAAAAAAGAAGAAATGAAGAAGAAAAGGAATTCAATGATCAAGCAATCACACCTAAAGCCCATTCCCTAGTGCTTTAGAATCTCCTTTGTCTTCAGATAAGAAGAATATAAAAATGAATGAGATGCTGGAGTTATTTAAGCAAGTATAAATAAACTTACCTCTTCTCGATGCTATCAAGCAAGTTCCGGCTTATACCAAATTTTTGAAGGATCTATGCACACAAAAACAGAAAGCAAAGTCACAAATACCAAAAAAGATCTATTTGACTGAGCAAGTCAGCTCAGTTGTTCAACAAATAACCCCACCAAACTAAAAGATCCTGGTACCCCGATTATATCATGTGTCATAGGAAACTTCACAATCAAGAAAGCTTTATTAGATTTGGGTACGAGTGTAAACCTTCTCCCAAGTTCAGTGTATGAGTTATTTGGATTTGGAGAATTAAAACCCACAACAGTAACACTACAATTGGTAGATAGATCAGTAAAAGACCTCGTGTAATATTGGAAGATGTATTAGTAAACGTAGATGAATTCTATTTTCCTGTCGACTTCCTTGTGTTAGATATGAAATCTAGCGGTAATCCTAACCAAATTCTCATCATTCTTGGATGACCTTTTCTAGCCACCGCTAATGCATGTATAAATTGTAGAACATGTGTGATGGATGTATCTTTTGGAAATAAGAAGATGAGATTAAATATTTTTAATGCTTCCCAAGGACCACCTGTGTATGATTTAAATGAAGTAAACATGATCGAAGAAGTAGTAGATAAAAAATCCCAAAGTTTGCTTGATTCATATTCTTTACAAATATGTCTTACACATTTTGGAATAGATGACTTTGATATTGATGAGTACACCAAAGAGATAAACATGTTATTAGAACCACCTAAGTTCGACACCATCCCTCCTTGGACTATAAAATATGAACCACTTCCAACTAAACCAAACCCTTTAATACCATCCCTGGAAGAACCACCCCAACTAGAATTGAAACCTCTTCCAGATAACTTAAAATATTCATTCCTTGGACCTAATGATACCCTTCCAGTAATTATTGCATCTACCCTAACCTCTGAGCAGGAAGATAAATTGGTAGATGTACTTAAAGAACATAAAGAGGCAATTGGATGGACAATAGATCTTAAGGGAATTGACCCTTCCATTTGCATGCACCACATTTATAGTGAAATTGAAGCCAAACCATATAGAGACATGCAACGAAGGTTAAATCCAAACATGAGGGATGTTGTTAAGAAAGAAGTAGTAAAATGGCTTGATGCTGATATTATTTATCCAATTTTAGATAGTCAATGGATCAGTCCAATCCAAGTAGTACATAAAAAGTCGGGTATTATCGTGATTAAAAATGAAAAGGGTGAATCAATTCCTACTCGCACATCAACTAGTTGAAGAGTGTGTATAGATTATCGAATGTTGAATACCGTGACTAAGAAAGACCACTTTCCCTTGCCTTTTATTGATCAAATTCTAGAACAGCTAGCAGGACAAAGTTTCTTTTGTTTCTTAGATGGATATTCAGGATACAATCAAATCCCAGTATTTCCTGCAGATTAAGAAAAGACCACCTTCACTTGTCCCTTTGGAACATTTGCCTTTAGACGCATGTCGTTTGGTCTTTGTAATGCACTAGCCATTTTTCAACGATGTATGTTGGCCATATTTTCTGATATGATTGGTCAATTTTTGGAAGTATTTATGGATGATTTTTTAGTTTTTGATGCATCATTTGATAGCTGCCTCGAGAACTTGACTAAGGTACTGAAACAATGTATGGAAATGAATTTAGTCCTAAGTTGGGAGAAGAGCCCTTTTATGGTTCGTGAGGGAATTGTGCTCGGACACATTGTTTCAGAGCGAGGTATTGAGGTTGATAAAGCCAAGGTTGAATTGATCTCAAATCTACCACCCCCAACCTCAGTTAAACAAGCACGATCTTTCTTTGGTCATGCTGGTTTTTACAGATGCTTCATCAAGGATTTCAGTAAAATTTCTCGACCATTGTGTAATTTGTTGATCAAAGATAGTTCTTTTAATTTTGATGAAGATTGTCTAAAAGCCTATAACATCCTTCGAACTGCTTTGACCACTGCACCAATTATCAAGCCCCCAGATTGGACCATACCTTTCAAAATCAAGTGTGATGCTTCTGATTATGCTGTAGAGGCAGTTTTAGGATAGAAACTCAATCAAGAACCCCATGTAATTTATTATGCTAGCAAAACTCTTTCAGATGCACAAATGAACTATACTACCACTGAAAAAGAATTACTAGCAGTTGTGTTTGCCCTAGAAAAATTTAGATCATATCTATTAAGCTCTAAGGTTTTAGTTTATTCTGATCATACAGCATTGAGGCATCTTTTATCAAAAAAGGATACAAAACCCAGACTGATTAGATGGATCCTTCTACTACAAGAATTTGATTTAGAAATCTTACATAAGAAGGGTTTTTAAAATATGGTAGCAGATCATATCTCTAGGATCTCAGTGGAATACAATAAAGAAATAATCAAAGATAGGTTTCCTGATGTGTAATTATTCTCAATTTCCCATAGTATTCCCTGGTTTGCCCACATTGTGAATTATTTGGCAACAGGAAAAGTACCTTCCCACTAGACAAAACAAGGAAAAGATAGATTTTTCTCATAAATCAAATATTATTTTTGGAAAGACCCTGAATTATTTAAATACTGTTCAGATCAGGTGATTAGGCGATGTGTTCCCGAGAGTGAATTCAAAAGTATACTTAACTTCTGTCATTCCCTTGCCTGTGGGGGACATTTTAGTGGAAAGAAAACTGCAGCAAAGGTACTACAAAGTGGGTTTTATTGGCCAACTCTTTTTAAAGATGCACATGAATTTGGTCATAATTGTCTCCAATGTCAACAAACAGAAAATATTTCTCGAAAAGACATGATGCCCCTAAACCCTATCTTGGTTGTAGAAATTTTTGATGTATGGGGTATTGATTTTATGGGCCCATTTCCTTCCTCTTTTGGATTCGAATACATTTTAGTTGCAGTTGATTATGTGTTAAAATGGATTGAAGCCATGGCAACTCGAACCAATGACCATAAAGTTGTAATCAAGTTTATTCAGCATAACATCCTTAGTCGTTTTGGATGCCCTAGGGCTATAATTAATGATGGGGGCACACATTTCACGAATAGACACTTTGAAGGATTAATGAACAAATATGGAATTACTCATAAGGTAGCTACACCTTATCATCTCCAAACCAGTGGCCAAGTTGAAATATCAAATAGAGAAATTAAACATATCCTTGAGAAAATGGTGAGACCTGATAGGAAAGATTGATCAGAACGTTTGGATGATGCATTATGAGCTTATCGTACTGCATGTAAAACTCCCATAGGAATATCTTCTTACCGGCTTGTATTTGGAAAGGCCTGCCATTTACCTGTAGAATTAGAATACTGTGCATTTTGGGTCATCAAGAAATTTAATTATAATATGAAAAAGGCAAGTGTTATTAAAAAACTTCAATTGAATGAGTTAGAAGAGCTACGAAATGATGCATATGAGAGCTCAAAACTTTATAAAGAACGAACCAAAGCATATCATGACAAATTTATTAATAGAAAAACTTTTTAACCAAATTAAAAGTATGGCTTTACAATTCAAGATTACACCTTTTCCCTGAAAACTTCGTTCATGATGGAATGGACCTTTTATAGTAACTCAAGTATTTTCCCATGGAGCTGTAGAGCTTAAAGACCCCAAGCAGGGAAATACATTCAAAGTAAATGGCCAATGTTTGAAACCATATATAGAAGAAATTAATGATGGAGAAGTTGTTGAATCAATTGATCTTGTGAACCCAACATTATCATAATAAGTAGCACAGTCTGACTGAAGACTTTAAACTTAGCGCTCTTGGGAGGCAACCCAGTTTATTAGTTATTTTTAACTTTCTATTCTTTTAGTATGTTCTTTTAGTATGACCAGAGAAGAGCAACAAAAGTAGATTGAAAGAAGATGGCAACAATGAAACGTCCAACCTTCAAATACTCTACCAGGTAGTATCTTTTCTTGAAATTAATTTTTCTTCCATTAGGGACAATGGAAATTAAGTTGGGGAGGGAGAAAAAAGAATAAGTAAATCCTCGAGTAAAACTATAATCAGATGTGTGTACCAAATTTTGTCTCGATTTGAAGTTAATCAAACAGTCTGATTAATGATTAATGGTTAGATTATTTTGAGATACTAAGTAATAAATTATTAAAAAAACCTAATAAAAGGTAGGGTTTAGTCTACAAAAATTTTTAGAATAATTTCAAACCCTCCTAACCACTGATCTTAATAGTACAATCTACTTAATAAGGGTATGGGTGAAAATGTCGTTAAAAAAATCTCTCTTAAAGTTAATAAATTAGGTTCTTAGCATTTTTCACTAAGTAACCGGGCCCCGTCACCTAAGAAAGTGATGTTGTTCACCTAAAAAGGTGGGAATGTAAAAGAACCTAAGTAGAGTCAGTCCTACCTAAAGCCTTTTTGACTCGAGTCAGTAAGTCCGAGGGGTGTTTTACACCTAATGCCCTAAAACCAATTGGTTTAGGAGCCATTGGCCTAAAGCTCGCTATAATGGTTAATTAAAAAGCAAGGGGTTAGGACATTGCACTGACTTTACACATAAATAAATAAATAAGAGAACTAAAGTACAAAAGACACTACACCCAATCCAAATTAAGTTAGAAGACTTAATTAGAGAAGTGAAAAGTTGGTGAAGAAAGACTTCTATAAATTATTATGGACTGCACTTTATCACTAAATGGATAAACTTAATAATCCAATGAAGTACATCCCTTATGATCTAACCAGAAATTTTTAAGAAAGAACTGTAAGATAACTATCAATTCTTGGACTAGCATGGTACATATTTCTAAATTTCTTATTTGCTCGAGGACGAATAAGATTCAAGTTGGAGGGAGTGATAAACGCATAAATAATTATCACTAAACCTATTAATTAATAATTTAAAGTACCTATTATTATTTAATATTTTAATATTTTAGATAATATTTTAGGTAACACCTTATCAATTTAAAGAGCTCGATTTTAGAAATTTAACAATGCAAACGGCACTCAAATCGAACTTAAAACGAGCTCTAAATTGATTTTATAAGGATTTATCATGCATTTTAAAGAAAAGTCGGCAAACCCATTGCCGATTTCATCGTCTTCTCAGCCGTGAATTTTCCTTTTTCTCCTGATTCTTCTCCTCTTCTAAATCAATCTTTTCCTCCATCAATTAAGAAATAAATTAGATTAGAAATTATCAAATTGGAAGAATAAAATTCATATGGAAGGAATTTTGATTTTATTCGCAATATCCCCGGGATTTTCTCCGCGCCACGTCGTCTGCATCCCGCGTCGTTTTATATGGAAACAGGACGTCTGATATGGAAACATGATCGTGTCTAGGCCACGTCCAGACCTCTACAAATAGCAGAGACATGGGAGGAGGAGGGTAATCGGGGGAGCTCTGCTCGTGCGGTGTCCATCCCAGGAGACGTTCGTGCCGTGGAGAATTTGGGAGGATCCGTCCATGGCTTGGAGTCTATAGGAGGAAGAACAGAGCTCTGCAATCATGCGTGCTCTGTTCCCAGGTTCTAGCAATCCATGGAGGTGCTTCTTGGAGGATCGACCAGAGGGTGTGGAGGTGCTTCATGAAGACTCTGTGTCCATATGCTCGTGGATTCGGAGGCTCTGTTCTGCGTCCTACATCCGTGGAATTGGGAGCTCTCGTGAGCTTGTCCGTGGAGGCTACCCTCTTCCCAAGAAGAGATCATGACAAGGAGGCATCTGTGAAGGAAGAAGAGAGCCCGGTTTAGCCTGTCTTTAGCCTGGTTCGGTTCAGCCTGGCTTGGTTCAGCCTGGTTTAATTTATTACTTTTTATTGCCTTCTTAATGTTAGAAAATAAAACTCTTCAATTCTAGATTTTAATATGCACTCTTGGATGTTATTGAAATAAAACTTTATTCATGTTTAATTGTTATTAAATTCTATTTAAGTAAAAATAATTTAGACTGATCTATTCTTAAAAGGGATGGGCCATACTCTTATAAGATAGACCATATATGTATTATTTTGCACTACTAATTATCTATTTAGTTAAATTTATAAATTTAGTTCAAGATAATCACTAAAGTCCATGTGGAATCGATCCCTTGCTCTCGCTATTCTATTAGTGAAATTAAGGTATTTTAATCGTTGTGCTACGACACGCATCAGTGCCGACGCGAGGTCAGGCCTGAGTGCCTACGTGGAGTCGGGCTTGAGTGCCGATGCAAGGCCGGGCTTTAAGTGCCGACGCGGAGTCAGGCTTGAGTATCGATGCAAAGCCGGGCTTTAAGTGCCGACGCAGAGTTGGGCTTGAGTGCTGACGCGAAGTCGGGCTTTAGAGCCGATACGAGGTCGGGCTTGAGTGCCGATGCGAGGTCAGGCTTGAGTGCCAACACGAAGTCGGGCTTTAGTGCCGATGCGGAGTCGGGCTTGAGTGCCGACGCGAGGCCGGGCTTTAAGTGCCAACGCGGAGTCGGGCTTGAGTGTTAATGCAAGGCCAGGCTTTAAGTGCCGACACGGAGTCGGGCTTGAGTGCCGATGCGAAGTCGGGCTTTAGTGCCGACGCAGAGTCAGACTTGAGTGCCGATGCGAAGTTGGGCTTTAAGTGTCGATGCGGGGTCGGGCTTGAGTGCCGATGCGGAGTCGAGCTTAAGTGCCGACGCGAAGTCGGGCTTTAAATGCCGATGCAAAGTCGGGCTTGAGTGCCGATGCGGAGTCGGGCTTGAGTGTCGATGCGGAGTCTGGCTTGAGTGCCAACGTGAGGTCGGGCTTTAGTGAGAAGCAAGATCGTTCGAAGACACTTTCGTTAGTAAGAAAATGAATGTTATTCTAGCTAACATGCTCAAGCTTAAGATATCAATACACTACTTGTTGGCCCAGATGGCAACCCAAGAGAGGGGGGGGGGGGTGAATTGGGTTCTTTAAAAAATTAGCCCTTTTTAAAATAGTTTGCTTGAGATTATTGAGGGCAAATGCAAGATAACTATAAAGTGCAGTGAGTAAGATAGAGATAGATAAAGAGACAATGAGACACTGCAAACACCAAAGATTTTATAGTGGTTCGGTGTATTCAACACCTACGTCCACTCCCAAGATTCACTTGGGTCCACACTATAATCTCTCTAGATTACAGCCGAGTTGTTTTCCAAGCTCACAACTCAAACTTGTTGTTTTACCGGGTGCACAACGAACCCAGCTGGTTTTACTCGGGCTTACCAGCACAAAACCCTACACACGGGCTCACAACTAACCCAAGCTTAAACAAGCTTAACCGAGGTAAAACTACCTCCTCTAGTTCAATCCCCCAGATTGAACTAGGCAAAAATAAGATAAGTATTGTTTTAAATACAAAGCTCCTCAATGAGCAAATATACAAATTAATAACAAGGTTTAGAAAAGCCTGATTTGTAGATTGGTTGGCTTTTGAGCTTTTCTCTTTTCTTCTTTTCTTCTTCTTCTTCTTGCTGGATTGAATCAAGCCTCAGCTCCGATTCTTCACAGTTGAAGCAGTTGAGAAGAGTTGAAAAGCAAGAAATGAATCTCCTTTCTTCAAGTTGGGAAATCCACCAAGACTTTGATTTGAACGCTTTGGATTCCTCTTGAGGCTTTTGGAGTGGAGTGGATTTGAGCTAGAAGGTTTTCCTTTCAAGATTCAAGCTCTCGGATTTTTGAATGGGATTTGTCTATCTCAGATTTCTCTTTTTTTCTTTTTCTTTTTTTCTCTCTTTTTTTGAACAATAGACTCCCTTTTTATAGATTTCTTTTACACCTTTTTGGAATAAAACTATCCGTTGGAGTGTACCTTGTATCAAAATATATCCGTTAGAAATAAGTAAAATAGAAAATTACCGTTAGAGCTGATCTGGCAACTTGTTTTTCGTTCCAGGTGGGTTGGAGTCGACTCTAACTTTTCTGGAGTCGGCTCTAGCTCGAGGCATTTTAAAATGATATTTCTGGAGTCGTCTCTGACTTTTCTGGGGTCGACAAGAAACTTTTCCGGAGTCGACTCTAACTTACCCGGAGTCGACTCTAGGTTGGGCCAGAAAAATCGACTTTCTGCTTCGTCTGTGAGAGTCGACTCTAACAGTCTCGGAGTCGACTCTAATGACCGTGCCAGTTCCGGAGTCGGCTCTGTGATTCTCGGAGTCGACTCTAATGTCTGCAATTCTTACCTAGACATTAGATTCGATCCAGAACACATTGTAACTCTGATTTTGATCATTCAATAGTCTTATAATCTGAAACACTAAATCAAAATCATTAGAGCCTTCAAAGTTATACTCAAATAGTTTTGTTAATCATCAAAATCATCAATTGGGTCAACAATCTCCCCCTTTTTGATGATAACAAAAACTTTGAGTATATGCATTCAAAAATTCATTCAAACTAAGATTATAGTCATTTTAACTTTAAACATTGAAATTAAGGATTTGATGCCAATATTCAATGTAAACTTTAAAATTGTGCATGAGTTCAATATAATCCATCAATATTGAATTTTAAACTTAATGTGCATAAATTGTAAATGAGCTTTTTGTTAAGCTCCCCCTGCATTGAATAGCTCCCCTATATATAAACATCAAATTTAACTGATTAACATTTCAAGTTATTTTGCATAAACAATTAATTCTCCCCCTTTCTTTCTTTCTTTATGCATTATTCAATATTCCTATTCAATCTTTCTTTCTTTGCATATACACAACTATCTCTCCCCCTTTTTTGTTATCAGCAATAAGGAGAGTAAAGAAAAATTTATAATCTCAATAAAGCATAGGATCCAATCAATCAATATTTGAAAAAGTGAAATTGTATTTCATAGCAAGAACCATTACATAGTTGATTCATATACATTTCAAAATGAAATACATTAGATAATCAAAAACTTCCTAAGTACAACTATCAAAATCAAAATCAAGATCAAATGTGCTTGAATACAATTTTCTTTAGATGACCTATTATTCCATTACATCATCTTTTGTGATTTCTTAAAATTTTCAAGGCAAGCTTCGATTTGAGAGACTGCAAGGTCAATATCCTTCTTCAATTGACCCGTTGCATGAACATAAGATCCTGATCCATCAGCAATGCCTTCCATCCTTTCGAAGATCTTGTGAAGATCAGCCCAAAGGATTCTACAGAATTGCCTAAGGTAAAGGATATCATGTCCAGTCTCGAATTTAATTCTTCTTTTAACTGATTAAAGTCATCCTTCAATTGATTAATTTCATTTGATCTGTGACTATCATACTCAGCAAGTAAGCTCTTAACTGATCAATTTGTTCATCAGAAAATCTTCCAGAATTTGTTATAGGCTGATGTGGAGGTGAGGGAATAGAACTAGGTCCGGCCTCTGAAGGTCCAGCTGAGAAGGTCCCGCAAAGATGGATCAGGGACTGATGGTCCCGCAGTAGATGGTCCTGGGATGTCTTCTACTCTGGTTCCCTCTGCACCATCTCTTCTGTTCTTTCCTCTCTCCTCATCCAAACACCATTAACTTTCTTGAAGCCCATCTATGAATAGTAGAAATGCTATAATAATCAGTGTGTCTCAGTTTTCTTAAAGGTTCATTTTCCATAATGAGCACACCTTGGCTTCTAAAGACTAGTGTCAGAATCATACCGTATGGCAGTGTTGATCTTTCTTAGTAGCTGCCTCTGCCATGTAACCAATCATCATGCCAGCTAAATTGACTGGCCTTCCAGTTATAATGCAGTCCATCACAGAACGTCTCGCTCCGAGACATACTCGAATCTACCAATTTTTGGAAATAAGATTCTTCCACAATATTATGCAATAATCTGAGTTCTAGATTTAATTGATTTGCAAAGATTTCTTCAAACTCAGTCACATCTCTCCCTAGCATCCTTGATATGCACCACTTCTCATTATGTTGATATTCCATTAAACCAATTGTGGGCATTTCCAATAGGTTTCCAAGAATCTCAGTTGTTATTGTAACTCTAGTTCCTCTTACTGTGCTATAATCCTCCTTCTCCTCTGCTTAAATCCATTGTAAAACTCTCTTACTAAGGCTGGATATGTGGGTAAATCAAGTGAACAGACTTTTCCCATCCCATTCCTTAAATTTCTTCCAATAGAGAAACCCTCCGATTCAAAGAAATCAAAATTAACTTTTCTCCCAGTGGTAATGGTCTTACCAGCTAATTGATCAACCTTGGAGTGAGGGTGAAGGTGGAGAATCCTCTTGAGTGGCCGAAGAGGAAGAAGGCGAGGGTTGCCTCCGAACCGTGCGTCTTCTCGTTGGAACGGATGCTCCACCGACGAATCCGCGCCTCTTGGTGCCATTGAGAGATTGGAAGGTTAATCAAGGGTTTTGAGTGGATTTGGGGAAGTTGGAAAGGCTTTGGAGTTTTGGAAGGTTTAGGAGACGATTGGAATGATTGGGGGTCGACTCCGCCTTTTTATTTTTGACCTAGCTCGACTTAGAGTCGACTCCCGAAAACTGGGTGTCGGCTCCGAACCAGAAATCTGTCAGCGCTCGTATTAGAGTCGGCTCCACAAAAGCCAGAGTCGGCTCTAATCGCTTAGACAGAACATCAAAAACTCAGGTGTCGACTCCACAAACTGTCAGAGTCGACTCTAACAGTTTCAGAGATAAAAAATTAAGTTTCAAGGATTTGAAACTATTCAAATTAATCATCAAATTATAGATTAAAGTTCCTTAGCAATTGGGGAAACAATGAATCAAGATCTAGATAGATTTCCTTATTGAAATATCAAGATTTTTCAAGAAAATGATGAAATCTAGATAGATGTCCTTAAGAGTTTCAGAAAACTATTCCAAAGGATCACAAACTCCTAATTCTCCTCTAAGATAACAAAATCTTTCTTCACTTAAGGGTTTTGTTAATATATCTGCAAGTTGTTCTTCAGTATTCACATAATCAAGACAAATTTCATTATTGGCTACATGTTCTCTTATAAAGTGATATCTTATTTCAATATGCTTTGTTCTTGAATGTTGAATTGGATTTTTAGTTAGATTTATTGCACTTGTATTATCACATCTTATAGGTGTCTTATCAAGTGTGATACCATAGTCTTCAAGTTGTCTCTTAATCCATAGGATTTGAGCACAGCAACTTCCAGCTGCAACATATTCTGCTTCCGCAGTAGATAATGCAACCGAATTTTGCTTTTTGCTAAACCATGAGATTAAGTTACTTCCTAAAAATTGGCATGCACCACTTGTGCTTTTTCTATCTAACTTGCATCCAGCATAATCAGAATCAGAGTATGCAATCAGATTTAATGTGGAGTCTCTAGAATACCATAAACCTACATTTTTTGTTCCACTTAAGTATCTTAGTATTCTTTTAACAGCAATTAAATGTGATTCTTTAGGTTCTGATTGAAATCTAGCACATAAGCAAACAGAAAACATAATATCTGGTCTACTTGCAGTTAAATAAAGAAGGGATCCGATATACCTCGATAATATTTCTGATCAACCTTCTTACCTTCTTCATCTTTGTCCAGCTTGCATGAAGGACTCATTGGTGTTCCGAGGGGTTTAATTGATTCCATACCAAACTTCTTTAGAATTTCTCTTGTGTACTTTGTTTGGTTGATAAAGATACCCTCTTTGCTTTGTTTGATTTGGAGTCCAAGGAAGAAGTTGAGTTCTCCCATCATGCTCATCTCGAATTCTCCCTGCATTAACTTAGCAAATTCTTGACATAGAGAATCGTTAGTAGCACCAAATACAATGTCATCAACATAAATTTGAACTACAAGTAAATCTTTACTTTTTCTTTTCAAAAAATGTTTTATCAACATTTCCTCTTGTGAAATCATTTTCAATTAAAAATTTACTTAGTCTATCATACCAAGCTCTAGGTGCTTGTTTCAAACCATATAATGCTTTGTGCAATTTAAAAACGTGATTTGAAAATTCGTGATCTTCAAAACCTGGTGGTTGTTCTACATAAACTTCTTCATTTATAAATCCATTTAAAAATGCACTTTTAACATCCATTTGAAATAAATTAATGTTCATGTGACATGCAAATGCTAGTAATAGCCTAATGGCTTCTAATCTAGCTACAGGTGCAAAAGTTTCATCAAAATCAATACCTTCTTCTTGATTATATCCTTTTGCAACTAATCTAGCTTTGTTTCTAATTACTATGCCATTTTCATCTAGTTTATTTCTAAAAACCCATTTTGATCCTATTACAGAATGATTTTTAGGTCTTTCACTAATGTCCATACATTATTTCTAGTGAATTGGTTTAATTCTTCTTGCATAGCTAACATCCAATTATTATCTTTTTCAGCTTCTTCTATAGTTTTAGGTTCAATTTGAGATACAAATGCAAGATGATTACTAATATTTCTCATAGATGATCTAGTTCTTATTCCTTGAGATGGATCACCTATAATCAATTCCTTGGGATGACTATAAGCATATCTCCAATCTCTTGGTAGATCTATATCATTATGATATATTGACATCATCGTCCTTAGGTGAATCATCATCTTTAGCTTCTTGTTCATGATCTGAAGATACTTCAATATTAAGTTTTTCAAGATCTTTTCAAATGTTTGTATCTTCCTCATCATCAATCTTTTGGAACTTGATGCTAAAGATTCATCAAAACTACATGAATGGATTCTTCAACAATTAAGGTTTTCTTGTTAAACACTCTATATGCTTTACTAGTTGTTGAATAACCTAGAAAATTCCTTCATCAGATTTGCATCAAATTTACCTAAGTTGTTTTTACCATTATTATGAATAAAACATTTACAACCAAATGCATGAAATATTTTATATTTGGTTTTCTTTCATGCCATAATTCATAAGGTGTTTTCTTTAAATTGGTCTTATTAAGGCTCTATTTAGATGTAACATGCTGTGTTAATAGCTTCCGCCCAAAAGTATTTGGAGGTTACTTTCACATAGCATGGTACGGGCCATGTCTTCTAGAGTCCTATTTTTCCTTTCAACTACACCATTTTGTTGTGGAGTCCTAGGTGCTGAAAAATTATGATTAATTCCATTTTCAGTGCAGAAATTTTCAAATAAGTGATTTTCAAATTCAGTTCCATGATCACTTCTTAGAGACACTATGGTAGTGTTTTTCTCATTTGTGACTTTCTTGAAGAATTTCAGGAATATCGAGAAAGTCTCATCTTTGTGAGCTAAAAACATTACCCAAGTAATCTAGAATAATCATCTACAATCACTAGACCATATTTCTTTCCTCCTAGACTTGTGGTTCTAGTTGGTCCGAAAAGATCCATGTGAAGTAGCTCTAAAGCCTAGAAGTTGAAACAATATTTTTAGATTTGAAAGAACTTCTAGTTTGTTTTCCAAATTGACATGCATCACATATTTTGTTATTTTCAAAATCTAACTTAGGTAAACCTTTAACTAAATCCATTTTAATTAGTTTTGAAATAAGGTGTGTGCTTGCATGACCTAATCTACGATGCCATAACCAACCAATATCATTTATGTTAGCATTGTCAGCAATTAGGCAATGACTACTTTCAGATAATTTGTCTAAGTCAACTAAGTACACATTGCCATGTCTATAACCAGTAAAAACAATGCTATCATTAATGGAATCAGATACTATGCAAATAGAAGATTTAAATGAAACATTAAAGTTCTTATCACATAGTTGGCTTATACTAATTAAATTGTGCTTTAAACCATTAACATAAAGTACATTATCAATTAATATAGATGGAGTTATACGAACTTTACCGAGGCCCATAATTTGACCTTTACCGTTATCGCCAAACGTCACAACTCCACCTTTCTTTTCTTCCAGGGTGATGAATTCATCTTTATCACCCGTCATATGTCTTGAGCAGCCACTATCAAGGTACCACTTTTTCTTTGATCTTTTGGCTACAAGACATTCCTCATTGTCGTTGTCGTCGTTGTTGGCCATGAAGCAGATATTGGCAACTTCCTTTTGTTCATTTTCTTCCGATGAGGAAGATTCATCGGACCATGTTGCCATGTATGCTTTCTTCTTTTTCTTGTAGGCCTTTTTCAGCAAAGGACAATCATATTTAAAGTGCCCTGGCTTTTTGCACTCATAACATACCAAGGGCTCTTTTCTTTTTCTTTCTTCTTGTCCTTTTTCTTATCTTTTTCTCCATCAAATCTTGCTCCAAATTTCTTTTTATGGAATGGCCTTTTTCTCATAAACCTTCTGAATTTTTTGGCCAAGAGAGCAGTCTCATCATCATCCTCATCATTACTTTCACTGCTGCTCTCTTCCATTTCTGCAGTCTTGAGGGCAAGAGTTTTCTTTCTTTTTGTTTCCTCCTCAACATGCTGCTTCATCGTCAGCTCGTGGGTCATTAAGGATCCTAGAAGCTCCTCTAAAGGTAGTACATTGAGGTCCTTTGCTTCTTGGATAGCAGTGACTTTTGCTTCCCACGCTCTTGGTAGTGACCTAAGAATTTTGCGCACAAGGTCAGCATTAGAATAAATTCTACCAAGACTCTTTAAACCATTCACAATATCGGTGAATCTAGTGAATATGCATGTGATGGTTTCAGTTTGTTCCATTGTAAACAATTCATATTTATGAACCAAAATATTTATTTTTGATTCCTTAACTTAGTTTGTTCCTTCATGAGTTATTTTCAACCTATCCCAAATTTCTTTTGCGGAATTACATGTTGAGATACGGTTGAATTCATTAGAGTCTAAGGAACAATATAAGATATTAATGGCTTTAGCATTTAGTTGTGTCATTCTCCTATCATTATCATTCCAATCCCTTTCGGGTTTAGGAACAATAGTGTCATCAATAAGGTGTGTGGGTGTACTAGGTTCGTTTATTATTACTCCCCATAATTTATAGTCCGAAGCTTGAATGAATATTCTCATTCTAGCTTTCCAATATGAATAGTTGGTTCCATTAAATAAAGGAGGTCTATTCGTAGAATGACCTTCAGCAAAACATGAACCACTTTGTGTTGCCATAAGGATCTTTAGCCCTTGATCGTGAGATCAAATTCTAAATGAGCACTTGCTCTGATACCAATTGTTGGCCCAGATGGCAACCCAAGAGGGGGGGGGGGTGAATTGGGTTCTTTAAAAATTATCCCTTTTTAAAATAGTTTGCTTGAGATTATTGAGGGCAAATGCAAGATAACTATAAAGTGCAGTGAGTAAGATAGAGATAGATAAAGAGACAATGAGACACTGCAAACACCAAAGATTTTATAGTGGTTCGGTGTATTCAACACCTACGTCCACTCCCAAGATTCACTTGGGTCCACACTATAATCTCTCTAGATTACAGCCGAGTTGTTTTCCAAGCTCACAACTCAAACTTGTTATTTTACCGGGTGCACAACGAACCCAGCTGGTTTTACTCGGGCTTACCAGCATAAAACCCTACACGTTGTTTTTCACGGGCTCACAACTAACCCAAGCTTAAACAAGCTTAACCCGAGGTAAAACTACCTCCTCTAGTTCAATCCCCCAGATTGAACTAGGCAAAAATAAGATAAGTATTGTGTGTGAATACAAAGCTCCTTAATGAGCAAATATACAAATTAATAACAAGGTTTAGAAAAGCCTGATTTGAAGATTGGTTGGCTTTTGAGCTTTTCTCCTTTTCTTTTTTCTTCTTCTTCTTCTCCTAGCTGGATTGAATCAAGCCTCAGCTCCGATTCTTCACAGTTGAAGCGGTTGAGAAGAGTTGAAAAGCAAGAAATGAATCTCCTTTCTTCAAGTTGGGAAATCCGCCAAGACTTTGATTTTGAACGCTTTGGATTCCTCTTGAGGCTTTTGGAGTGGAGTGGATTTGAGCTAGAAGGTTTTCCTTTCAAGATTCAAGCTCACGGATTTTTGAAGTGGGATTTGTCTATCTCAGATTCTCTCTATGTTTTTCAGATTTTTCGTTTTTCTTCCTTCTCTCTTTTTTTGAACAATAGACTCCCCTTTTTATATATTTCTTTTACACCTCTTTTGGAATAAAACTATCCGTTGGAGTGTACCTTCTATCAAAATATATCCGTTAGAAATGAGTAAAAATAGAAAAGTTACCGTTAGAGCTGATCTGGCAACTTCGTTTTCGTTCCAGGTGGGTTGGAGTCGACTCTAACTTTTCTGGAGTCGGCTCTAGCTCGAGGCATTTTAAAATGATATTCCCGGAGTCGTCTCTGGCTTTTCTGGGGTCGACAAGAAACTTTTCCGGAGTCAACTCTAACTTACCCGGAGTCGACTCTAGGTTGGAGCCAGAAAAATCGACTTTCTGCTTCGTCTGTGAGAGTCGACTCTAACAGTCTCGGAGTCGACTCTAATGACCGTGCCAGTTCCAGAGTCGGCTCTGTGATTCTCGGAGTCGACTCTAATGTCTGCAATTCTTACCTAGACATTAGATTCGATCCAGAACACATTGTAACTCTTGATTTTGATCTTTCAATAGTCTTATAGGCTGAAACACTAAATCAAAATCATCAGAGCCTTCAAAAATTATACTCAAATAGTTTTGTTAATCATCAAAATCATCAATTGGGTCAACACTACTGATAATACTGACGGAGGTTGTTCGCGTTCCAGGTGTGAGAGAGAGGTTTTCCATCCAGCCCTTCAATCCGGTATGCTTCGCGATGAAGTGCGTTGGTGATTCAGTAAGGTCCTTCCCAATTGGGAGATAGCTTTCCCCCCTCTGTAGGTTTGAAGACTTTGGCTCGTTTGAGGACTAAGTCTTCAAGGAGGAATGTTCTGGAATGAACTCGGGCATTATAATATTTTGCAATCCTCTATTGGTAGGAGGCCATTCTGAGTCGTGCTCGATCATAGAGTTCTTCGACGAGGTCACGATTGGCTCTCAACTGGTTAGAATTGTTCTCCTCATTGTAAGATTGTGTCCGGGGACTAGGGATGCCAATCTCCACCGGAATAATTGCCTCCGACCCGAACACAAGGCTGAAAGGAGTTTCTTCTATGGGGGTTCGTGGCGTCGTATGATATGCCCACAACAAGTTTGGGAGCTCCTCCACCCATATCCCTTTGAAATCGTCCAGACGTGTCCTAAGCCCTTGAAGGATGATCTGGTTTATCACTTCTGCTGCTCCGTTTGTTTGTAGATGACCAACAGAAGTAAACCTCTGATATATGCCCAGTTCGGCACAAAACTCTTTCAAAGAAGCGTTGTCGAACTGGCGACCATTGTCAGTAACAAGTGTGTGGGGTAGCCCGAATCGACAAATTACGGACTTCCAGAAGAAGTTTCTCACCTTTACCTCAATGATTCTGGCAAGCGCTTCGGCCTCTACCCACTTGGTGAAATGGTCGATGACAACGAGCAGAAACTTTTGTTGACCGGAGGCTGGAGGGAACGGTCCCAAAATGTCCATCCCCCATTGGGTGAAAGGCCATGGAGCCGACAAGGGGCTCAGTTGAGAGGCGGGCATCCGCTGAATGTTAGCATGTCGCTGGCAGCTGTCACACTTCTGGACCAGCTCGGTTGCGTCTTCCCGTATAGCAATCTCTACTATCTCATCTAAATCCTTGTTCTCCAAATTGCTAACTTGAGCGTCGAAGGATCCCTGCCGGAACCATCGGTCTGGAACTTTTCTTGCAGGTTTCTGGCTAAAGGAGGTGATCCTGTCATTCCTCTGAAGGCCCATAAAGCTTTTCTCTCGCCCGACACTTTTCAGGAGTAATTTGGCAGCAACAGAACTGAACTGATCTTATCAGTCAGGTTCTGGGTCAGTTACCATGGTTGTCTTCAGATGTATAATGTCAAGTTGTTGTATCGTTGGCTAATTTTCAAAAACATACAAAGCATCCATTAGAGGCTAAAAATATTTTGAAAGTAAAAATTATTGTAACAACTTTCACTACAAGAAAATATCAAAATAGTGACAAAAATATCCATCACTATTCCATCACAAACTGTGTTTAGTGACGGATTAGTGACGAAAATCTTATCGTCACCATTTTTGCGTCACTAAATTTAGTGACGGACCTCTTTCCATCACTAAATTTAGTGAGGGATTTGTGATGGAATATTCCGTCAAAAATTTGTGACAAAACATTTTTCGTCACTAAATTGTGATGGATTTATGACGAAATATTCCATCAAAAATTTGTGACGAAACATATTTTCCGTCACTAAATTATGACGGATTAATGACGGATTATCCATCATGCATTATTCCATCACTATTCCGTCATAAATATTTCCATCACTATTCCATCATAATTTAGTAACGGATTATTAACGAAAATTTAGTCACTAAAACTTTCGTCACTAGTCTGTCACTAATAATGACGAATTAGTGACGAAAGAATCCATCAGTCATTCGTTATTTTTCATCACTAATCAATCACTAATATTTCATCACTAATCCGTCACTATTATTTCTATCATAAATCCATCACTAATCCATCATTAACCTAATAAAATTTCATCAAATTTTTATTCTTATAAATTTAAAATTATTATGTACCTGTTGAGCAATGTAAGATATAATGTACCTATTGAGCAAGCTAGCACACTGGATAGGAGAGTAGGGACCAGCTTCCAAGTGCCACCAGCAGCATTTTAGAGCTTCATCGGAATTTCTGCCATCGCCTTCATTCCAATCTATGATCAAGTCATTGTGCCGATAGCAAGAAATTTTACAGGATTGCCGTCGGGCATCACCATGCTTCAACGAATCGGCACGGGGATAGCCCTCTCAGTGATTACAATGGTGGTAGCTGCTCTGGTTGAGATGAAGAGGCTTAAAACTGTTAGAGATTTTGGCCTGGTTGACTTGCCTAATGTTACCATTCCTATGAGCGTTTGGTGGCTGATTCCTTCGTATGTTTTCTATGGGCTGATGCATGTCCTTATAGTTATTGGGTTGCAAGAATTCTTCTATGACCAAGTGGCTGATGCAATGAGAAGCCTTGGGCTCGCTCTGTTCTCAAGTGTTTTTGGCTTCGGCAACCTGCTTAGTGGTTCTCTCGTCTCTCTGATCGATAGGGTGACAGGAAGCAGAGGAGAGAGTTGGTTCTGTGACAACTTAAACCGCGCACATCTTGATTACTTCTATTGGCTCCTTGCTGGACTCAGTTCAATGTAAGATATAATGTACCTGTTGAGCAATCACTTCACACTATGGATCATAATGTTAAGAAGGGAGTTATTGGTGTCAACTTCCTTT
Organism: Calamus simplicifolius; assembly: GCA_900491605.1. Lineage (NCBI taxonomy): Eukaryota > Viridiplantae > Streptophyta > Magnoliopsida > Arecales > Arecaceae > Calamus > Calamus simplicifolius. Next base: position 560,184 of record UESW01003992.1, on the reverse strand, counting down.
GCTCAGGGAGACTGCCGGATGTTATTTTAATCATGTGCTGAGAGAGTAACAAACATATAAATCTAACACAAGTCTGAATAAATCTGCACCTTTAAGCAGCATACAAACATGGTTTGCCAGTACATATAAAACAGAAAGCTCTCAGCCCATAACACTAACAGACATATAACATTCGCATTTACTCTATTACCAAGAATAAGAAAGAATAATATAAGAATATATAATTGAAGATTACATACGATCACTACATCATCAGAGGTGCCATGCCAGAGCCCATGCTGCACCATGCCATGAAAAATACAATACAATTAGACACCATTGTTGCTGCACAAAGAAACAAATGAAAAGCTAATCATTTGTTCTAGACCATGATAATATTAACAAAGTCAATGCAGTGAATGTGGAAAATGAATTGACTGATTTACATGAATATTCCATATTCTTGGAAAGAAGTCATAGATATTGCTTGCCTGATGTCAACCCTTGGAGAACTGTTCCACGTGTTATGCCAACACCCAAACTGCTGTCATTAAGAGGCTGTTCCACGGCAACTGAAACTGCAACCATATCCCCCTTTTCAACATGTGAACTGCAAGCCAATACACCAGGAACATATACCTACAGATCAAGTGTTAATATATTATGATAATCATGCCAGTGTGAAATTAACCTAAGATCATTCAAATATTGCAGCAATCTAAGTCCATGCCAAATATAAATAAGATTGCTTCAGATAGAGTAGGCAACTGTTAAAATGCAAGAACCTAAGAATGAAAGTAGCTAAGAATACATCAAATGGTAAGTGTGGAGGAGTAAAAAAATGTATTATAACCAGAAAAAATCACCCTCTAAACCAAGGATTTAAGTCCCGATGACATGGCAGTACATCCCATTATCTAGAGTGTGCAACAAGACAATGTCCCAAGTAAAAAAATGTATTATAACCAGAAAAATTTTGACTAGAACAGAGATGGAGCTTTTCACTTAACAGGAAAGTTATGAGAAATAGCTTGTAGGGACCGAATTATCATGAATATTTATCGACTTGGTTTTAGAATATTTTGAAATTTAAAAAGCTAAAATCTCTTCATGCCCTCTGGAACAACAAATGCACCAAGGGTGTCTCTATTTCACAAGAAATTTGACGGTTCTATTTATGTTATGTATATTATAATAATACAACAATTTCACAAACCTGACAGAATAAAAAAGAAAAAAGAAAAAGAACAAGGAAGCAAGAGCCAACAATAAAAGATTAGGTGTTTAACAGAAACTAACATCAGATAATCAATATTTTCAGAGAAGTCTAAGAGATATGTACCATATGCTAATGATGACTGATGACCCTGCTGCAGCAATAGAGCTCTAGTTTTCAAAGTATTGCTAAACTAATATATGCCCAAAAAACCCACTTAATTCCATTCATATATATAAATAACTCCAGCATTATATATTTAATATCAGAATGCTTACCGAGTGCTATATGAGAAGGTGGTGAGCCTAGTGCTAGAAGTTTCTCATGCATACTTAGCTATATAAATTGTATGAGTGAGTGAGTGAGAGAGAGAGAGAGAGAGAGAGAGAGAGAGAGTGCAAAAAGGACAGCATGACAAATTATAGGCCATCTGAATTTAATTACATAATTTGTTTGCAAAGTCATTTGCTGATATTTTACAATCACATGCATAATGTTGTAGCTACCACTAGTTTGCAACCTGTGGATTTATTAGAAGATGATGAAAACTAGAAGCTTAGAACTTACAATTCATTGACAGAATATGTAGTTTACTTACCTTTTTAAAGTACGGACCCACAAATTAACTAAGAGGTGGGTGCTTCTCGTTTCTCACATGCGCCTTTTGAATGTGGCAGAGGCACACACTCTTTGGAAAAATCAAGGTCCCCTTTTCTCTCGTATGCAAGGAGGCGATGGTCATACCTGCCAGTTCAAACAATTAGGGATATATATATATATATATATATATATATATATATATATGTTAAGGGTGACTGGATGACCCATGGCCATTTCACATATTCATGAATCAAAAAGAACATGCATCAATGCACGCATGCTAACAAAAGGTTTCAGGGGAAAAAAAGATTTACACCAAAAAAAAAGAAATCTGCAAGCTTCTAATTTAATGCCAACAGTGAAAAGGAATTCTTAGCATAACAGTGCAAAGGAATTCTAATTTATTTCATTTTTAAAGAAATCTATATACCCAGCACTACTTAATTTGTAATGACCTAAGAGCTGACCCAAATTGGCCAAAAGGAATTCTTAGCACAATCAATGTGAGACTAGAAACACAACCACACGAGTCCTCGCATACTCCCCCTATTTAAGCTCTTGCACCCTTATCAAGTTAAGATGCAGAAGATCCTGATCCATGAAACTATTGTGCAAAGTTCATATGCTCCATAAAGTGCTTCATCTGCTCCTCCATTTGATGTAGACGCTCCGTTTGCGCATTCAACTCAGCAATCTTTTTATCCATCTCTACTTGCTTCTCTGCAAGCTCCTGTTGCTTCTCTGCAAGCTCCTTAACTTGAGCTGCAACCTGTGATGGATATGAGATTCTGCTGCTCTGAAATGAAGCAGGATATAAAGACACTGCTCGTGAACCAAGACCATATATACGCCTCTTCTTCTCTCCACCTGCAGCCTCAAAGTAAAGAGCATCAATATCAATTGGTAGAGGTTTCGAACCCTCATCCAAAGACTGAGATACAGAAGACACCAACTCCTCCATGCGATCCTATAATAAAATAAATTATTTAAGTTAGATTAAGACTTTGCGATTTAAAAATTACAAATACAATAAAAATTAATAGAAATAGTATAAAAACATACATTTACTTTTTTGGACTTCGTATCTATAAAAGTTCATCTTTTTTGGTGTGCACTTTTTTAAATAGCTCCCAACTATTGGGCCGACGTTTTAACTCTTCAGTCTACAACAATAATAAGTTAGTAATTACATGTTTAGATGATTACAAAATAAAACAAGTACAATTTAAACCATTAAGACAAATACATTGATACTTTACCATTTTTAAAGAATGCTCCACCATAGATCGAGATCCACATGTATGCTTAGTCACCGGTACCTGGACCATCTGTCTCAGTTAGACGACTTTGTTTAGCTTTATTAGCTTTATCTTTCCAATCTGGACTGCTCCAAAGTTGTTGCCAAGTATCCCAAATTTCTTGAGTAACACATCCTGGCTTGCCATTCTTAGAATGCCTCCAACTATGAATATGCTTGGTATACTGCATTTTAACATTTTGCCACCAACAGCTCTTAATAGCCTCATCATCTAAAGGGCCCCAAGTGTACATCTTCTGCAATAATTATAAGTTATGAGCACAACAAAAGTGTTAATTATAGAATATATTTTAAAATCTAAACTTATAATTGTAAAATCATTTTTGAATCTATTTGACTCACAATAATAGATATATTAAATATTACAACCTTAAACTCCTCCCAATAAAATTCTCTAAGAGCTGGTGAGATATGCTTCCCACTATATGTAGTTGCTTCTTGTCTTTCATCAAATTTTGAAGCCATATAAGTTGATATTGCTTGACCTGGAGGAAATGAACTGGCACTGACGGGAACTAACCTAAAAAAAAGCAATGGCACAGACAGAAACATATACTATAACTTGAAAACAACAAAGTCTTACACGCACAACAGATAAATATACATAAGATAAAATTAAATAGAGAAATTCTTTACTTATTATCTTCAACTCTAATCAATATCCTGCTACTAGGATTTGTGGATGATATTTCAGAAGGTGTTGTGACTGCAGTATATGCTGAAGACGGTACTGTGAAGACATTCTCACCATGTCCACTAGAACTGGATGGTAAGCTGCTCATAGCTATAAGAAAAATAGATGGAGATTATACCAAAAATAATAAGTGAAAATATAACATAAGACTAGTAATCATCATTATCAAATACAATAAAACAGATCCATTGATGTCCATCAGTTATCATCATCATCAAATTGTGCATTTGTTGCTTATATAAAACATGAATCTAGTAATCTAGTGGTCATCGTCATCATCATCAAATTGAAGGTCTCCATCATTGTCGTTGTCGTCATCTTCTTCTTCTTCACCATTAGTGTCTTCATCGTCGTCATCATCATCATCATCATCAAATTCTTGTTCTACATCAATGTCTTCATCATCATCTTCAATTTGCAAGTTTGGTTCAATAGTTTTCTCGATTTGAGTATCATTAATATCAATAAATGAACCATTCACATCATTTAGAGACCGATGTCTATCATCTGTTTCTATATTAATTCCATGTTGATCACAGACATCCTCTTGAAATGCCATCACATCAGAAGGCATGCATGCATTTGTGTCTGGCACCTCCACAATTGACCTTGCTTTAATCTTGCAAACAGCTAGCCAATTAGTAGCATTTCTCTTCAAAGTAGGATAACTTACAAAATATACTTGTTCCGCTTGCACAGCAAAAATAAATGGTTCATATCTATTGAATACTCTTCCTCTCTTGACTTCAACAAGTTTGTATTGCGGGTGAATTCTCGTACCACGATTTAAGGTTGGATCGAACCATGAGCACTTGAACAGTACAGTTCGCTTGATTGGTAGAGCAGGGTACTCCAACTCAAAATTTCTTGCAACTGACCATAGTACTCTAGCTCATTTGCACTATGGCTAGAGCCTTTAATGCACACTCCACCATTCATTGTTCTACTATTTGAACCATGTTCCTCTGTATGGAACTTAAATCCATTAACATAATAATGGAAATGATTTCACCCTATGCAATGGTCCTTTTGCAAGGTCTTTGATCATTTGGTTATGGATGCTACATGATTGTAAACGTGCCTATATAATAAATATAAGAAATTAATTAGTTACAAAATATACTATCTATTAAATCAGCATTATATTTTGAAGTATAGTGTACTTACATAATTCTCAAACCATGATGCAAACACTGTCTCAAGTTCTGTATCAATTTGTGAAGCTTCAATATTAGGTCGAAGTTGCCTCAACTCTAATTCAAAGATTCTATAATGATAACAATAAATTTAATGTTATTGTTTAAGATCATATTACTTTGCAATATAAAAAAATACAATAAGAATATTAAAGTATAGTGCACTTACTGAATGTATGGTTTAACTTCTGGACAATTCAATAATATGTATGTGTGAGCTGCATTATATTCCATATCATTTAAACGTCTGAATTTTGCTTTTCCAAATGATCGACCAGCACATTTAAATATGGAAGCATTTTAGGATGTTCTTCCAAATCAAATCCACAACCATGACTGTTGCGCGGCACTTTTCTATGTCGTGTATATACAGAAGGTTGAAAGTAATGTGCACAAAATGATGAAGCTTCTTCAACCAAGTATGCATTACAAATTGAACCTTCAACTTTAGCTTTATTCCTAACATTATTCTTCAACTTTCGAAGGTACCTACAAATAAGAAATGATTTTAACTATCACATTATACTTAAGTTAATAATATATAAAAAGAACTTAGTTTCTCAACTTACCGCTCAAATGGATACATCCATCTATATTGCACTGGACCAGCAATTCTTGCTTCATAAGCTAAATGAACTGGAAGATGTTCCATGGAGTCAAAAAAACTTGGTGGAAATATGCGCTCTAGCTTACATAGCACAATAGGAATCTCCTCTTCCAAACGTTTCATGTCAGCCTCTGTTATGACTCTAGCAGTTAAATCCTTAAAAAAAATGCTCAACTCTGTCAAAGCTTGCCATACATTTGCAGGCAATAACTCATGAAATGCAATAGAAGTAGCCTTTGCATAAAAATATGACAATCATGACTTTTCAATCCATACAATTTATTCCCACTCAAATCAACACATCTTGCTAAGTTAGAAACATAACCATCTGGAAATTTTAATTTCTTAATCCACTTGTAAAGCTGTTCTTTCCCATCCTTATCCAATGTGTAACAAGCCTTAGGATATTTATTTGCATTTTCGTCCCGATGCAACTCTGGACGATTGCAAAATTCCTTCAGATCTTCCTGGACTTAGCATTGTCCTTGGTTTTTCCTTTAACATTCATCACCGTATTAAAAATATTATCAAAAAAATTTTCTCAATGTGCATAACATCCAGATTGTGCCTAATGAGATTGGTTTTCCAATAAGGTAAATCCCAAAAGATACTTCGTTTCTTCCAACCACATCCACATACTCTTTGAATTGTATGGTTTATCTTTTCTCCACCAGGTTCTGTCACTTTCTTAAACCCAAAGTAATCAATTTCATTTATCAATTCCATACTGTCCTTATAGGTGGTGCACTTTTTCGAACTGATTGTCCCTTTCTAAACCATTTTTTATTCCTTCTCCATGGATGATCATCTGGTAAGAACTTGCGATGATTGTCAAACCATGATGTTTTTCCTCCTTTAGTAAGAGTAAAAGAATCAGAATCTCCCATGCAATAAGGACAAGCAAGCTTTCCTGCAGTACCCCAACCAGACAACATCGAATAAGCAGAAAATCACTTATTGTCCACATCAAAGCAGCTCGCAACTGAAAATTTCTCTTGTGGAAACATCATATGTTTCTATACCAACATCCCATAACTCTTTCAGCTCAGCAATCAATGGTTGCAAAAAAACATCCAACTTGGACTTAGGATTGTTCGGCCCAGGAATGATGACAGTCAAAAACATATACTCTTCCTTCATGCACATCCAAGGTGGCAAATTGTATGGAGTTAGAATTACAGGCCAAGATGAATACTGTTGACCTGTTTGCCCATTGGTTGGAACCCATCAGTGCATAAACCTAACCTCACATTTCGACTTTCATATGCAAAAGATGGATGTATCCGATTAAAATGCTTCCAAGCAGGAGAGTTTGAACAATGGCGCATGATAGCACCTTCCTCGCTTGATTGCTCAGCATGCCACCTCATATATTTTGCAGTTGCATCAGACGCATACAACCTCTGTAGACGAGGAGCTATAGGGAAGTAGTACATCTTCTTATATGAAACATGTCTTTTATGTTTGGAAGATCTACGGCTTTGTCCCTTAAAACGAGGACAGGAACAAATTTTGCAACAAGTCAATTGACTATCTTCGCCCCAATATATCATACAGTTTTGCTCACAACAATCAATCTTCTGCACTGGCAAACCCAAACCTCGAACTAACTTCTTTGTGCTGTAGAAGCTGTCAGTCATTAAATTATCGGTTGGAAGTAATTCTGACATCAATTTATAAATTTCATCATAACACCTTTCAGAGATATGATGTTCAGCCTTAATATTCAACATTCTAGCCACTGCAGATAACTGAGAATGACCATAAGGGTTTTCCTTCCACACCTCTTGTTGTGCTGCTTTGAGCATATCAAAAAGATGTTGTGTTGTAGGATTTGGGGTCTCTTCCTTTTCAATTGGATTAAAAGGACCACCAACATCATACACCATAGACTGCATTGCATTGATAGTCTCGCTTTCTTCACAATGTACAAAAGAATCAGCTTGACAAGTACTTTGTTTCATTGCTTGAGGCACATAAGTTTTCCCATGATGATACCAATAATAATAATCTGCCACAAATCCATTAGTTCCAAGATGTACCTTAACTGTATTCTCATCTAGATAATTCTTATTCCGACATTTTCGATGATTACAAGGACATTTAATCTTTTCACCATCCATACATTCTGGATGCATTTTTGCAAAATCCACAAATTGCTCAATCCCAAATAGAAATTCAGGTCTATCCATCCATTTTCTAATCTTGCATACATCCACTGCCTATCTGAACTCATGATTTATTGTCCTGATATATGAACAAAACCATGTATAGTTTTCCAAAAATTAGCAATTTTCAATAATCATATCAATGATCAATTGCATGTATAAAATGCTAACTATTTGCAAGAGTATCAAATAATCATATCAAATAATCATTTGCATTTGCAGGTCCTAAATAGTTGCACAATTACCCATAGGTACGTTATAGGTAGGGTATTATAACGGCTATCATCTAATAGCCACCTAAATGCCAAAATGCCAACCTCAAAAACGCTTAAGAGGTTTTATTTAAAGTGAAGTTTCATTTAAACCGCAGCTGTGGTAATCTATTTGAACTTGAAAATGGTTTTTGCAGTAAGAACCAGAGCTCCAAGGTCCTATCCCAAAGTACCTTTAAAACAAGAATAGGATAAAAGGTTAATGAAGAGAAATAGCTTATGATGCTTTAAACTGCCTTACAATATATTTTTGACCGTTTGCCCAAGTTGGAGATAGACCGGGGTCAGCTTTGAATCACAATAATCTGAGTACTCATGTAGATCACCATTACTGATATTGCAACCAAGATTCATGTGATGGAAGCATAAGAATTAATTAAGAGTTTTGTGTCAGCACCTGGAATTAGAGATAATTGATACAGATCATACCTGTTTGGTGGATATTCTAGATTACTATACAAAACCAACAAGAGTTTGTTATATTAGTATCCATTCAATTTTTATATAGAGTTTGTTATACTACTGTCCATTCAATTTTTTATATAGAAATGATATTTAAATCACTAATAAAGAAGTGGACATACCAATTTATGTTGGACATTTAATTTTTATATATAGAAATGATATTTAAGTCACTAATACATGGTGTGCACATACAATTATGTTGCTCATTCAAAGCTACCTTTGTCTCTATAAAATTGATTCCTTTTTTATAAAATTGGCTTGAGTTGCAATGTGACTGTATAAGATGAATGAAACAACAAAACTTTCAATGTAACACGATGCATGAAATTCATTTTGCTATCCCCATATTATTGGAGATGCTAAAAGCAGAATAGTTAGCTTTAACTGCAGAAAGGTGGCCCAGCTCTAGACAAACAGATAGTCAACATTAGTCTCCAGCCATTGCTATAAACAAGTATATATTTGAAATGAAATAGACCATCATGTTGTGTTATAGCATGTATAATGTTGAAGAGAATGACAAAAAGGCAAAGATGGTGGATTACGGTTTTCTCAGAGTTGATCAACTTAAATTATAAGCAGCAAGATGGGACGAGAATCAAAAAAAATAATGTGCTGATTTAATGGAAGGTTGATGGGCCTTCAATAGTGAATCTAATTTTATGATAGACTTTCAGCCAAGAACATTTAAGAAAAAGAATTAGGCTTCACTTCTTGACAAAATAAAAGCATTCTTGTACAATTGAAACCTTGTGTTCCATATTATGAATTGTAATATTTAAAATTATTAAATATGTAACATTACTTTAATATAAAGATAATAAAGTGATGAGGGTCCTATCAAACTCATACCAAATCTGAGAAAACGCAACGAGTACATAACGAGTACATACATAGATATGTTCCTAGATTGCTGCATACGTCCATTAATCATGCACCAACTATATGCAGAAAGTGTGTTCTTTTGATATGAGATATCACTTGTTTTGAATAATTCAATCAAACAGTGCATGGGGAAAAAATATTTATGAGAAATTATATCATTCTAGTGTTCCAAAAATTTCACTTAAAGTTTTTACTGATAACTGTAGAGGATGCATTGTAATTTATAATCATATGCAACTTGTTATTTGTACATGCTCTACCACATAATTGCAAATTATAAAATTTGCACGGGAGTTCCACCAAGCGCCCATTTGTGCTCTGTCCATCAACAAGTGGTAGTGGTTGTGCACTCATGCGCATTAAAAAATTGCTTCTCCCCTGTACTTGCTTCTTAAATTTACAAAAGCTTTAGAAGAGCTTTGAAGTCCTACCATTTAGAATCTGGCAATTCATTATTAGTGATAACCATTATCTGTTATAACTTTCACAATTATTGTATTCATGCACTCTCATTGGACTATCTTCATCAGACTTAGTGCCTTGTCCCTAATCATCAACTAGCTATAAAGAAAGCTGCCTAAGCCAAACCGAAACTATCAAACATAGTTCGGCTCTTGAAGAGTGTAGTATTCTTTCTGGACACCAGAATCGAACCATTCTCTTCTCCTTCACTAGTAAATAAAATCTTTAAGGATACAACTACATCAATTCTTCAATTACAAAATTGGGAAATTAAGATGATTTTTCATCTCTCACCCTACTAATATTGCTCCAAGCTTAGAAAGATGCCTTTCACCTTGATGACTGCTCTCTCCAATGTTCAACCACAGTCGCTCACCCAAACCCTCAAACTAACTGGAATGAGAGCTTTCAAGCAATTTATATGACCCTAAACAAAACCTTCTAGATTAAGATAACTGATAAAGGTATTCTTCAAGCTCAAGGGAGTTCTTACATACCCAGCAATGAAATCCATGGGGTATCTCATATAAAAAAGATGATGTACATGGATTCCTATCATATTGCATCCCCATGTAGTTGAGGAGCTGGAATTGAGCATGCTCATATACATGTTACTATACCCAAGAGCTGGAAGTGATAGCACATTATTGGTACAGCACAGACCTGTACAGTGCCATAACAGACTGACAAATGGTATATCTCAGATGGTATATATATTTGTCCTAACAGGGCAAAAACAAGGTGGCATACCGCGTAAATATAATATGGTACTGAGGTCCATACCAACAGGATACAGGGCTAAGGCCTTCCGCCCAGGATTAACAGCTGTACTCATGAAAGGATATGCTACCCATGAGCTCCATGCCAATGTTATCGACACAACAATTAACTTGATTATGACATTGCCCTCCAGCATGCAAATTAAAGCTCCAATATCCAAAGGAAAAAGGCAGTATCCAAGAAGACTGAGACTCTGGAAGAATATTATGTGCCCAACCTGTCATAAAGCACACAAAAAAAAAAAAAAAAACCAGAGGAGAAGTTCCATCCAAAATTAGCCTGCAGAATAGCATAACTGAGTTCTCAATGATAAAGATGCTTACCAGAAGTAGAACATTTAAAGTGAGAATAATTGCACCAGCTGCAAGTATTGCAAACGCAACAGCAAACACTTCAGACTGTAGCAATAAAAGAAAAGGACAAATGCAGATAAGTCATTGTACCAAACTCCCAAATCATATAACAACTAGTTCAAGAGAGCAATAAAGTCTTCTTTTAATATTCAATCCTATGAAAATGCGCATTACTAAAAACTAATTCCAGGATGGCAATGTTATGGTTTCATTTTCTTAATTAATATTAGGGTAACTTCCAATTGGTTAAGGGCAATGCAACAATAACAGGAGAGAAAAACCTACTAAAGAAGCGGTTGCCGATCCACAAGTATAAATAGCCAAAAAAAATCATAGGAACAACAGCATAAATAAGAAAAGATAAGGATGATAATTTCATTATAAATATAAAACAAGCCCTAAACAGTCCAGGGTTGAGAACAGATTCATTTTTTGATGCCAAACATTATTTACTACTACTTGTAAGCTCATAAAGCCTCATTTACAAACACCATTCAACAAGAATGCCCAAACCTTAGGCACCTTCAGATGCATAAGAAAAAAATTAAGAACCTCCATATCACTCTCAATCACCTTGAAAGTTGAACCGAGTCACACAATGTAAGCATCTTAACTTACAAAATAACAACCTCTTGAGAGATACTTCACCACATGAAAAATTGAATCAGCTACCTTATCCAAATGTTTGGTTAGCCTCTGCATTTTCTTTAATTATTAAGTATGCAACTTTCTTAAGAAAGAATAAACTATCGGGCATAGCAAAGGGTATAAAAGATTAAAAAAAGGCTAATGTGGATCTTCCATTTTAGTGCAATTTGATTCTCTCAGGGTGCATGAAGGTAGAACAAGAGAGAACAGAAGACTGTGCATCAAAAGGCACTTGACACAAAAGATACAATATACTTAGGAATTATTAAAAAAAATGAACACCGTAACATTTTTCTTTGGATTAGAAAACATATCAAGAATATGGATCCAACAAGAAATTAAAAGAGAGGAAGTGCTGCAAGGTTAATGATGCAGAAAACATGTAAACAAGCCGAATATGTCAGGCTAAAGTAATATTGAATCAAAACCCAGCATGAGAAATAAATCTGTGAAGTTGAAATATTAATTTATCTTGTAATATACAGAATACTATATTTGTGTTTGATAATGAACAGCAAGTCTGGTCAAATTTTATCCAGTCAGCAAGACTCCCTAAAGAAAATTTCTTGTGAGAAACCAGTTTAACTATGCAAAGATTCATGGTGCACTGATCAAGATATTCATACAAAATCGAACATATCCATCAAAGTTCAACCTTTTCTTTCTCAACATTCCCTATCTGATCCAGTCCATAATAAATCCTGTAAAGCCCTTCCATTATTCTGTCTCAATCACAATGGCAAAATTTATCTTATTTTCTGTTAACTAAACCTGATGACCTATCAAATACCACTGTCCTAAAATATTTTCTAGCACTCTCGAATTCCAAGATTTATCATTAGGCAAGTTGAGGATAATAAATTCCCTTTCTTTTTCTGACCACAAATTAAGCCAAATACACTATTCTAATAAGTACTCTTCAAGTTGGTAGATTGTCTCATGGTACAGTACATTTTGCAAATATATAATATTTACTCAGCCTCCTAATTAACAGGATTATAAAAGCTTCAAGTTCTACATTTGCAAGGAACAAGTAGTGAATGTTAAGGACTTGCACGCATGAGGTCTCGATGAATTTGGAAGATCAATATAGATGAATAGGGAAACAAGTTCTGTATCTCTTACGTGACATTTCGACAATCAAGAAATCAATCCTCGGCAGTTGTTTTTCTTTAAGTTGTTCTTCTTCATCTCTCAACCATCTTAGGATCCTGAAATAGGAGATGATTTGTTATGAGTTTTCTGCAGCAGAGTCATAGCCTACTCTGGAGAGTGAAGGAGCTTAAATTATAATATAACAATCGAAGGTAGTTCCCAAGAGATGGAGAGCTGATTTTGATTACTCTAGGAGTTCTCAAGAAAGCGAGAGTATCCAAGGATGCGGTCAGTGTTAAAAGTTTAAGGAGACAGAAGATAGAAACTGCTACTTTTCACTAAGAGGCATTGGGAAGGTATGCCTTGGATATAGCCTTAGAACTGTTGTTCATTAGTTCACATATGATCATTAGCAACCACATCATATGCACCTCCAAGCGCATTCTGAAAGAAGGGTAAGAAAAAGTGGGGAAGCACTTGATGTGGCTTAAAATTTCAAAATCCATGGTGAGTTCACTGGAACCGCTTTATAAGGTCTCTGCATTGTTTTCTTCTTTTTTTTTGCTACAATGGAATTCTCCATCAAGATTGTTCTATGGGGAATTTATCTTTTGCAAGCTCGTGTAAGTTTCAAGCTTCCAAATCCTCAACATGCAAGCTATACCAAAAATGGTGAATCTGTTGAAATTTGGTGGCTAAAATATAAGAGAAATGATGAAAAGACAAATGAGTGGCACGATACATGGAATTTTGTAAAGGATCTCTTCAAAGCTAGAGAACAAGCATGGATGAAATGAATATCATTGATGGCATTTTTAGTTCAGATTCTAAATCTATCTTGGAAGAGCATAACTGAAACATCAGGAGGAATAACAGTACAAAGAGAGGCAGCACCAGAAAGTTAACAATTTCTCTTGGCTGCTTTTCTAAACTTACTCCACAAAGCCAAATGTAAATATTAAGCTATTTTCTAGCTTGCTCCAATCAATGGGGATTTGGAATGAAGAATTGGATGATATGGCCCGGAGGCAACATTCTTAAAAAAATATATAAAATTGCAACGGTTAGGAGCCCTCTGAGTTATGTACATGTACAAACGATGCATTATTTAACATACAGTATGCAACCATCTCTAAAAAAGAGCAGCATGCTTTTAGGCCTGAGCTTCTTCAGTCCTGCAGCTCACACTGCAGAATGCAGTTGAGCTGCAGGTCTCCAGACATGCATGCTGGGCATCCCCAGCAACTCCACCTGCAGGCGGGCTGAGAAGCAGGGGTCCAGGCAATCCCTAAGACTTGTTTATCCTTTGGCAAGTTTTGAAGTCTAACTAAAGTCTAGACATGCATGTTTAGCCTTATATTTTTTGACAGATGTAAGCTTCAGAGAATTAAAATCAGGAACTAGTAGCCCTTGGATGTTAAAAATGAGAAACAAAAGGAACAAATTCATTAAGATGGTATAACATGTCATTACCTCTCCTTGACATAGTTGAAGTTCGTGAAGTAGATGGCAGAATCAACTCTCACAATTAGAACTCCAGGAACTTTGGTAGCCTCAGGATATTGTTCCATGTTCCTATATATTGTAGTTCTACATTTGTAATGTTAAGGACTTGCTGTTTTGAAATTTATAATGATTTTTTTTTTTTTTTGCTACAAAATGGTCTCTCATACTGTTCTACATTTGTAATTTGACTTAATGGACCACAAATTTAAAGGAGACTACCGGATTTTGAGTCATAACTTGCATTTGGCAGTGCTCTAATAATCCAAATTCTAGGATTATGAGATCAGCGTGTGCTTGACCTCCACCTTCCAGATAGAAGGTAGCTTCCGGGAATTCACTAATCTCGAAAGGTCAGAGCTAGCTGACTCAGGGGCCCCAACGATCGCTAAGTAATCAACGTTCATTTTGGAATACAATGCTTGCTCGAGAGTCTAAACTGACAACGAAGCTTCATCAGAAACTTCCCAGGATTCTTCTTCGTATTTTCTAAGGGCATGCGTGTTTTGAAAATTATATCGAAGGACTCAACTCATTCAACAGCAGTATCTAGACATCTGGGTTGCATCCTAAGATTGCAAGAGAGAATATCTTTGCATCTCATCTCCGTGCACTATTAATAACGGAGGTAGAAGACTCACCTCAATCAGCCGTAGACCACCAGAATGGTTGATGCGGATCCTTGCGAGAGAAGAAGAAAGGCGAGAGCCGGACGAGGGCGAAGCGTAGAAGGCAAGATCGTTGCCCTCTTGCCCTCTCTGGTCCGACTCGAGATCGATGCCCTCTTGCTCTCTCTCTTCTAGCCCCTTCTCTCCGCCTCCTTCTCCGGCTCCGTCAAGATCGCAACCCTAGAGAGAAGCGCGGGCGCCGATTGGAAAAAAAAAAAAAAAAAAGCGGATGGAAGGGGTTACTTAGTGATGTTAGTGACAGAATTATTATTCCGTCAGAATAGGATAGGGGTTAGTGATGTTAGTGACGGAATTATTAGGCGAATGTTGGATAGCTTGCACGCAAGCTTCTACCATCTCGTTCTATAGCCCCAGCATTCTCACTGTGAAGATGAATCTATTATAAAGGGTACTACTACTACTAGCTAGCATTTTAATTTAATTTTATATAATAGAAGTTTTTAGCTAACTAAAGTAGCAGAATCTTTTGTTGATATTATGAATCTAATTTTTGTTACCCTTTTATTAAAGGCTCATCGATCTAGCAGTGGATTTGGGTTAGTTTTTTAATTTCTAAAAATCTGAATAAATTTAGGAAACAGTTAACTAACCTAAATTATTTTGCCAAGTTTTTAGGAAACTATTTATTTAAAATTAAAATACTTGGGCTGTGAAATAATTTAGGAAACAGTTTCCTAAACATAAATTTAGGAAACAGTTAACCAACCTAAATTAAAATACGATCGTAAAGCGGTTCATAGGTGTTGAGAATTCCAAGGGACGTCTCTCAACACTCCTTCCTCTAGGCAAGCAACGTGCCCGTGTTTGATGGCCAACGGCATCCCCTCTCCATCCACGCGCAGCTTAGCAAATTCCAAAATCCCAATTTCAATGCTTCGTATATCCACTAATTATAATTTCTAACTGTCGGTTTAATACTATAATTTTGTTTAACGTTATATAATATGTTAATAAGAGTAAATATTGTAGTGGTTCAGAAAGATCGCTCAAGACAAAGAAAGACATTGAGACTGCCTTCCACCGCTACTTCATTAATTGTGGGGCCTGGAGGGTACGAGATTAGGTAACAACTCTAAACGGTGATAAAGCTTGCACTGTGTTTGATGGAGAGGCAAGTAGAAAGAAAGAAAAATAAACAGAAAGAGAAAGAAATAAATAAAAGAAAAAATAAAATTAAAAAAATGTTAGATTGTTAATTTTTTTAAAAAAAAATTAAAACGATTATGAAGAAAAATTTTAAAAATATTTATTATTTTATTATTTTAATATTAATTCTTTTAAAAAAATATTAGACATGCAATTATTTATAATAAAAATTTTATTATTATTATAATTATTAAATTTTTTTATTTTACTTTCTTTCTTCTCATTCAAACAAAAAATATTAAAAGTATAAATTTGGTGACGGAAGGGCAATCCGCCACTAATTCGTTACTAATATAGTGATGGATTGCTCTTCCGTCACTAATTTTGTGACGGATTAGTGACGGAAGGGTAATATGTCACTAAATTAGTGATGGATGGAGAAATCCATGGATTGCTCTTTCATCACTAAATTAGTGACAGATTAGTGACGGAAGGCCAATCCGTCACTAAATTAGTGACGGATGGAGCAATCCATCACTAATTTAGTGACGGATTGCTCTTCCGTCACTAATTAGTGATGAAAAATAATTCATCACTAATTAGTGACGATTATTTTTCATTACTAATTTGTGATGGATTAGTGACGAAAAAGCAATTCATCACTAAGTTAGTGACGGATTGCCTCATTCGTCACAAAATTAGTGACGGATTGTTTCATCCGTCACTAATTTGTGACGGATTAGTGACGGAAGGCCAATCCGTCACTAAATTAGTGACGGATGGGGCAATCCATTACTAATTTAGTGACGGATTGCTCTTTCGTCACTAATTTAGTGATAGATTTTCCATCCATCACTAATTTTGATGGATTAGTGATGGAAAATAATTCGTCACTAATTAGTGACGTTTGTTTTTCATCACTAATTTATGATGGATTAGTGACGAAAAAGCAATCCATCACTAAGTTAGTGACGGATTGCCTCAATCGTCACAAAATTAGTGACGGATTGTTTCATCCGTCACTAATTTGTGACGGATTAGTGACGGAAGAAATATCCGTCACTAATCTGTCACTAATTTAGTGACGAATTGCTCTTCCGTCACTAAATTGTTATGGATTAGTGACGAAGGGCAATCCATCATTAAATTAGTGATGGATTTCCCATCCATCACTAATTTTGATGGATTAGTGACGGAAAATAATTCGTCACTAATTAGTAACGATAGTTTTCCATCACTAATTTATGATGGATTAGTGACGAAAAAGGAATCCATCATCAAGTTAGTGACGGATTGCTCTTCCGTCACTAATTTGTTATGGATTAGTGATGGAAGGGCAATCCGTCACTAAATTAGTGACGGATGTGATAGTCCGTCACTAATTTAGTGACAGTTTAGTGACGAAAAAACTAATCCATCACTGATTTTAATTTTTGTCACTATTTTATTACTAAACCGTCACAATTTAGTGACGAAAATTTTCATCACTAATTTTTGTCACTATTTTAACATTTTCTTGCAGTTGTTGATTACAAATTGCGCATCATATACTTATAGCTATTTAAAATCAAGAAAACATTCAGCAGACACCATGACACAAGAAATATGCAACGTTACTGGAAGACGTGCCATTAGAAACTAAAGTACACTGAGGAAACCCTTTCTTTTTTAAGTCAGGATCCTATCTAATGCTTTCTATTGAATAGTAATTTTATCAAGTTTAAGAAGGGCCCGAATTTATACAAGTTGCTAATAACAGGGCCTAGATATGTGTGCTGAAGAAGTTGAAAAAAGAGAAAATGTAACCTATCATTACAGTAGAATAGAAAGACAATAGAAGCTCAAAATTATCAAAGAAAGTATGCAACATCCACATAAAATTTCTTGCAATGAAAATGGAGATATTGCAAAAGGCTTTTTCTACCTTGAAATTAGTACATAATAGATCATGAATTTTGTAAACATAAGGCAGATAAATAGGCTTGAATTCTCTTATAATGAGTTTTAAAATTTGATCATGAAGTGTATTGCAATTGGCAAGAAGTTAGTTAGGATAATCATAACTAGACATACCGTATAGGTTCATCGCTAAGAGCACCGAAGTTTACTCTTGCTGCTACTTTGAGATAAAAGTCATCCTCATAATTTGTGGCATACATTGATATATTCAATGGACACAACTCAAGAGTTGATATGAAAGGGTAACCGGTTGATGCACAACACATGCAGACTTGTATAGAAGTAGAAGTTGCCCTGATTATCATCTCTTCAACAAACATTATGGAAGCATCTTTTATTGTTACAGTGGACCAGTAGGTGCTATGAAGAGTGGATCGTCCTCTTTCTAACCTTGGAGCATAGCACGCATTCGACCAGCCCCAAGTCGTGTGGAGATGCGGAAGCGAGATGATATCCCTGCTGAAATTTCTGCAGCAGAATTTTGGATCTTGATCTTGGTAATCTTCCCAGATTGATTAGCAACTAGGATTTTCTTTGGTTTCTTGCGCCCCAAGATTGTAAGAGAGGGTCATGGCCTCTCTTCTTCCTCACATGAACCTTCAGATTTGATCCAAAAAATCAAGAGACGCTGCCCAAGAAGAAGGTGCTTCTAGGGTTTCTTCCTTCTCCTTCTTCGAGAGAGACGGTTCCAAGAAGATGGCTAGGGCAGAGATGGCAGCAATAAAAAAATCCTAGAAATCTAGGGCATCTATACGTGAGAAAGAGAGAAAGATGTGGATAAGAGAGAAAAGGAGAGGGATAGCTTATTCTAGGGAGAAAAGGGTTTCTTTTTCCATTACCAAATCATCATCGTTACATGACTATATATAACCCGTCCCCATGACGGCCACCAAAATAAAACCAGCACCACACATGAACCGGTGCCTTATTATATAGATAATAAACCCTAAAAAACTTCCTTGGACCAACCCACACCTTGGGCCCAAACCCAGCCCAATGATAGACTAGCCCCCTCAAGACCCAACAACCTGGGCCTTAACCCTGTGGAGCCTACAAACCTCCATCCTAGGATTTAAGCTTTGGAGTATCACACCAGGCTCTACAATCTCCACCTTGGTGCTTCAAAGCTGCTGAAAAATCTGCACATTCCCTTAGACCCATCAGTGTCACACATGAGAGAAAGCTATCCCGTGGAAGAGTCTTCGTAAGTGCATCTGCCTGGTTCTTCTTTGTATGAACTTTTACCAGCTCCACTTCACCTTCTTCCACCAATTCTCTGATCCTGTGATACCTCACATCTATATGCTTTGTGCGTGCATGATAGATTGGGTTCTGAGCCAACTGCAGGGCACTCTGACTATCACTGTGTAGCAATACTGTACCCTGCTTCACCCCCATTTCATGATGAGTCTCTTCAACCAAAGAGCCTCCTTGGCAGCCTCTGTAATCCCTATATACTCAGCTTCTGTTGTAGACAAAGCTGTAATAGGTTGAAGGGTTGATCTCCAAGAAATTAATCCACCATACATGCTGAACACATACCCTGTGGTAGACCTTCTTGTATCCAGATCACCTGCAAAATTTGCATCCACAAATCCTTCCAATGGACCTAATGACTTACTTGGGATATTAGATTTCTCCTTAGATCCATCTTGCTGCCCAAAAATTAGACCAAGTCCACGAGTTCCCTGAAGGTACCTCAAAATCCACTTGAGTGCCTTCCAGTGCTCCTTCCCTGGGTTCGCCATGAATCTGCTCACCTGGCTCACTGCATATGCTATGTCAGGCCTGCAACACACCATAGCATACATAATGCTGCCCACGGCACTGGCATATGGAACTCTCTCCATGTACTCTTTCTCTTCATCTGTCTGGGGGTTCTGTAACTTAGAAAGAGACATGTGACTAGCCAAAGGTGTTCCAACTGGTTTGGCCTTATCCATCCCAAACCTCTCCAACACCTTGTGAATATATCCACCCAATGACAAGTGTAGAATTCCCTTGGTCCTATCTCTGTAAATTTTCATCCCAAGTATCTTCCTAGCTGACCCCAAATCCTTCATTTCAAATTCTGTTGATAATGCATATTTCAGTCCATTCACTGCTTCAACACTCCTGCTGGCAATGAGCATATCATCCACATACAGAAGGAGATACAGTGCATCATCCTCATCCACATCTTTCACATAGACACAAGTATCATGTTCACATCTAGAAAATCCAAGGCCCAAAATAAAAGTGTCAAACCTTTTGTACCACTGACGGGGTGACTGCTTCAAACCATAGAGCGATTTCTTAGTAGACACACTTTTTCTTCCAATCCAGATTCCTTGAAACCCTCTGGTTGCTTCATGTATATCCTCTCCTCTAGACTCCCATGTAAGAAAGCCGTCTTCACGTCCATCTGCTGCAACTCCATACCATGTTGTGCTACGAGAGATAACAACACACGAATTGAAGCATGACGTACCACTGGAGAGAATACCTCTGTGTAGTCCACTCCCTCTCTCTGTGAGAACCCCTTAGCAACAAGCCTTGCTTTGTATCTGACTCCACCTTGCTCTGAAGGTGCCTCCTTCTTTGTGAACACCCATTTTGAACCAATGGCCCGAGCATCTCTAGGTAGATCCACTAGCTGCCATGTCTTGTTCTTTTCCAGGGACTCCATCTCCTCCATCATGGCCTGCATCCATGAGTCTCTTTCTGAACTTTCCATGGCTTCTTGGAAGGTCTCTGGATCTTCATTTGCAGTGATTAGAGCATAGGAAATCATGTCATCAATGCGATACCGAGCAGGTTTGATGATGGTACGCTTTGCCTTGTGTAGTGCCACACCCCTTTGATCATCTCTCAAAGCTGAAGTGTGTGACTCCACCTGCACCTCCTTTTGGATTGATGGCTCTTCTGGCTGATCCTTTACATGTATTGGAACATTCATACCAAACTCCACCTCAAAAGAAGCATGTTTTGAAGTAGAAGTAGAAGGTACATCACCTGTCAGCCAATGCTGTCCACTGCTGTCCTGTTCAGCCTTTTCAGCTCCATCTGCAATCTCTGACCTCTTCAAGATGCTCTTCTCATCAAAAATAATGTCTCTACTGATGATACACTTCTGTGAATCTGAACTCCATAGCAAATAGCCTTTAACTCCCTGTGGATACCCGATGAAGATCAGCCTTTGTGATTTTGGGTCCAGCTTGCTCCTTTCAGTTGCCTCCACATGTGCATAGGCTGGGCAACCAAAAATCCTTAGGTGTCCAAGCTCCACCTTCTTCCCACTCCAGATCTCCTCTGGAATGCCTCCATCAAGTTTTCTATTAGGGGACCTGTTAACAAGAAAACCAGAGAACATAATTGCATCACCCCAAAAGACCTTGGGCAGTGATGCCTGCAGCCTCAAACTCCTAGCCTTCTCTGTCAATGTACGATTCATCCTCTCTGCCACACCATTCTGCTGGGGAGTCATCCTCACTGTGTAATGGCGTTGGATCCCATTTTCCTCACAGTAGCTTCTGAATTCATTGCTTGTATACTCCCCTCCATTGTCAGATCTCAAACACTTCACTGGTTTTCCTGTCTCCTTTTCAACACCAACTCTCCAAGCTTTAAACCGGGCAAATACCTCTGATTTTTCTCTTATCAGATATACCCATACCTTCCTGGAGTAGTCATCAATGAAGGTCAAAAAATACTTAGCCCCACCTCTGGCTGACACAGGGGCCGGTCCCCATACATCTGAGTGAACTAGTTCCAGAATACCTTCACTCTGCTTGGAACTGCTGGCAAATCTCACCCTATGTTGTTTGCCATAAATACAGGGCTCACAGATGTCATTGTCCTCCTTCTTAAGTACTGGAATCAGACCTCTTTTACTGAGTTCTATAAGCCCTTTATCACTCATGTGTCCCATTCGATAGTGCCACAGTTTATAGACCAACTGTTCCTCCTGTGCCGCTGCTAGCACCTCTGCACCATCTATGGCCACTGAGCCTTCCATCTGATAGAGATTATTTTTCAACCTTCTCCCTTTCATCACCACTAATGCACCCTTGGTTATCCTCAAACATCCACTCCCCGGCTGGCTTCCAAAAGCATACCCATGCTTCTCCAGGTAGCCCAAAGAAATTAGATTCTTCTTCAACTCGGGACATGTTTGACATTGGTCAAAGTCCTTATAACCCCATCATACATCCTCACCCTTATGCTTCCAACTCCAGCAACCTTACAAGGATGATTATCACCAAGGCATACACTCCCTCCATCAGATTCTTCATAAGTTGCAAACCACTCCCTATGCGAAGTATAATGGTGAGAACATGCTGAGTCAAGTGTCCAACAACTATCACACTTCTTGGTCCCATCTGAAACTACCAGTACATCATCTTCACTGTCTTCAGATGAATTTGCACCACCATTGCTGGTTGAACCTCCCTTGGAAATGCCCTTCCCCTTCTCATTCTTCAGAAGTGGGCAATTTCTCTTCAGGTGACCAATCTGATGACACTTGTAACACTTCCATGCTTTCTGCTTGCCCCGAGACTTAGATCTGCCTTTGGACTTGCCTCTAACCTTTTCCCAGGGTCTTCCTTGCCTCTCATTCACAGCAAGTACCTCCGTGTTAGAGTTTCCCATGCGAATCTTTTCTCTTTGCTGGTTTGATCTCAGCACCCCCACAACCTCTTCATAATTCAGGGTCTCCTTCCCATACACCAAGGTTGTAATCAGACCATCATAGGAACTGGGTAGCGAACACAACAAGATGAGGGTCTTGTCTTCTTCATCAATTTTCACATCAAGGCTCATCACCTCTGAGCACACTTGATTGAATTTCTGAATATGGGCCACAAGATCTCCTCCCTCAGGCATTCTCAAGCTGTACAACTGTTTCTTCAACCACAACTTGTTTGTCATGCTCTTTTCCATGTAAGTGTTCTCTAAAGTTTCCCAGAGCCCCCTTGCCGTGGTCTGCGTGCAAATCTCCGGCAAGACTTGATCAGCCAAGCACATCCTGATTGTGCTAAATGCAATCTCCTCTAACTCCTCCCAATCCTCACGACTTACATTATCCGGTCTTTGTTTCACCAAGACCTTATAAATCCTTTGCTGTACCAATAAATCCTTCACCCTTTGCTGCCATAGGGTGAAGTTTCCCTTGCCATCATACTTTTCAAAATCGAATTTAAAGCTACTAGATGCCATATCCAACCAAGAAACAATGCACACAACAAAAACAGAAAATTAAACTTGCTGCAGAAATTTCTGGTTTGATATCTTACCAAGAAACGCCCAAGATCCAATCTTTTCTCCACCAAATCACCGAGGCTCTGATACCAAATGAAGAGTGGATCGTCCTCTTTCTAACCTTGGAGCATAGCATGCATTCGACCAGCCCCAAGTCGTGTGGAGATGCGGAAGCGAGATGATATCCCTGCTGAAATTTCTGCAGCAGAATTTTGGATCTTGATCTTGGTAATCTTCCCAGATTGATTAGCAACTAGGATTTTCTTTGGTTTCTTGCACCCCAAGATTGTAAGAGAGGGTCGTGGCCTCTCTTCTTCCTCACGTGAACCTTCAGATCTGATCCAGAAAATCAAGAGACGCTGCCCAAGGTGCTGCTAGGGTTTCTTCCTTCTCCTTCTTGAGAGAGGCGGTTCCAAGAAGATGGCTAGGGCAGAGATGACAGCAATAAAACCCTAGAAATCTAGGGCATCTATACGTGAGAAAGAGAGAAGACGTGGATAAGAGAGAAAAGGACATGGATAGCTTATTCTAGAGAGAAAAGGGTTTCTTTTTCATTACCAAATCATCATCGTTACATGACTATATATAACCCGTCCCCATGACGGCCACCAAAATAAAACCAGCACCACACATGAACCGTGCCTTATTATATGGATAATAAACCCTAAAAAAACTTCCTTGGACCAACCACACCTTGGGCCCAAACCCAGCCCAATGATAGACTAGCCCCTCAAGACCCAACAACCTGGGCCTTAACCCTGTGGAGCCTACAAACCTCCATCCTAGGATTTAAGCTTTAGAGTATCACACCAGGCTCTACATGCTATCTATGTATAGCTGGAATGTTGGGTAGGTGTTGCCAGGATCTGAATTTCAATATAGAAATGTTGCTCGCACAAGGTATCTCTTTCTTTCAGTTGTACTCAATGTATAACAGTACTTCTTGCTATCTGCAGGAAAATACCTATGGAACTTATATTGTGTTTTATTTTTTCCTGAAGTCCTAACTTCTGCCACCTTTCCATATTTGGTTAATCCAGCATCTGACATCCAACTAAGTCCAGTAGTTGGGTCTGTGCAGTTACCTGCGCCTCCACAATCTATACTAAACAAAATCTGCACATGAAATTAAGTTCTATTTCGAGACTTTACAAGAGTGAAATATCTTCGAGAAACAAAAAAAATACTGTTTCATCATTTCAAAATAACATTTAATTGAAGATGCCAATAAAAATTTCTCAAAGAACAGAATGAACATAATTCCAGAAGTATGCAAAGCTGGTAACAATACAAAAGACATATGACTTCTTCTTCTTCTTCTTCTTCTTCTTTTAAAGAAATGCACATAACTAGTTGAATAGTCAAAATGTTTGATGCTCATGTAAGAGCTCCCCATAACATAAGTACCTCCAGCATTCAGCTTTGTAGAGAATCTTTGGTAATAACACATTATCGGCTGAAAGCATGACTATGGATTTTTTTCCACCTCTCATAAAATTGAAGCAATATTTACATTCTTTTCTTTTTATTAAATATTATGAGAACATACAGTCATCCTACCACATGGTTGATATGATATTCTCTGACACTTTGTTAATACATTTTCTGTACAATCTATAAATGTAATGTAGGATGATAAAGAATGCATCAGGAATCTTAACAACATCCAGGATTAAGTGATCCTAAGATAATACTGAACAACTCTATATGGCTTTCCAACAATCATACTGAAATTTTGATTGATTGGATAATGTTGTTGCTGAAATCTCGTCCTTCGACTCGGGCGCATTCGGGCTTCGAGATGGGCTTCCTCCTGGGCGGACCTGCAAAACAGTTCTCACGCGAGAGTCGTAGGGGGTGGCCCTCTATGGAAGACCCTCCGATGCTCAAGTCAGTGGAGATCGATAGTCAACAAAAAATGAGGAGAAGGCTCTCGCTGAAGAGTCTCTCCCAAGGCTCTGAGCAGAGCGATAATGGCAGAAGCAAAGGCAGTGAGCGAGTGTGCGCATAAGAGATAGCGTACTTGAGGGGATCTGAGGCTGTGGTATTTATAGAGAATCACTTGATTGCTTGGGAGCATCATGGGTCCGAAGGACGTTGAGATCTGAATCCAGTTTGTTATGAGATCGGTAGGATTCGTATCTGGTTAGTTAGAGGATTGATGGCTGAGAGAGCTTGTTGACATCTCGAGATTTGATGGGGGCATAGGCTCCAGGGCTTTAGGCCACTTTCAGATATGATTCCCGTTTGAAATCTTACTATTTCAAGCTTTTCCGCGCCGAATTTTGTAGATGTATAGGTATCACTCGGGCTAGGCCGAGTGATAAAAGAGATCGGCTAGAAGGGCCGGGTGATGGGATGGCTTGGTTAGGGCCAGGAGACGATGGACGATAGCTCGGCTCGAGGGGACCGAGAGACGATAGCTCAGTTCGAGGGGCCGAGAGATGATAGATGATAGCTTGGCCAAAGGGACCGAGAGACGATAGCTCAGCTCGAGGGGCCGAGAGACGATAAACAATAGCTCGGCTCGAGGGGCCAAGAGACGATAGCTCAGCTCGAGGGGTCGAGAGACGATAGACGATAGCTCGTGCCTTGGGAACCCTTGGCTCGGTGGGGGCTAGGGCGCTCCGACCTATCGAGATTGATTTATCTCTGGCGGGTGTCGCACAGTGGGTAGGAATCAAGGCTAGCCTTAGCTATGAACACGATTATTGATGCATAGCAATTTTACCCCTCAACACATGCCCCCCACTCCCTAGTTCAAAGTGTAGGTTCGTGCATAGGGAGTATAATTCCAGGTAGCATGACTTGAACAGAGGGATCTGGAGTTGACAGCCTACGCAATGATGCCCTACTTAATGTCGTGCGGCCACCGTGCCTTTGTGGGTAAGGCTCCTTTGGGGCAACGGTTGGGAAATTGCCACGTAGCAAATCCCAGTTTTTACGGCATTCGTAATGGTGGTTCTGGGCGTCTCGGTCAAAACACCTTATCTTCTCTCTTAAGGCGGTTTCCTTAGAGAGGAAGCAAAGTCAAAACAGTGCCGCTCCCATTCACAGCGCCCCTTCGTTCCTCTGTAACTTCGCTTGGTGTTTCTCTCGGCTAGAAGAATGATGAGCCCCGACGACATGGCTTCGGAGATTGCTGCCGAGGATTTGGGAAGAATACGTCAATAGTACGGCATTCCCTCGAACGTTCTTCTGATATTGCCGGAGCCGAGCATAGGGTTTCGTAGGATCTAGATAATGGGGTCTTTCTTTATGAAGACAGCCTGAAGGCGGGCCTTCGATTTCCCCTGCATCCCTTGGTGAAGGAGATCATGAGATTCTACAACGTTTTTCTGACAATGGTGGCTCCCAACAGTTGGCACAGCATCATCGGGTTTATCTCAATGTGTAGCCGGATTCAGGTAACAACAACTCTTCCTCTCTTTCGTGCCTGTTTCCACTTGATATCTGGGAGGAAATTGGAGTGGCCTTATATCGGACCTCAAAGGTCATTCAAGACGATAACAGACAAACCATCGTCCATAAAGGAGTGGAAGGTCAGATTCTTTATTGCCGAGGGGAACATCGGCTCCGATTTTTCCTGGGGATGGAGAAACTTTGTTCGGGATGTGGAAGCACATCCGACCCTGTCTGAACAGGAGGAGGAGGATTTAGAGGTCCTTCGTGATGGCAGGACATTTTCGACTAATGATTTATTGTCTGAGGAGGCTCTCTTCGCCGCCGGGCTTAGCCCCCTCGATCGGCATGGTGAGTCCTTTTGCTTTTCCATTGATTTTTACTCAAGCAAAGATATCTCGGTCTGACCGATTGTTATCTATCACCATAGCAAAGAAGTCTGAACTATCGGGCCGCATAAAGAAAAGAATGAGCAAACGCCCGAGTGAGAGCAGCGGTGGAGAGAAACGCAAGTCTGAAAAGAGGGCTCGCTTCTCCGAAGAGCGCTCGCCGGAGGTTGGGGTAACCACAGCGGGGCGCTGAAAATAGAGGAGGACTCAAAGATGACTGCTGAGATCCCTTATCCTTCAGTGGTGGAAATAGTAGATAGCCCGGACAAGACTCCGTTGGCTTGTCCGGAAGCCCCTCCTTTAGAAGATGAACCAATAGCTGGCACAGCGGAGTTCGGTGCCCCTGAGGGCTCGCCTCTACGCGAGGAGATGTCTCTAGCCTTGGCAGGAGAACAGAAGGGAGCAACCGCAAACGTCGAGGCTCAAGATGAGCTTTCCATTAGAGGGCTCCCCCCGGAGGGATTTAGTGGCGGCGACGTCGGGTTGACTATGGCGGAGGCTCGCAAGGAGCCTACGGCTGGAGAACCTCTTCCTGGAGAGGTTGGGGCAACTGACGAACAAACTGAGGCCTTGGTGGAGCCTGAAGGGGAGGAGCATGTGCCAGCGATCGAGGGAAGGAACTCGGACGAGGGAATAGGGCAAGGTAAGAATCTTGCGGTCGAAGCTTCCTTCACCAAAGCTTCGGGAAAACTGGCGCTTGGGCTGGCCGAGTTATCCAAGGAAGGCCAGGCTAGAATTCTTCTGGAGGAGGCCAAGAGGTCAAAGGCTTCTCAATCGAAGGTTGCCCGGATCGATCCTTCAGGCGGGGATAGTCAGCCCAGTAGCTTGGACTCGGCTGTCGAGGCGGCATTTGCTGCTCTAATGAGGTCGGTACTGTATCCGGGTGCAGATCCCTCAGCGAATAAGTTCGCAGATCTAGATCTGGTTGATGCCGTGTTTGGCCAGCGGGGCATGGCGACGAAAGCCCATCTTCTCTTCGAGATCAACAATTCTACCCTCATAGGGTTAGCCAAGTCCTACATCTCCCGGGTGAGTTACTACTCCCGGGTAGCGAATGCTTTTTGACTAGCTCAGTCGTGCTTTTCTCACTTATGTTTTGTTCTGCAGAGTGCTTTGGTTACAGGGCACTATGCTGGCGCTTGAGTCTGGCAATAGGGCCGTCACTCAGGCCAAGAGAGTCAGCACCGAGCTTCGATCGTGAGCGGAGGCGTCTGATACATTTGAACAACTTCTAGGCACCAACAACGAAAATTTGGCGAGGATGAAGGTATTGTATCAGTCTGCCCTAGATGACGCATCCAAGCTAAGGCTTGAAGTGAAAGAGCTACGTGGGCTCCTGGCGAAGTTCGATGACACATGCTTGGAGTTATCGCGGATCAAATCCAGGCATTCCGGAGAAATGAAAATTGTCAAGAAATAGTTTAGCGAAAGCCTGTACAGGCAGAGGAGAGAGGTCGTCGAGGAGAGAAACTGCTTGAATAGAATGCTTGGCGAGTTGGAGGAGAAGGTACGGACAGGGATGACCAGATCAAGTGGCACCAAGAAAAGCTAATCTAATTAGATAGAGAGCTCTCCCAAGCCTAGGGGAAGCCGATGGTAGGCAGTCGAAGATCAATGACCTCAAGAGCATAATCGAGCAAATTAGGGCCAATAAACAGAGGGCTATTGGCGAGGCCAAGGAGCTGACCAAGAGGTTAGCTCAGTAGGAGGAGGAGGTATGGTACTACACCCTTTTTAGCTTCCTTTACTGGCTCATCGTGGCATCGGCTAATTCTGTTTTTACATATGAAGAAGGCAGAGCTAGAGAATCGAAGTCAGACGCAGTCCCTGCAAGGGGAACTGGCATCTAGCCGATGGAGCTAGAAGGGCCGGGTGATGGGATGGCTTGGTTAGGGCCAGGAGACGATGGACGATAACTCGGCTCGAGGGGCCGAGAGATGATAGCTCGGCTCGAGGGGCCGAGAGATGATAGACGATAGCTCGGCCGAAGGGACTGAGAGACGATAGCTCGGCTCGAGGGGCTGAGAGACGATAGACGATAGCTCGGCCGAAGGGGACCGAGAGACGATAGCTCGGCTCGAGGGGCCGAGAGACGATAGACGATAGCTTGCGCCTTGGGAACCCTTGGCTCGGTGGGGGCTAGGGCGCTCCGACCTACCGAGGTTGATT
The DNA here is from genome assembly GCA_900491605.1 of Calamus simplicifolius. NCBI lineage: Eukaryota > Viridiplantae > Streptophyta > Magnoliopsida > Arecales > Arecaceae > Calamus > Calamus simplicifolius. The sequence goes on along the minus strand of UESW01003992.1, from coordinate 531,008 downwards.
TATCTCTAGCGGGTATCGCACAGCGGGTAGGAATCAAGGCTAGCCTTAGCCATGAACACGATTATTGATGCATAGCAATTTTAGCCCTCAACAGATAATAATTTTTGAATACCTAAACTTAGAATAGATGGGCATCGCTTAAGCCTATGGTTGTAGATTCCTGTTGCAGACACCATAAAATTGATAGCTGATTAATATCTCATCCTTTTAAATCTATTTTCCTTTTTCTTGCTTAAAATTCCTGATCCTTTTCTATAAACAAATTTGCAAGCTCAATTTTTGGAAATAAAGTTTTGATTAGGTAAAATGTCCAGCATTATTCATGTTTGGAGACTTGATAATTTCATCTAGTATTTTGCATGCTATTATGCATCATGGATCAAAGGCCTATCCACCACGTTGAAGACCATTCCACCAAAATATTTCATTTCCATTCATCCCCAAAGTGAAGGCAAGCCATTATCATCAAAATCATTAAAGGAGACTAAAGATAATGCAGGATCCAGGAACCAATAGGACATCATATGGAATTTTGGAGCTTGAATTCAGTATCATAAGCTGACAGCTGAGGTCAGGATGTTAGATTATGTTGTTTGACCATGATCAGCTCTGTTTTGACTGAAAAATAAGTCTAAAATGGAGGTGCAGTTGGATTATATGGAGATTCTGCTAGTTTTTAAACACCATAGTTCAAAAGTGTATTTGCTGACTTCCTTAATTCAAACTATCTGCATTTCTTCCTTACTATTTTTTTGAAGTTTGCAGCATCCAGAGGCCAATCATACAAAACCTTACTAGTATACTGATTCATAGTCAGACTTGGACACCCAAAAAAATAAAAAATAAAAAAAAATTCTTGCACTGACTTTCTTATCTCCGGTCAAAGTTCCAGTAGAAATGGATCTAATTTCTTTAGTCATATAACATTTTTCTTCTTATAAGTAAATAATCATCTGTCATCCTCCATTATACACAAATAAAACAGGAGTACCCAATCATTACTGATGAGATTAAATTTTTCTATAAGAAAATTATAACTGACTATTATATTTATATCCAATTGCTAACACTGACTGTCAATTAACAAAAATACATAAAAAACACAGTAATTGGGGTTGTCTTTTTCTTTTCCCCTGTGTAATTTATTATTGTACACACTCAAGCAGTTGAGCTCTACAGCATACACAAATTATGAGTCAAATTTTAAGAATAAACGCATACCAGAAAGAATATCACTATCATAAATCTAGAAAAGGCATCATTAACATAAAAGTGAATGGTTGAATTTTGATTATCTGTTATCCACTTCAAAATTTCTGTCTAACAATTATCAGCATCAGTTTCTATCCCTTGTTTTATATGGTCATTAATAAAAGACAAACAAGCATACCTCTCACTTGGCCAGAAGTAGAAGGAAAAAAAGCAGAACCAAGAGCAACAAACAAGAGAGAACAGCCATGACAAAATTAAAGATGATAAACTGCCCCAAGAGAAGTGGCCGTACGTGTACCGAGTGCCAACCAAAACTCCTTTCTATATATAAAATGAATCAGAAAACCATGCTACTATGCTTTGAAATGATGTAACAAAAACAGTGGGGCAAGGTTTTGTGGTCCATCTAGCACTCACCAGTCTCATTCTATCAAAGAATCTGCTTTCCAAATTGTAAACCCTTCATGGAAAGCCATTTCAGGAACCTTGTGCTTTTGAGTATTATAGAAGATTAGGTGCAAGCCCACAGGAATGCTGTTTACGTGCTTGTATCGTTCACTAGATTTCATCTTTTGCTCCATGTGGCGTTTGACACCTGGTTACATGGACCGGTCAGGCGTTTGGTTTGACCAGAACGGACCCCTGAAGTTGGCGCAAGATCGAGGTCCATATCTGGGACCTGAATTTGGTTCAAGACATGTCAGTAATCGGATCCAAGTTAGTTCAAGTCCATTTGTCTCAGCTTTATGAGCTCAGATCCAAGGGATAACAACTAGCTCTTGTGACCAAGTTCATGCAAGAATTAAATGATTCATGTACTTGATGGAGTCGAGCGAGTCCTTGCTCGATTGAACCTGTTGACACCAAATCACCAACCTCAAACATCGGCGAGCGTTCGGTCGCCTCCTCCAGCAAGCCCGGGGTCCTCCGGTGAGCTCCTTGCGCCTACGGGCCTGCAAACAAGTCCCGGGGGCCAGAGATTCCGGCAGGAACCCTCCGACGCTCAAGTCAGTGATTTGAGCAACAACCATGAGTTTGAGGAAGCTCGAAAGAGGGAAGAAGAGAGAGGCTTAGAGCGGTGCTCTCTATGGGCAAGAATGAGAATTAAGAGTGTAGTGAGTCTCTGTTACTTGGAGTTCCTCTTACCCTTTTTATTAGCCTGGCTTGAGTGGTTGAGGCTCCATAATGATGACTTTGATGGATGAAGTGTCATAACTGTTGTCTGTGAGGCATGGGATGCTACCACTTGTTAGAGCATTTATGAAAGCAGCAATAGTGGAGCTTACCTCCGTGTGATATGTCAGGCAGGCCGTGTTCCGTTAGAGTAGGTGGCTGCAGCTGGTTGGCAGGTGCTATTTTGGTTTGCACAACTGTCAAAGGCTGCTGCAGGGTGTGGCCAATTGTTACGGCGCTTGCCAGACGTGTCCCCCACGCCATACTTTCGTTGCCTTATGCGGACAGTGATGGACGATAAAGTCAGGCATGTGGGCCCCAAGGTGTAGCCTTGGGGCAGACGATGAAGTTTAGAGATGAAGCCAACTGTCCCTCGTAGAGCATTGATTATAGAGTGCTTATGCGGCACTGTTCATGCCCTTGGATGAGCTTCAGAAAAGACCAAGGATGAACACTTGCATGGCACTGTTCATGTACAAGGTTCACTTGCATGGAACTGTTTACGGCTGGAGGGAGCTTGGCAGCTAAAGGTTTGAGGCCAAGCAAGAGTTGAAGCCGAGAGCAACGTGACAACCATAAATGCCTTTATACAGGGGAGAGAATAAGGCAATAAATGCCTTAGAGCAAGTGGATGCACGTGGCCTTATGAGGCTATAAGTGCCTTGGTGCGAGAGATATGTCGTAGCCGAAGGGACCTTGGAGGTCGAAGCGGGCTTCGGAGGCCGAGGCCGAAGGGAGCCTCGGAGGTCGAAGATGGCTTCGGAGGTGAGGTAGCTTGGCAACTGCAGGTCCGAGGCCAAGCAAGAGTTGAGGCTGAGAGCAATGTGGCAACCATAAATGCCTTTATACAGGGAAAAGAATAAGGCCATAAATGCCTTTATACAGGGGAGAGAATAAGACCATAAATGCCTTGGAGCAAGTGGATGCACGTGGCCTTTATGAATCCATAAGTGCTTTGGTGCGAAAAATATGTCGCGGCTGCGAGAGCCAGGGCCGAAGGGACTTCAGAGGCCGAAGCTGGCCTCGACCGAAGCTGGCTTCGGAGGCTGAAGGGAGCCTTGGAGGCCGAAGCTGGCCTCGACCGAAGCTGGCTTCAGAGGCTGAAGGGAGCCTCAAAGGCCGAAGCTGGCCAAGGAGGACAAGTCCGAGGCCGAGAAGGAGTGCCGAGGCAAGATGTCCGTGACACTTCATTCCATTAAATGCTATTCAAGACCGTTTTCGTACCATTAAATGCTCTAGCCCAACCGGACATTAATGACGAAAGGTGGCCCTTGGGAAAACCATGCATATAACGTGACTCTTTCTCCCTCTTATTCTCTTTCTTCATTATGACGAGAACCATGTGGATGGATGTTGGGAGCTGAGGCCGAAAGGACCTCGGACTCCAAGGAGGCCAAAGCGGGGCTCCGTCCACATCAGATGCCCCCTCGCTCCTGAGATGAAGCGGGCCCACTCCAGCAAGGTGAAAGGGGCGTCACCTCCTAAGTGGCTGATCCCTACTTGACTTTGGGTCTTTAACTTTTGACATGAAGTTTGGATGTGGGTCCCCGTCCACATGCCGTTGAGGCAAAAGAGCCAATGAGGCCGCAATGATGCTCATGAGGCAAAGGGAGCCGTTGAAGCTGCAATAATATCGGGAGGCATAGATAAGCCATTGAGACTGAAATAAAATTGTCGAAGCAGAAATAAAACCATGGGGGCTGAAATAAAATTGCCTCGAGTGTCTGTGTGCTAGTCCGGGAGGTGACTCGAGCGGGTATGGGCTGTTAGGGATTTGAACCGACTCGGGGCGTATGCTAGCCAAGCCGAGTAGTATCCGTTAGCCGCCATACCGTCAAGCTACTTCAGAACCACCTCGGGGTTTTGTGGCCGGCCCGAGGGGTGACTCGAGGTCACTGAAATCATATGTCTTGAACCGCGGGGGTTTCGTGGCCGGCCCGGGGGTGACCTTTTGATCACAGGACCATCGAGAGCCTTTTGAATGGTTGGTTTTCCCATAATGCATTTAGATACTAATGAAAAGGAACTTTTTCTTAAAGTGTAGTGTACTTAGCTTTTTGTTGGAGGAATTTATCTCCTTCTGCTTCGTTTTGGGAGGCTCCACGTTTGTGACGTTCGTTGGTGAGCTTGGAGGGGCTCTTTACTTTTGGCATGAAGTTTAGAAGTGGGTGCCCATCAACTGTGAGCTGGAGAGTTGGCCTCTCCTAGCTGTGAGTTGTCTTGGGGCTTCTTGATGGCTGAAAGTAACCAGCAATATGTTGCAAGCGTATAATTTAAACAAAGGTATTACCCGATTGGCCATTGGCCGCTGATACAAAGTTGACGCCGCTGAGGCTGAAATGAAGCCGTTAAGGCTGTGACAAAGCCGCTGAGGCACAGTTGAGGCCATCGAGAGCCTTTTGAACCCCGGAGGGTGACCCGAAAGGCGCTAGGATGGGACCATGCTTGGGAGCCTTTAACCCCGGAGGGTGGCCTGAGAGTTAAGAGTCATCAGGTGCCTTTTTAACTCCGAAGGGTGATATGAGAGTTGAGAGTCGTCAGGTACCTTTTTAACCCCGAAGGGTGATCTGAGAGTTGAGAGTCATCAGGTGCCTTTTTAACCCCGAAGGGTGACCTGAGAGTTGAGAGTCATCATGTACCTTTTTAACCCCGAAGGGTGACCTGAGAGTTGAGAGTCGTCAGGTACCTTTGGTGTCGAGCTGGCCTCGGGCTTGAGTGTCGATGGTTCATCGGGCTTTGGTGCCAAGCTGATCTCGAGGTTTTGGATCTGGTGGTACACCGATCTTTGGTGCCGATGGCACATTGGGCTTTTGAGACGCTAACGCGAGGTTGGTCTTGAATGCTGATACAAGGTTGGTCTTCCCTGCATGACATTTTTAAGTATCAATGAAAGAAAATTGTCTTAAGTGCAGCATACTTAGCTCTTGTAGCACCCCTGTTTTCCTTCAACGGATTTGAGCACTTCCGCCCGCTAGTGGTCTGCCCCTAGGGAATCAAGTTGGGATGGAGCCTGGAGTTGGTTGATGATCAGCTCCTCTCCGAAATGAAGCCGGGACCCATCTTTGGAGTGCAGTAAAGAGAGAGATGGGATCCAGAGCCGGGGACACTGGAGCAGAGCCAAGAATGAGAGTCGGAGTCGAACTCGGGAGCTAGAGGTCGGCGAGGAAAGCTCGGGCAGCCAGCGGCCGTTGAAGACGAGCGGCCGGGAGAGTCCGCTAAAGTCGGACAGTTAGGAGAGGATGTTGTTGGGAGTTATCAGGATTCGGCAGCCTCCACATTGGTTCAAGGCAAGGGACCCTCTAGCTTCCACGGTCTCTCTCTCCTTCTGCTGAGTTAATGACCTGCTCCCCTAATAACTATGTTGATTGAGGGTGGGGGGTACCAGTGCTGAAATCCAAGGGCAACTGGAATGGAAGCCGCAGGAGGTCTTGGGCTTGGATTGGCTCTGGGTGCAGCAAAGAGAAAAAAGAGAGGGGTAGACAGAGTCAACAGTCAAAGCCCTTTGTCCTCATCTCCCACCTTGCATTAATAGCATCAGCATATCTTAGCCTATCACCGCCAGGAATAAAAATGCCCATAAATACTTGAGGTGACTAGGAGTTAGGATTTGGGTGGCAAGGAGTGGCGCTCTTGCTGGCTAACGAGCCTGAGCCTTAAATTGCCGTTGAGCATGAGTTTGATGTTGCTCTTGCTCCTGAGCTTGTTGCTATGTGGCCATGGAATATCGCTCCAATAGCCTTTGAACAACTACCGCTAATGCTTGGATCTTTAGGGTGAGGGTGGTACGGGTTTTGCTTGAATGGCATGAACTAATGGTGATGGTGGTGATGGTGGAACAGAGAACTAGCATCTTATTGCTCAGCTTGTTGAGGTTGCTCCCAGCGTAACTGGCGGAAGCTTCCATTGTTGTTGTAGAGGGAGTAAGAGTTTGTAGCTTAGTATCACAGAACTCTGCTTTCTCCCCCTACCTGGCACGCCAATCTGTTGATGCCAAATCACCAGCCTCGAACATCGGCGAGCGTCCGGTCGCCTCCTTCAGCAAGCCCGGGGTCATCTGGCGAGCTCCTTGCACCTGCAGGCCTGCAAACAAGTCTCGGGGGTTGGAGATTCTGTCGGGACCCTCCAATGCTCAAGTCAGTACTTTGGGCAACAGCCGTAAGCTTGAGGAAGCTCGAAAGATGGAAGAAGAGAGAGGCTTAGAGCCATGCTCTCTGTGGGCAAGAATGAGTGTTAAGAGTGTAGTGAGTTCTCTGTTACTTGGAGTTCCTCTTACCCTTTTTATTGGCGCTTAGAGTTTGCCTGGCTTGAGTGGTTGAGGCTCCATAATGATGACTTTGATGGGTGAAGTGTCAGAACTGTTGTCTTTGAGGCATGGGGTGCTACCACTTGACAGAGCATTTATGAAAGCAGCAACAGTGAAGCTTACCTCCGTGTGATGTGTCAGGCAAACCGTGTCCCATTAGAGTAGGTGGCTGCAGCTGGTTGGCAGGTGCTATTTTGGTTTGGACAACTGTTAAAGGCTGCTGCAGGGCGTGACCGATCGTTACAGCACTTGCAAGACATGTCCCCCATGCCATGCTTCCGTTGCCTTGTGCGGACAGTGATGGGCGATAAAGTCAGGCATGTGGGCCCCAAGGTGTAGCCTTGGGGCAGAAGATGAAGTTTAGAGATAAAGCCAGCTGTCCCTCGTAGAGCATTGATTATAGAGTACTTATGCGGTACTGTTCATGCCCTTGGATGAGCTTCAGAAAAGATCAAGGGTGAACACTTGCATGACACTGTTCATGTACAAGGCTCTATTCACTTGCATGGCACTGTTTACGGCCGGAGGGAGCTCGGCGGCTACAGTTCGAGGCCAAGCAAGAGTTAAGGCTGAGAGCAATGTGACAACCATAAATGCCTTTATACAAGGGAGAGAATAAGACAATAAATGCCTTAGAACAAGTGGATGCACGTGGCCTTATGAGGCCATAAGTGCCTTGGTGCGAGAGATATGTCGTGGCCGAAGGGACCTCGGAAGCCGAAACTGGCTTCGGAGACTGAAGCTGGCTTTGGAGGCTGAAGGGAGCCTCGAAGGCCGAAGCTGGCTTCAGATGTGAGGGAGCTTGGCAGCTCCGAGGCCAAGCAAGAGTTGAGGCCGAGAGCAATGTGGCAACCATAAATGTCTTTATATAGGGGAGAGAATAAGGCCATAAATGCCTTTATAGAATAAGGCCATAAATGCTTTGGAGAAAGTGGATGCACGTGGCCTTTATGAGTCCATAAGTGCTTTGGTGCGAAAGATATCCATAAGTGCTTTAGTGCGAAAGATATGTCTTCGGGAGCCGAGGCCGAAGGGACTTCGGAGGCCGAAGCTGGCCTCAGAGGCCAAAGGGACAAGTCCGAGGCCGCGCAGAGGCGAGATGTACACTTCATTCAGGCCATGACCGTTTCCGCACCATTAAATGCTCCAGCCCAACCAGACATTAATGATGAAAGGTGGCCCTTGGAAACCACGCAACCGTTTCTCCTTCTTGTTCTCTTTCTTTATTATGACGAGAGTCATGCTGTGGATTGATGTTGGGAGGTTAGGCCAAAGGGACCTCGGACTCCGAGGAGGCCTCGAAAGCGGGGCTCATTCTCTCATTCTCTAACGGCGTTGGATCAGCCACATCAAAACCATTTAAATGAGACTCAAACTTGAACCAGTTGGAGAATTGGGTCTCGGTTTGGAGCTCAATCGGACTATTTTGAACTCTTGGACAGTTCTACCCAATGATCCCTAAAGCATACCATTTTTGTTGGCAGGAATTGGGAGTTAGATGTCTTTGTCTCCAAAATTATTCATTATTAAAGTATGGTTTGAACAAGTATGAACATGAATTCAACTTTCACCATGCAAAAGTTTTAAAGAGGCTATCTTTAGCAAATGACAAGAAAAAGGGAATAAAGGAGTTTTGAGTGGAGGAGTGATACATCCTTAAGAACACGAAGTCGTCACCTTTTTTGCATCATGGTGTCTTTTCTTGTTGGTCCCATATCCAATTTCCTCCAACAAGATCCAGTGGGGGAGTCTCGATCCTTGGACTCATACCTAGTCCAATACAAGTTAGCCCAACCTATGCCTTGATAGCACCACACCAGACCCAATAGTTGAAGCTCCCACCGATTTGACTTTTAAGCTCCCTCCCATCTTATCCTTCGTAATAGCTTAACTCCACATCGATTGGTGGTGTTCGTTCCTCCAACGTGGTTCAATACATTAAATTCCAATATTGAAAAAAAGATACCCATTGAATCTTTTTCATAGGATCGAACCATTTCGTAGAGATGTTAAATGCAACAAGAGGGATTAACACAATTTTATACAACTTTGAGCATTTAGGTAATTGTCGTTAGAAAGAGGGAATGCTTGGTAACCCCTCTCAGCAATTAGGAACAATTATTAGAAGTTGTAATGTTCCCTATGCTTGGTATTTTTCACTGTAATTAGTTTTATTAAGTGTGTTTTTCCATTTGAAATTTTGTTTATACTGTTAGGGTTTAGATCTAGATGAATAGCAATGGGATTCCCCTTTGAACAAGAACTAGAACTAAGGATTTCTAATCCTGTTAGGTTTAGACCTTGATGAATAGCAATGGGATTCCCCGTTCAACAAGAACTAGAACTAAGGATTTCTAATCCTGTTAGGTTTACCTTGAAAAAAGGAGGAAGATGGGGAGGAGAAAGAAAGGGCTGCCGCCCTATGATGAGAGAAGGGAATTTTTGGGAGAAAAGAATCTGTTCTCTATTCCATCCAAACCCTAGAGACTAGGGTTTAAATACATCCACGAAGTGGGCCAGGCCCAGACTCAACAAAAAACTCCCATGGACTAAACCAATGAGATTAAACTAATCCCCAAGCCCGTGTACACCCGTGACTTGATTTAATCTCAACCCTTGGACTCAAACCCAGCCCAATACAAGTTAGCCCACCTGGGCCTTGATAGCACCACACCAGGCCCAACAATCTCCACCTTGGTGCTTTCAAGGCCTCAGCACGTCCACTGTGTCCATCAGCTTTAACAACGAAATACACTTTTGAAAACTGTCCCGTGGAAGAACCTTAGTCAGTGCATCTGCTGGATTTTCTTTGGTGTATACCTTCACCAGCTCCACCTCACCATCTTCCACCAGCTCTCTGATCCTGTGGTATCTGAGGTCAATGTGCTTCGTCCTGGCATGATAGACTGCATTCTGCGCAAGCATCAGAGCACTCTGGCTGTCACTATGCACCTGGACAACCTTCTGATCAAGTCCCATCTCCAGCATCAAGCCCTTCAGCCAAAGAGCTTCCTTTGCTGCCTCTGTGATACCTATGTATTCTGCCTCCGTGGTAGATAAGGCTGTGATGGGCTGCAGACATGATCTCCACGATACTGGACCACCAAACAGGCTGAACACAAAGCCTGTTGTGGATCTCCTAGTGTCCACATCTCCACCAAAGTCTGCATCCACATACCCATATAACTGCCCACGAGCCTCCTTGGATAAGTTGGATCTCTCAGCATCTTCTTGCTGTCCATAGCAAATACCAACCCCAACTGTACCTACCAAGTACCTGAAGATTCCCTTCAGTGCTCGCCAGTGCTCCCTACCAGGCTGCGCCATGAACCTGCTCACCTGGCTCACTGCATGGGCTATGTCTGGCCTACAACATACCATGGCATACATAAGGCTCCCAACACCAGAAGCATATGGTACCTTCTCCATCTCCTGAGCCTCCACCTCAGTCTGTGGTGACATGGTCTTCGATAAGGAAAAATGTGCTGCCAAAGGTAGTGCTGTCGGTTTGGCATCCTTCATCCCATATCGCTCCAGAATCTTTTTAATGTAGCCACCCTGACTCAGATGCAGCACACCTTTGGATCTATCTCTGATGATTTCCATCCCTAGGATCTTCCTGGCTGGCCCCAGATCCTTCATCTCAAACTCCCGAGACAAAGCTATCTTCAGTTCCTGTACAGCCTTCTCACTCTTGCATGCTATCAGCATGTCATCTACATACAAGAGTAAGTACATCCTAGACCCATCATCCAGAGATTTAACATACACACAAGAATCATACTCACACCTGGAAAGTCCAATGCTCCTAACATAAGTGTCAAATCTCTTGTACCACTGCCTCGGCGACTGCTTCAGCCCATACAGAGATTTCTTCAGCAAACAGACTTTCCCATCTGATCTTGGTTCTCTAAACCCTGGTGGCTGCTCCATGTAGATGCTCTCCTCCAAATGACCATGGAGGAATGCTGTCTTCACATCCATCTGCTCCAGCTCCAAGTCCTGAGCTGCTACAATACTCAATAATAGTCTGATGGAAGTGTGCCTGACAACTGGAGAAAATATCTCACCATAATCGATGCCTTCTTTCTGAGAGTATCCTTTGGCCACTAGTCTTGCCTTATACCTGATACCCTCTTGTTCTGAAGCTCCTTCCTTGCGCTGATAAACCCATTTACAACCAATGGGTTTCTTTCCTTGTGGCAGCTGGACCACCTGCCACGTATTATTCTGTGAAGAGACTGCATTTCCTCTGCCATAGCATGGATCCACCTATCTCTATCCTGACTTTCCATAGCCTCCTCATAGGTGAAAGGGTCTCCATTCGCTGTCACCAGGGCATATGACAACGAATCCTCAAAGCCGTATCGAACTGGTGGTCGCACGTTCCTCCTGGGCCTTTGCTGTGCGATCCCAGTATCAGTCCCCTGTCCAGCTGCATCCTGCTGAACTCCCTGGCTTCTACCCCCTCTGTCAGTCCTCTCCACCTGAATCTCAAATCCTCCTGGTCCACTAGCAAATGGCACAACTGTATAGGAGGTTGTCTGACTAGTGTTACCGTGTTCTACCTCCTGTAGTCCCTGCTGTGCATCCATGCCACTTCTGTTCTGGAGGATTGAGCTCTCATCAAAGGTTACATCTCTGCTGATGACAACCTTCTTCTCCAAGGGGTCCCATAGCCGATACCCCTTGACTCCTCGCGGGTAGCCTAGGAACACCATCTTCTTAGACCTGGCATCCAACTTACTCCGCTCCCCAGCTCCAACATGCACATATGCTGTGCATCCAAACACCCTTAGATGGTTTAGGCTTGTCTTCCTTCCAGACCATATCTCCTCTGGAATGTCTCCATCTAACCTGGTGTGCGGTGACCGATTGACCAAGTAGCTAGCTGCATCTACTGCGTCAACCCAGAACATCTTTGGAAGCCCTGCCTGCAGCCTTAAGCATCTTGCCTTTTCCAATAGTGTTCTGTTCATCCTCTCAGCCACCCCATTCTGTTGAGGAGTTCCCATCACCGAGAAGTGCCTTCTGATGCCCCACTCCTCACAAAAAATCTGGAACTCCCTGCTGGTGTATTCCCCGCCATTATCAGACCTCAGACACTTCACACTTTTACCCTGCTCCTTCTCCACCTCAGCCTTCCAGATTTTGAACTTGGTGAAGACCTCTGATTTCTCCTTCATAAAGTAGATCCACAGCTTCCTTGAGAAATCATCTATCAGGGTCATAAAGTATCTGGCCCCATTCCTTGCAGAAACTGGGGCTGGTCCCCAGACATCTGTGTGTACTAACTCCAGGGGTTCAGCACTCCTAGCTGTGCTGACTGAGAACTGTACTCTCCTCTGCTTTCCCATCTGACAAGGCTCACAGATCTCCATATCTCCGCTACTCAAGTCTGGAAGCAGACCTCTCTTGCTCAGTTCTTTCATCCCCTTGTCTCCCATGTGGCCCAGGCGGTAATGCCACATCCTGTACACATCCCGGGGATCTTGCTCCACAGCTGCCACCTCAGATTTCACAGTCATCACAGAGCCCTCCATCTTGTATAGATTATTTTCCAGCCTCCTCCCTCTCATCACCACCATGGCTCCATTGGAGATGTTCAGAACTCCACTCCTGGCACGACTGCTGAAGCTGTATCCAGTCCGCTCCAAGTACCCCAGTGATACCAGATTCTTCTTGAGTTCTGGAACATGCTTCACACTGGTAAGAGTGCGCACCATACCATCAAACATCCTCACCCTCACTGTGCCAATACCTGCCACCTTGCAAGGGTGATTATCTCCAAGAGTCACATTCCCCTCCTCAACCTCTGTGTAAGTACTGAACCACGACCGGTTGGGAGTGTAATGATGAGAACAGGCTGAATCCAAGGTCCACATCTCTGTGCTGTGCCTGTGATCATCTGATACAACCAAGAGATCATCCTCCACCTCCTGATCTGCAACTGTACTCACAGACTCAGATCCTCCTTTTTCTCCCTTCTGATTTTTCCACTTAGGACAATTCTTCTTAAAATGTCCTACCTCTCCACACTTATAGCACTTCAGCTCTCTCTTGCCTTTCCTGGACTTTGATCGTCCTCCAGACTTACTTCTGTCCCTGCCCCTACCTCTGCCTGTCCTTTCCCCAACTGATAGACCCTCCTGGGGAACAGCTTCCTTGGTCATCTTCTCCCTCTGCTCATTCGTCCGAAGCACCGAGACAATATCTTCATAAATTAATGTCTCCTTCCCATAGAGCAGTGTTGTGACCAATGAGTCATAAGACGTGGGCATTGAACATAAAAGCAGAAGTGCTTTATCTTCTTCCTCCATCTTGACCCCAACATTCAGAAGTTCATTGCTCATCTGGTCGAATATCTGGATGTGACCCAGCACATCTCCACCTTCTGACATCCGAAGGCTGTAGAGGCGCTTCTTCAACATCAACTTGTTGCACATATTCTTTCCCATATAGAGGGTGTGCAACTTCGTCCAGAGTCCCTTCGGGGTCTTCTCCTCCAGCACTGAATAGAGGACTGAATCCGCCAGACAGCCCCTGATCATTGAACATGTCTTCTTCTCCAATGAAATCCACTGCTTGTCTGTCATCCCATCTGGCCTTTCCTCCAAAGCCAAATCTAAACCCTGCTGCACAAGGAGGTCCTCTACCCGGACTTTCCACATGGAGAAACTTCCCTTCCCATCAAACTTCTCAACCTCTATTTTTATGCTACTCCCCATGGCCAATTTCAAAAATAGCACAAAAATAAATTTTATAAAATAGAGAAGTACCTTGACGAGATTCTGTTGAAATTATTTCAACTCCTTGAAGGCCTCCAGATTACTCCTTGAACCAGGCTCTGATACCACTTGTTAGGGTTTAGACCTGATGAATAGCAATGGGATTCCCCGTTGAACAAGAACTAGAACTAAGGATTTCTAATCCTGTTAGGTTTAGACCTTGATGAATAGCAATGGGATTCCCCGTTCAACAAGAACTAGAACTAAGGATTTCTAATCCTGTTAGGTTTACTTCTTGAAAAAAGGAGGAAGATGGGGAGGAGAAAGAAAGGGCTGCCGCCCTATGATGAGAGAAGGGAATTTTTGGGAGAAAAGAATCTGTTCTCTATTCCATCCAAACCCTAGAGACTAGGGTTTAAATACATCCACGAAGTGGGCCAGGCCCAGACTCAACAAAAAACTCCCATGGACTAAACCAATGAGATTAAACTAATCCCCAAGCCCGTGTACACCCGTGACTTGATTTAATCTCAACCCTTGGACTCAAACCCAGCCCAATATAAGTTAGCCCACCTGGGCCTTGATAGCACCACACCAGGCCCAACATATACACAGTGGAAACAAAAGTATCTGTAACGTAATGGATCCAATATTTATGGTATTATACTTCTACATAAATGAAGCTCATGTAATATCTATTTCGAAAGACATAACTTTTAACAATATTTACTCTCAGATAGTTGAGATATGGAAGAATGTAATTGCTGCGATGTTTAGCATCAAGTGTTATACTCTAAGTTATCTAAAATGCTTGTTATGCTCTTAACAAATGGAGATGTACATAATATGTATGAAATTCATATTAAATTAAATTCTTATATCATTGAGATTATTACTAATCAATGTTTACATCCGATGGTGCAAATATGACTATTGAGATAAGGCAAGAGGGAAAGCTCAATATCCAATTTCTTATTTGTATCCTTTACTAGTTAGTACTTGACCTCTATTAATATGGCATGTAAGATGATATGTAATCAGTATTTTTTTAGTAAATGTAGCTCATAACATACATAGCTAGCATTTTACCATATATCTTTCTAATTATCGAATATGAGACACCAATTACATACATATTTTATCATTTTCTTTTATTTACGCAGTATCATTGAAAGGATTTAGTATTCCTGATGTAGGAATGATAAACCATTAAACAATTCTAACCTATGCCATTGAAAACAAATTTTTGAGGGATGCTTATCCCAACCTAGCTTGAAAGTAAGTGCATCTAACTTTAACCAAATTATGCCAAACATAAGTATTGTGGATTCATTGGAAGTGGGGCAAAGAAATTCTTTGGATATTTGAAAGTCTTGTATAGGAGGTCTCGGTCAAAAATTTAAAAATGCAAAAACTCTACATGATATTGTATGTAGCTTTTGCATCACAAATTATCATAATTTGTATTTATGAAGAATAATCGTTAGCGTGTAACTATTGAATGTAAGTATAAAGGATATGGATGGTGGATCTATGTCTCCCATATTGGCAATAAAGAATGCTTTGCAATAAAAATGATGAATCCCACACATACTTGCGGTGGAGGTTTGCAAGGAAGGTCACATCTAAAGGCTTCAAAGTAGTGGGTTTCAAATATTATGAAAAAAAGATTTCAAGATATGCCATTATATAAGCTGGTTGAGATGGTAAAAGATATTCGGTAAGATTTTGGTCTAGAATTTCCGCAACAATCAAGCTTGGCATGGGAAAGAGTTAGCTATAGGTGAAATTTATGGTGATAGAAAACTTTTCTATGATCACTTACATTGGTATTGTGATGCCATCAAAGAGACCAACCCTAGAAGCACAACGAAATTTGAAACCATTGAAGCTTGATTTAATTAGTTATTTGTTTCAATTCACACATTAATCAAGGGTTTTGTTACAAGGTTGTTGGCTCTAATTTTCATGGATGGAACATTTTTTAAGCATAGGAATGGGAGAGTACTACTTGGTTGTACATTAAAGGATCAAAACAATGATATATTCTCTCTAGCCTATGCCAAAGTAGATACAAAAATGGATGACAACTAGAAATGGTTCTACTAAGTATTAAAAGTAGCATTGGATAACTTTGAGCATTATCATAAGCAACAGTTTACTTTCATAATAGATAGGCATCAAGGATTCTTAAAAGTTGTACCAAAGTATTTTTTAATAGTTATCATTAATATTATATTCATCATGTGAAGGATAACTTTAAAAATCAAGTTTAATACATTTAGTTGTGAGGCTTCATAGTTTGACAACCTTTGCTGGTCCTATCCACATCTCATATTTTTATTCAGAACTTTATTTTCATTAACATTACATCTAAAACTTATTGATGACCCTTATTTTTTATGTAGGTTCTTATTCATGTTTGGTGAAAGATAGAAAGAGATTATTGGACTTACTAAGTACCGTTGCATATACCCCTAGGGCAAGCTAATGAACAAATTATTGGAAGAAGCTCCTCCAAAAAAAACTTTTTTGCCCATGCAAAACTGGAGCATTAGGCATATGTAGTAATTCCAAGGCCACGTTAGGTTACCATGACGCGCTAAGTGTTTAACAGTTGGATTCTAAAGGCCCTACACCTCCCTATATCTTAGATAGTAGATCATATAAGGCTCTAAAATAATGTAAATGATGCATGATCAATAGATCTATGGATATGACATAAAAACTCAACTATCCTATGATCCTAAGAAGATATTGCAAAGAAATGTGGAAGAGGGCCATGCATTGTTGATGTTTATGTTAGCCATAATGATATATGATGTGAATGATAAAAATTTCTCATGTAAGGTTGACCTCTAAGAATGCACTTGCTATTGTCGTAAATGACAAGTTTTTCATATGCCATGTAAATATGTATGTGCATGCAATGAAAAGGCTAGATGTTCACTATACCACTTATTGATAATTATTACTTTGAAGCTAACATATATAATGCATCATATGTCGAATCAATTAATCTCATTCCTGATATCAAGAAGCCTTATAGCAATATGGAGGATATATATCCATATTCATCCTCGTATCAAGAATGGCAAGAAAAGAAGGGCTTCATAGGTTGAGCATACACGATCCATTAAATGTGGATGATGTGGGAAGGAAGGACATAACAAATGGAGTTGCAATGAGATTATTGTAGAAATAAAAATATACTTTTACAAAGTATTTCAATGCATCTTGCACAATAGTAGTTGCCTTATCAACTGAATAGTTAGCTAAATCCTTAAATTTTCTTTTGCAATGAATTATATATAGGATGCTATGCTATCCATCATCGATTAGCAAAGCTTGAAGATGTTATAGTAGGATTCTATAAAGCTTTTGTATACCTAATAAGAAAATATTTGTATAGAAATTGAGGACTTTAGAAAATTTCTATTATATGAGTAGTTAGTGCAATTTGATCATTTTTTATACTTGGACCTCTAAAATTTCAGACAATATTGTATCTCATGTATAGATGTGATGTAATATTTACTATATTGCATGACAAATGCACTTATCTAATTCAAGATGGACTACATAACAAATGGCTACAATCCCATCCACTTCTTACTTGTTTGGTTGAAGATGGAAAAAATGGATTTTAGGGTTATACACGATCACTAATAGGTTGCAATGGCTGCCTACATAGAGAGATCTAAGTATTTCTAGAAGGATTAGATGACAAAATTTTTGAATTACATCTACTTGTCACCTACGCGATTGGAAAAAAGAGAGGAGAGTAATTCAGTCCATCACTAGGTCTAAAGATACTTTTTAAAATAACATTAACTTCATCACCATAATGGTCTCAAATAAGATTATCCTTCAGATGGGAGTACATATATTTTTAAGACACCATAAGCATGATAGAAAGCCTAAGGCAAGCCATCACTAGCTTAGAAAAAAGAGGGGGAGAGTCAAAAGAATCCTTTAAATGTATAAGCACTTAGAAGAAAAAATAGATCTGTATATAACATTTTAATGACATAACATATTATGATATATGCCAGTTCGTGATGGGGCTACATTATTGCATACCTAAATTGTTAGAAAAAATTTTATAGAATAGTAAACACTACATATCTATTCTTGATCGGTCAACCTTCTAGAACATGGCAATCGACCTATCTTTAAAGAGTCAACTGCAATTTTCTTCAAATATTGATAAGTTGACTTCTTAGTGTAAAGAGGTCGATTGGATGTATACACTTTTTAAAAAGGTTGACCTAAGTTAACATAGCAGACTAGTAGTTTTTTTTGAGTCTGAGTTGCAATAGCCTTTTAAAAAAGGGATCGAATGGCTAGTTGGCCTTCATGCTCTCGTGTTTCCTCTAGTACCTTGAAGAACCCTAGCGTCAACTGCATCCGATAGTCAAAGATCTCACCATTTAAGGTAAGATCCAGCCTTCCTCCTCCTTGACCTTTCTAGATTTTCATTTGCTTTGAATGAAATCCCTAGAGTTTCCTTTGCTCTGCCCTAGTGCTCTCACTGAAGCCTTCAATTTCTCTTCGGTTGGGTGATTGGAGAGGCCTAGGTGTTGTACAACTACCCTACACCCATAACTTTGCCTTTGTTGAGGTAGGGTTCTAAGTCCTTATGTATAATTTATTTAGGTCTTCATTAGGGTTTTGCCTTAAATGGCTCAAATCAAGTCCAAAATAGTTTGGAAGGTGAACCTTCTAGGAAGAAGAGAAGCCATTCTTTGCACCATGAGGAACCTAGAAGGAAAGTTCAATTTGATGAATCCCTTTTTTAGAGTGCTAAATCAAGAGAATGGTTTGCAAGGGATTTTGAAGCAAGAAAATTAATCCTAGGAAGATACATTAAGGACCTTGACCACTATAGAGAAGATGAAATTATGAAACTCCTTGAATCTCTGAGATGGCTACTAATGGTGACTCTAAACCTCCCTTGTTATCCTAGGTTGATAAGGATGTTCTATGCTAACTAAGAACCATCCAAAGGAAGGCATATTATCTATTATTATATCAAGGGTATGGAAGTAAGTTTAGATGGACCCTTCTACATCCGACAGAGTGGAATCTTGGAACTATGGATGCCTTGGAGCAAACTGGATTGGTAATGAAAGATGAATTGTTAGAGAAAGACTATAAACCTAAAGTCTTCGAAGTATCCATCCACTCTAAGGTTCTCCATCACATTATTTCTTATAACCTCATTCTTAGGGATGGACATAGGGATAATGTTTCATTCTCTGACATGTTGGCCCTATCTCATCTTATATAACATACACCTTTTAACCTTGCACATCTAGTTCTCCACCAAATGATAGAGGCTTTTAGGAAGAATCAAGTCTCTCTATCATATGGGGTTTCCTTAACTAAGGTTTTTGCACACTTTGGAGTAGATCTCCATGATAAGGAGGCTTATCATCTAAGAGAAAAGTATGACTACTATACCATCAACTCATTCCAAAAGATGAGTTTTTCTTTAACACCTAAGAGATACCGCAAGGCGCATGCATGGGCTAGCCTATGAAGAGATTAAGCAAACTAAGTCTGACAAAGGTGAAGGAGGAGAACAGGCAATAGCAAACATTCTACCTCAATCACCTAATGTACCAATAGGAGGTACTCTAAGTCAACTCCTTTTAGTCTCTTAGTGGATGCGCTTTATGATGCGATAGGGTAGTTGTGCCTACATAATATCGAGGATAAACTAGCTTTATGAGCAGATTGATAGACTCTTAGGGAAGATATGATATTACATTGATTCTCTTCTTGATTACCTAAGGCAGCGGTTTCCCTATAATAGATTAGGTTGGATCTTACTATCTACTGGTTGTATGAATTTGGTACATTTTGGCCTCCTCATTACTCTATTTTGAGCTATAATTACTATTGTTATTGTCATGATGTTTTGTGAACTTTTCATATATACAATTATTATATAATTATTATGATTCACTTTCCATACTGGAGGAGATTGCTATGATCGTTACTATATTTATATCCTAGAGATGTGATAAAGTGTTTCGGATCATTATCCAATATCCTAATCAAATGCCCAGGAGTGATAAGTACATAAGTACTAGGCATAAAAGTATTAATTTATAGATCAAATTATTATTATTTTAAATTTAATATTTTTATATATATTTTTAGGAAAAAAACTCTATCAACTTGAAGAGCTTAATTTTAGAACTCCAACGGTATAAACGGCACTCAAATCGGACTTGAAATGAGATCAAAATGGATTTTTCAAGATTTAACCCTAGAATTGCATGAAATTTAAAGCAGTCACGGATAAGAAGAAATGTGTAATATTTTTAAGGCTGCGATTTGAACTTTGAAAGGAACGAATCTGATCTGCATAGATAAGGCAAGTAGTTAATGCGGATTACATACGGAGTCAACGCGTCTTCCTTCCTTATAAAATAACACCATCGGAGAGCCACTTGAGGAATCATCCAATAATTTTCACCCCTCGTCCTTCTCTTTATTCCACCCCACTACTATTTATGTTTCTTCTAACCCAAATCTTTTCATCCGTTCTTTATCCACCAATCAACCATACCCTCCATAATCAACCATTTTTATATATCAAGAAAAGGAAGCGAAAGCGGATGAGAGAGTAGGAAGCGGATAGCATATCCATAATCTCAGAAAGTAGAAGTAAATTATATTTTGTATGTACTCTTTTGGATACTATGAAATAAAGTATTTATTTATGTTTACTTTTTATTGAATGTTCTTCAATCAAAAATAATTTTTGACTAATCTATTCTCTAAAAGGGACAGGCCGTGATCTATGGGTATGGGTCGTACTCTAATTAAGATAGATCATATCTTAATTATTTTTACAACCAATCATCTATTCATTTAAATATTTAATTATATAAATTTATTTCAAGATAACTACTCAAAGTCCTATGGATTCGATCCCTTACTCTCGCTTTTCTGCCTAAGATTAGTGGAATTGAGGTGTTTTAATCATTGTGCTATGACATGCAATAGATTTTTGGCACCGTTGTCGGAGACTTAAGTGCAGTTATTTAAAAAAAATATTAAAAAAATTATCATGGATTTTCTATTAATTTTATTCTTATTTTTAGTTACCTTAATTGTTAGATTTTCTTATTTTTTAACATAAAAATTTTATTTTCCTTCTGATCACAAATCCACTTTTAACCTAATCATCTTTTTCTTTTAATTAACGTAACTTAAAGAACCTAGAAGAAAACCCTAAGACACTTTTCATAAAATAAATTTATTTTTTAAAAAAATAAAAAAAATAAAAAAAATAAAAATTTATTTTATTTATTTTCTATGCTTAGATTGACTTAGGTAAATTTATTTTCTGCAAAACTCAAAAAAAATTCATTAACATCTCATATTTTATTAGAAAATTAAAAACTTAATTATAAAAATCTAAATAAATAAATAAAATAAAATAATTAGATAATTTTATTTGATAACTTCAAGAACTTGACATCTGTTTGTTGCATAATATTTTTATAATTAATTTTAAGGGCACAAACCCCTTCAAGATAAGGTGGAGAGTTGATCACCCTTCCTTGGCCCATAAACCATATCCTTCATTTTGCATTAACCCAAGCCTTTAACTCTAAAATCAACTAGACGTCAGCCCCCAAAGAACTCAAGCTCAATAGAATAAGGCATCCAAAAGAGTTGGACCGAGTTAGAATTAACTGACTAACTGGTGTCTAGAAAAGAAAAGGAAATTAGTTATTTAATTGTTCCGTTTGCTTACCTAAGGCAATCAACGGAAGGGCGGCTCCCACTGATCTTACCCTTAATTGGCTAGTTGATCAGTTAGTTTTTTGACTTGGGCTCCAAGGCGGTCTTGGAAGTTAGAAGCTGTCTAGATTTAGGTTAAGCCTAGGGTAGAGAGTTTAATCTTTGTTAACTTAATTGCTAATAATTATTAAATCCTAATTAAATTAGTCTTCATTGCTCGTAGTTCTAGGAATCTCTTAGGACACTTCTTTTAGAATCTTCTTCTTTCTCTTCTATTATATTAGTTTACTTTAAAAAAATTAAATTACTATTTGCTTTATAGTACACTAATAGAGTGTATGCTTAGTCTCCGATCGTTACAACCTAACCTCATACCCCTAGATCCTAAAATAGAGAGAACCTTTAGAGTAAACAGACATAGAATTATAGACCCTAATAATGAAAATGATTCACCACGCCAGTTAAAGAAGTATTTTACTTCTTCAAAATATACCTACTCTCCCTGCATTCAAGTGCCCTAGTGCAGGCCACTCAATATGAGATCAAGTCAAGTGTGATTTAAATGTTACCTTCATTTTATGGACTTGCAAATGAAGACCCTTACAAACATTTAGATGAGTTTCTTGAAATTTGTTCTACTGTAAAAATTTAAAATTTTTCTGACGATGCTCTTAGACTTAAGTTGTTCCCATTTTCTCTAAAGGACAAAGCCAAATATTGGTTAAATTCTTTAGATACTATAACAATTTCAACTGGGACTATCTTCAGAAAGAGTTTCTCAAGAAATACTTTCATATAGGAAAAACTAATCAAATTAGAAAAGCTATAACAAGTTTTTTCCAGATAGTTGGAGAGATGTTTCACGAGATATATGAGAGATTAAAAGAATTGATTAGAAAATGTCAACATCATGCTATACCCAAATGGCAACTGGTCCAGTACTTTTTTGATGGTTTGACAGAAAAGCATCGGCAAATGGTTGATGCTTCATATGGTGGGACATTTATGTTGAAGAATGAACATGAAACTTGGCAACTCTTTGAGACATTGAGTAAGAATTCATTACATCACATGTCAACTACTTGTAGAGACTCTTCTATAGGATCTAAAAGATGTGGAATATATGAAATACGTCATTCTATAGATATCCATACTAAGGTAGATGAATTGTCCCAAAAACTTGATCGAATTCTATAAGTAAACACCTCTTTCCCATCTATTCAAAATCATAAGGTTTGTATAATCTATTCAAATCCGACCCATTTTATAAGTGATTGTCCAGCCACTTACCAATTTCCTGAGCTTGTTCAAAAGTAAGCACACCAAGCCAAAACCTAAATGGCTCCTAGATCAGGAAATGATCTATATTCGAATACTTACAATCCTGGTTAGCGAAATCACCCAAATTTTTTTGGAACCTCAATCTGTCATTAACCCAATATCAATTAGACCTAACCATCAAGAGACCCAATTCAAAAACATATCATATTCCCAATATCCAAGCATCCCACAACCTCTACCAAGTAATCATCATCCTACTTTCAAAGACAAGGTGCTACAAGCACTGAAGGGGATAGAAATGAATACTCAACTCCTTCACTCCTGTTGGCCCAGATGGCAACCCAAGAGGAGGGGTGAATTGGGTTCTTTAAAAAATTTAACACTTAAAAGCCAATTTCACAAGGATTAAGTATACTAGTGAAGTGATACAATAAGAGAGAGAGAGATAGAGACAATCACTACAAACACAAGATATTTATAGTGGTTCGGTGTATCCCATACCTACGTCCACTCCCAAGCAACTCTTGGGTCCACACTATAATCCATTGATTACAGTCAAGTTATTTTACAAGCTCACAACTTCAACTTGTTGTTTTACACGGGATCACAACGAACTTAGCCGGTGTTCATGGATTCACCATCACAAAACCCAACCCCAAGCTAAACTTAGCTTGACCCGAGGTAACTACCTCAACAAATTCAATCCCCCTGATTGAATTAGCAAACAATAATTCAAATATGAATTTACAGTAATTTTAAAGCTCCTCAAATGAGCAAATAAGCAACGTAAATAAATAAGAGTAAGAAAAGCCTGATTGAAGCCAAGTGGATTTGAGCTTTTCTTCTTTTCTTCTTTTCCTCCTCTCTTTTGAATAGTAGAATCAAGCTTTAGCTCTGATTCTTGATCGAAATCTTATTGGAGAGAACGTTGAGGAATTAGGGCTTTTGCTCTTCTTCTTTAGAACTCTGAAAATCCTCTGATTTTGATCTTTGAGGGCTTTGGATTTCTCTTGAATCTCTTTTGGATTGATAGGCTTGAACTTAGATATTTTTCTCTTTCTTTTTCACTGGGGATTTCTCTTGATTTTTCTGTTATTTTCCCTCTATTTTCATTCTTCTTTTCAAGCGGACGAATCCCTCTTTATATAGAGTCTTAATCTAAGATTAGGTGAGAAATAGCAATTACAAAGTACCTTGGATGCTTCTCCATGCAAAGAAATGTATCCGTTGAAGATTAGGTGAAAAAATATATCCGTTAGAATCTGTTCTCACACTTTTGAAAATCGTCCTTGACAAGTTGGAGTCGGCTCTAACTTTTTATGTGTCGGCTCCAGATCGTGTTTCCATAAATAGCAAAAATCAATTCAACGTGGAGTCAGCTCCAACTTTGCAAAGTGTCGACTCCCCGCTGACTGGAGTCGGCTCCCGAATTCTGATGTGTTGGCTCGAGTATTGCTCCGAAAAACATAGTCTTTGTAACTCATGTTAGAGTCGACTCCCGAAATCCATGTGTCGGCTCCGAAACCTCAGGTGTCAACTCTGAAACTCTATGTTGACTCTGAACCATGCCGAAAATGTACAACTGCTCTGAAATACTCTGGAGTCGGCTCGAGACTGTTAAGGTGTCGGCTCCAAGTTCTGAACTTAAATAAATTCCATTGAAACTTGGTTCAAACTGATTTCTAAGTGTTATTTGGATAATTAACCAATCTTAATTCCTGAAACACTTATCAACTATTTTAGAAACACAATGAATATACTCATGTCTTTTATTAATCATCAAAATCAATTAATTGGGTAAATAATTTCTCATTAATTTTTCCAACAATCTTCCCCTTTTTGATGATGAAAAAACATTGAGTATATGCATAATTATCAAAATATTTGCATTTAAAGTTAAGCTCCCCCTTAATGTCGTAGCTCCTTCTATGTGTGTGCATATGTTAAGTTCATTGAAACTTTTATGCATATCTTAATTCCATGTAATATGAATTTCATTTAACATGCATATACAAGCATCTCTTCTCCCATAACATTTGATTAACATCAAAAGCATATGCATATACGTAAACAAACATTTCTCCCCCTTTTGTGTAATCAACAAAAAGGTTTAGAAGGCGCATTGAGATTTGAATTGATATCAATTATAGGAATCAAATTCAAAGTTCAAAACAAAGTCCAAGTCAATTATCAAAATTCAAGTATGATATTCATTGAATATTTAAACATTACAACAAAATGTTCATTTCACTTAAACTTCATTACATCATTCAAAATGCAAAATACTTCATTGCATCATTCATAAAATCAAAATGCAAACTAAACATCAACGAGTAAGTGCATCAAAATGTAATTCAAACATCAAAAGCTAATAACATCAAAATCTAAGAAGTCTTTTGAGCTCTTCTAAGATCTTTCCCATGCCTTCACTTTGTATTTTGATAAAATCATTTAGTCTTCTGTCAATAAAAGCAGATGCAACAATAATTTTCTCTTGTAATTCAGCATTGCACTTGAAATATGTATCTGAATCTCCTTCAATGTCCTTGATCTTCTCAAAAATGTGCATAAAATCAGTCTTCAAGGCTTCAGAAGAATTTCCAAAACATGATTCAATTTTGCTTACTTTATCTTCTAAGGAGTACTACATCTCCCTTAAGCTCAAAATCCTACTATTCAGTTCATTCTTCATCTCTTCTTTATGACTAGCAAACAATTCCTTTAATTGTACCATTTGAGCATCAGTAAATCCTGAAGTGGAAACAAGAACAGATGCAGGTGCAGATGGTGCTGGTGCATGTGAAGATCTATTGGGCTCAGGTGAAGGATGTCTTATGGATGGCCTAGCCTCTGATGGTGCAGTAGCTCTAGTATCAGCTGCCCTATCCTCTATGTGTCCTTTCCTTTCCCAATTTTCATTAATCTTTACGAAACCCATACGATGCATAGTAGCTATACTATAATAGTTAGTGTGCCTTAAATTCTTCATGGGTTTACTGTCAGAAATAACTATCCCTTGGCTTTGAAAAGCTAAAGTCAAAACCATGCCGTAAGGCAAAGTGGATCTCTTCTTATGCCTGCCTCAGCCA
The DNA here is from genome assembly GCA_900491605.1 of Calamus simplicifolius. Taxonomy (NCBI): domain Eukaryota; kingdom Viridiplantae; phylum Streptophyta; class Magnoliopsida; order Arecales; family Arecaceae; genus Calamus; species Calamus simplicifolius. Next base: position 505,455 of record UESW01003992.1, on the reverse strand, counting down.
TGTACCATATCATCATACCAGCTAAATTAATTAGCTAACCTGTCAGAACACAGTCCATAATCACAATGTCTTGCTCCGAAACATACTCAAATCTGCCGGTCTTTAGAAATAAAATCCTACCACATATATTATGTAATAATCTTAGCTCTAGGGGCAACTGGTTTGCCCTAACCTCTTCAAATTCAGTGACATCCCTTCCTAGCATTCTTGATAATGCTCCTAATCTATCACTATGGGAATTTGCTATCAGTCCAATAACAGGTATCTCTAAGAGGTTTCCAAGAATTTCAGAAGTCAATTGAATCCTCTTTCCTCTAATAGAACTTACGATTCCTCCATCTCCTCTAGATAGACTATGATAAAATTCTTTAACTAGGGCCGGATAGTTGGAACATCAAGTGAACAAACCTTCTCCCATCCTAACTCCTTGAGCTGCCGTCCAATCAAAAATCCCTCTTCTTCAAAGAAATGGAAATCAACCTTCCTACCCATGGTAATCACACGGCTGGCTAAGGTATCTACCTGAGGTGAAGATGGACTAGGGATGGTGCTCGGTGTGGATGCAGACGAAAAGGAGGACGATCTTGGCGATGGCTGCCACGCGGATGCCTAGCGGTCCGTTTCCCCATTGTAACCAGTCCACCGAACATAGATCCCCTACGTTTAGGTGCCATTGAGAGCTAGGGAGTGGTTGATTTAAGATATTTTGTGTTTTGGGAAGAGTTGGGAAGAGTTTGGAAAAGATAGGAGTCGATTAGAATAGGAAAGGTATCGACTCTACCCTAATAAATCAACCTAGGACCATTTAGAGTCGACTCCCACAAAGCGAGGTGTTGGCTCCAGGTCGCTAAAACAGTCAGCTCCCGAAGTGGAGTCGACTCTGGAAAGGCAGGTGTCGGCTCCAAAGCCTCAGACAAAACTAGAGTCGACTGAGGAGTCGGCTCCAAGACAGTTTTAGAAAAAAAAATAAGAGTTTCAAAGGATCTGAAACTTGTCCAAAAAATCTTCAAATTTTGGATAAATCAACTTTGAAATGTGATGAATCAAGGGATTCAAATATCTAGATAAATTATCCTTAATATTATAAGAGAATTAGGAAAAATGATTGAATTCTAGATAATCATTCCTAGTAGATTTAAAATTCATTCCAGTGGATTACAAACTCCTAATTTTCCTCTAAGATAACAAAATCTTTCTTCACTTAGGGGTTTTGTAAAAATATCAGCTAATTGTTCATCAATACAAACATAATCAAGACAAATATCATTATTAGCTACATGTTCTCTAATAAAATGATATCTAATTTAATGATATCTAATTTCAATGTGTTTAGTTCTTGAATGTTGGATTGGATTCTTAGTTAAATTGATTGCACTAGTGTTATCACATCTAATTGGTGTTTTATCAAGTGTTATACCATAATCTTCAAGTTGTCACTTAATCCAAAGGATTTGAGCACAGCAACTTCCAGCTGCAACATATTCAGCTTCAGCAGTTGATAATGCAACTGAATTTTGCTTTTTGCTAAACCAAGAGATTAAGTTACTTCCTAAGAATTGGCATGCACCACTTGTACTCTTTCTATCCAATTTACAACCAGCATAATCAGAATTAGAATATGCAATTAAATTCAATGTTGAGTCTCTATAATACAATAATCCTACATTTTTAGTTCCATTTAGATATCTAAGTATTCTTTTTACTGCAATTAAGTGAGATTCTTTAGGTTCAGATTAATATCGTGCACATAAACATACTGCAAACATGATATCTGGTCTACTAGCTGTTAAGTAAAGTAGTGAACCGATTATACCTCTATAATATTTTTGATCAACAGGCTTACCATCTTCATCTTTATCTAACTTGTATAAAGGACTCATTGGTGTTCCGAGAGGTTTGACTTGTTCCATACCAAACTTCTTGAGAATTTTTTTTATGTACTTTGTTTGGTTGATGAAAATTCCCTCTCTTTCTTATTTGATTTGAAGTCCTAGAAAGAAGTTGAGTTCTCCCATCATGCTCATCTCGAATTCACCCTGCATTAACTTAGCAAATTCTTGACATAAAAGATTGTTAGTAGCATCGAATACAATATCATCTACATAAATTTGTACTACCAATAAATCTTTATCTTGTCTTTTCAAAAATAAGGTTTTATCAATATTTTCTCTAGAAAAATCATTTTCAATTAAAAATTAGCTTAATCTATCATACCAAGCTCTAGGTGCTTGTTTTAAACCATAAAGTGCTTTGTGTAATTTAAAATCATGGTTTGAAAATTCATGATCTTCAAAACCTGGTGGTTGTTCTACAAAAACTTTCTCATTTATAAAATCATTTAAAAATGCACTTTTAACATCCATTTGAAATAAATTAATATTATATGACATGCAAATGCAAGTAATAGTCTAATATCTTCTAATCTAGCTACAGGTGCAAAAGTTTCATCAAAATCTATTCCTTCTTCTTGATTATATCCTTTTGTAACTAATCTAGCTTTATTTCTAATTACTATGCCATTTTCATCTAATTTATTTCTAAATATCCATTTAGATCCTATAATAGAATGTCCTTTGGGTCTATCAACTAAGAACCATACATTATTCCTAGTAAATTAATTTAATTCCTCTTGCATAGCTACCATCCAATTATTATCTTTTTCAGCTTCTTCAATAGTTTTGGGTTCTATGTGAGACACAAATGCAAGATGATTATTGATGTTCCTCATTGATAATCTAGTTATTACTCCTTGAGATGGATTACCTATGATTAAATCCGACCATAAGCATATATCCAATCTCTAGGAAGATCTATATCATTACGAGTAGTATCAATAACATCATCCTTAGGTGAGTCATCATCTTTAGCTTCTTGTTCATGGTCTGAAGATATATCTATATTCAATTTTTCAATATCTCTTTCAAGCAAAATTGTATCTTCCTCATCATCAATCATCTCGGAACTTGATGCTAAAGACTCATCAAATACTACATGAATTGACTCTTCTACAATTAAATATTTCTTGTTGAACACTCTATATGCTTTACTAGATGTTGAATAACCTAAGAATATACCTTCATCAGATTTGGCATCAAATTTCCCAAGATTGTCCTTACCATTATTATGAATAAAACATTGACAACCAAATGCATAAAATAACTAATGTTAGGTTTTCTATTATGCCATAGTTCATAGGGAGTTTTCTTAAGAATTGGCCTAATTAAAGCTCTATTAAGGATGTAAACATGCTGTGTTTATAGCTTCCGCCCAGAAGTACTTTGGGAGTTGGCTTTCACATAGCATGGTACGGGCCATATCTTCTAATATTCTATTTTTCTTTCTATAACTCCGTTTTGTTATGGTGTTCTAGGTGCAGAAAAATTATGATGAATGTCATTTTCAATACAAAAATTTTTAAATTGATGATTTTCAAATTTTGTACCATGATCACTTCTAAGAGACACTATGGTGTTGTTTTTCTCATTTGTGACTTTCTTGAAGAATTTCAGGAATATCGAGAAAGTCTCATCTTTGTGAGCCAAAAATAATACCCAAGTATATCTAGAGTAATCATCTACTATCACAAGATCATATTTTTTTTCTCCTAGACTAGTGATTCTAGTAGGTCCAAAAAGGTCCATATGAAGTAGTTCAAGTGACCTAGTAGTTGAAATAATATTTTTAGATTTGAAAGAATTTCTAGTTTGTTTTCTAAATTGACATGCATCACAAATTCTATTGTTTTCAAAATCTAACTTTGGAAGACCTTTAACTAAATCCATTCTAATTAATTTTGAAATTAAGTATGTGCTTGCATGACCTAATCTACGATGCCATAACCATCCGATCTTATTAACCTTAGCATTATCAGTGATTAAGCAATGGTTACTAGTAGACAAATTATCTAAATCAATTAATTACACATTGCCATTTCTATTACCAACAAATATAATGCTATTGTCAATGGGATTAGAAACGGTGCAATAGAAGCTTCAAATGAAACTTTGAAACCTTTATCACACAATTGGCTAATGCTAATTAAGTTATGCTTTAAACTAACAACATATAAAATATTTTCTATAAAGGTGGATGAAGTTATTTAAATTTTACCAAATCCCATAATTTGGCCTTTGCCATTATCTCCAAAAGTAACAACTCCTCCTCTTTTATCTTCAAGGGTGATGAATTGATCTTTGTCACCCATCATGTGTCTTGAGCATCCACTATCAAGATACCACTTTCTTTTTAATCCTTTGGCCGCAAGACACTCCTGCAAGATAATCAAGTCTTATGTTTAGGTACCCAAGCTTTCTTGGGTCCTTCATGGTTAGTAGCAACAAAGATTGTTCCTTTTGGAACCCATTTTCTTGCCTTTAATATTTAAATTCTTACCAATTTTATAAAATTGCATTCATAAGATTTATGTCTTTTTTGTTACAATGATAACATAAAATATTATTTTTCTTTACAAAGAAATTGTTGACATATTTTATTTCATGTGTGGTTTATATCCTAAACCAGCTTTATCAAATACAGCTCTTTGATTACTTAAAACCAAATTTAATTTTTCTGAGCTATATATAAATTTATCAATAATAATCTTATGTTTATCAATTTCTTTCTTCAAATTAATATTTTTCTTAGAAATTGATTCCTTTTCTTTTAAAATATTTTCATGTTCAGATTTTAGATTTTTAACTTCAAGAATTAGTTCATTTTTCTCTTTAAGAAGATTTAGGTTTTTAGTTTTTAAAGATTTTTTTTTCATTCTTAAAACTTTAAAATCACTAACTAATTCATTAAAAGCATCATACAGTTCATCAAATGTAAAATCATCATTAGGGGTTTCAGTACATTCCTCATTGTCATCGTTTGCCATGAAGCATATGTTTGCAACCTCTTTTTGTTCTTCTTCAGATGAAGACTCTTCACTATCACTCTAAGTTGCAACATAAGCCTTCTTCTTCTTGTAGCCCTTCTTTAGTTGAGGACATTCAGATCGAAAATGCCCCAGCTTTTTGCATTCATAACATGTCAAGGGTTCTTTTTCTTTGTCCTTATCCCTTTCTTTTTCTTTTTCTCCTTTCAATTTTATTCCAAACTTTCTCTTGTGGAAGGGTCTCCTTCTTTGCATAAATTTCTTAAATTTCTTAGCTAGGAGAGTTGTCTCATCATCATCACTACTGCTCTTTTCACTTTCAGCAGCCTTGAGTGCTATAGTTCTTTTCTTCTTGACTTCTTCCTCTTGATGTTGCTTCATTGTCAGCTCATGGGTCATCAAGGATCCAAGTAGCTCTTCCAAAGGTAGAATATTCAAGTCTTTAGCTTCTTGGATTGCAGTCACTTTAGCTTTCCATGTTCTTGGAAGAGATTTAAGGATTTTATGCACCAATTCAGAATTAGTATAAGTCTTACCAATACTTTTTAAACCATTAACAATATCAGTGAATCTAGTGTACATGCATGTGATTGATTCAGTTGTTCCATGTTAAACAATTCATATTTGTGTACTAGAATGTTAATTTTTGATTCTTTTACTGGATTGGTACCCTCATGGGTAACTTCTAGTCTATCCCAAATTTCTTTGGCTGAAATGCAAGTAGATATTCTATTGAATTCATTTGTATCCAAAGAACAATATAAAACATTCATGGCTTTTGCATTGAGTTGAACCATTTTCCTATCGTTCTCATTACAATCCCTTTCGGGCTTAGGAACTATTGAACCATCAACTATGTGTGTGGGTGTGCTAGGTCCATTAATAATGACACTCCATAATTCATAATCTAAAGTTTGAATGAAAATCCTCATTCTTGCTTTCCAATATGAATAATTAGAGCCATTAAACAACGGTGGCCTATTAGTGGATTGACCTTCAGCAAAAGATGATCCAGCTTGTGTTGCCATTTGAATCTTTAACTCTTGATCGTTAGATCAAATAAAAAATGAGCACAATCTCTGATACCAATTATTGGCCCAGATGGCAACCGAAGAGGGGGGGTGAATTAGGTTCTTTAAAAAATTAACACTTAAAACTTAAAGCCAATTTCACAAGGATTAAGTATACTAGTGAAGTGATGCAATAATTTAAAACACAATAAGAGAGAGAGAGACAATCACTACAAACACAAGATATTTATAGTGGTTCGGTGTATCCTACACCTACGTCCACTCTCAAGCAACTCTTGGGTTCACACTATAATCCACTAATTACAGTCGAGTTATTTTACAAGCTAACAACTCCAACTTGTTGTTTTACATAGGGTCACAACGAACCCAGCCGATTTCATGGGTTCACCAGCACAAAACCCAACCCCAAGCTAAACTTAGCTTGACATGAGGTAAACTACCTTAACTATTTCAATCCTCCTGATTTAATTAGCAAACAATAATTCAAATATGAATTTACAGCAATTTTAAAGCTCCTCAAATGAGCAAATAAGAAATGTAAATAAACAAGAGTAAGAAAAGCCTGATTGAAGCCAAGTGGATTTGAGCTTTTCTTCTTTTCTTTTTCCTCCTCTCTTTTGAATAGTAGAATCAAGCTTCAGCTCTGATTCTTGATCAAAATCTTGTTGGAGAGAACTTTGAGGAATTAGGGCTTTTGCTCTTCTTCTTTAGAACTTTGGAAATCCTCCGATTTTGATCTTTGAGGGCTTTGGATTTCTTTTGAATCTCTCTTGGATTGATAGGCTTGAACTCAAAGATTTTTCTCTTTCTTTTTCACTGGGGATTTCTCTTGATTTTTTTGTTATTTTCCCTCTATTTTCGTTCTTCTTTTCAAACGAATGAATCCCTCTTATATAGAGTCTTAATCTGAGATTGGGTGAGAAATAGCTGTTACAAAGTACCTTGGATGCTTCTCCAAGCAAAGAAATGTATCCGTTGAAGATTAGGTGAAAAAATATATCTGTTAGAATCCGTTCCGACACTTTTGAAAATCGTTCGTGATAGGTTGGAGTTGGCTCCAACTTTTTATGTGTCGGCTCCAGATTGTGTTTCCATAAATAAAAAAATTAATTTGATGTGGAGTCAACTCCGACTTTGCAAAGTGTCGACTCCCCGCTGACTGGAGTCGGCTCCCAAATTATGATGTGTCGGCTCCGAGAATTGCTCCGAAAAATATAGTCTCTGTAACTCAGGTTAGAGTTAGCTCCCAAAATTAATGTGTCGGCTTCAAAACCTCATGTGTCGACTCCGAAACTCTAGGTGTCGACTCCGAACCATGCCAAAAATGTACAACTGCTCTGATATACTCTGGAGTCGGCTCGAGACTGTTAAGGTGTCGGCTCCAAGTTCTGAACTTAAATAAATTCCATTAAAACTTGGTTCAAAATTGATTTCTAAGTATTATTTGGATAATTAACCAATCTTAATTCCTGAAACACTTATCAACTATATTAGAAACACAATGAATATTCATAGCTTTGTTAATCATCAAAATTAATTAATTGGATAAATAATTTCTCAATAATTTTCCCAACAACTCCCATACCCAGTCTATCGCCAAGCTAGAAACCCAGATAGGTCAGCTAGCAATAGCTTTCAATAGGAGGAAGGAGGGTTAATTACCCAGTTAGCCCATTAGTAATCCAAAAGGGCAATACATGGCTGAGAGCTTCACTGGTCCAGAAACTTCTCCTGAACATGCCAAATCTGTCATAACCCTTAGGAATGAAAAAACTTTAAATCAACATGAAGTGCTCAACAAGAAGAGCAACTCACACCGACTAAGTGAGAAAGAAAAATATTAAAAAAAAAAAGAAGAACCAATTGATTCAACACCCATACTTAAGGCTCCATTTTCAAGTGCTTTAGAATCTCCTCTATCTCTTGATAAGAAGAATATCAAGATGAATGAAATGTTAGAATTATTCAAACAAATCCAAATTAATTTACCCCTTCTTGATGCAATTAAACAAGTCCCTGCTTATGCCAAATTCCTAAAAGATTTATGCACTCAAAAGTGAAAATCTAAGGCACACATACCAAAGAAAGTCAACCTAACTGAGCAGGCTAGTTTAATCTTTCAGCAAGTTACTCCATCCAAACTTAAGGATCCTGAAACCTCAATTATATCCTATGTCATAGGAAACCCTATGATTAAGAAAGCATTGCTAGATTTAGGTGCAAGTGTTAACCTTCTCCCAAGTTCAGTGTATGACTTATTTGGATTTGGAGAATTGAAACCAACAACGATAACCCTGCAATTAGCTGACCGATCAATTAAGGTACCCATAAAATACTAGAGGATGTGTTGATTAAAGTGGATAAATTTTATTTTCCAATAGACTTTCTAGTTTTAGATACAGAATCTGGTCACAAGCCCAATCAAATACCAATCATTCTAGGTAGACCCTTTCTAGCAACTACTAATACTTGTATAAACTATAGAACTGGGGTCATGGATGTATCTTTTAGAAATAAAAAAGCTGAGGTTAAATATTTTTAATGCATCTCAAGGCCACCTCTATACGACTATAATGAGATCAACATGCTAGAGAAAATTATAGATGATAAGACCCCTGCTTTATTCGACTCAGATCCTTTACAGGTATGTCTGACACATTTTGGAGTGGATGATTTTGATATTGATGGATATACTAAAGAAATAAATGTAATTTTAGAGCCATTCAATTTTAGCACCATTCCCCCTTGGACCGTAAAATATGACCAATTACCTACATACTCTAGTACACTAATGGTACCCTCCCTAGAAGCACCACCTTTCCTAGAGTTAAAGCCTCTCCCTGCTACATTGAAATATTCATTTCATGGACCTAATGATATCCTTCCAGTAATCATTGCATCTGATTTAACTATTGATTAGGAAGACCAGCTTTTAGGAGTGCTCAAAGAATATAAGGAAGCAATTGGATGGTCCATTGCTGATCTGAAAGGAATTGACCCCTCCATCTGCATGCATCATATTCATTGCAAGGAAAATGCCAAACCTTATAGAGACATGCAGAGGAGACTTAATCCTGTTATGATAGAGGTTGTGAAGAAAGAGATAGTAAAATGGTTAGATGCAGGGATTATCTATCCAATTTCTGATAGCAAATGGGTTAGTCCCATCCAAGTTGTACCTAAGAAATCAAGAATTACTGTGGTGAAGAATAAAGGAGAATTGCTTCCAACTCGTACCATAACTGGTTGGCGAGTTTGCATAAACTATAGGAAACTGAATAATGTTACTAGGAAAGATCATTTTCCACTACCTTTTATCGATCAAATCCTAAAACGATTAGCTAGTCAGCAATTCTTTTGCTTCCTGGATGGTTATTCAGGGTATAATCAAATACCAGTTTTTCCTGACGATCAAGAGAAAATCACCTTCACTTGTCCTTGTGGAATGTTTGCTTTTAGACACATGCCATTTGGACTTTGTAATGCATCTGCTATATTTCAGCGATGCATGTTGGCAATTTTTTTAGACATGGTAGATAAATTTTGGAGGTATTCATGGATGACTTTTCAGTATTTGGGACCACTTTTGAAGATTGCCTTAATAACCTAGCTCAAGTATTGAAATGATGTAAACAAACAAATTTGGTGTTAAGTTGGGAAAAGAGCCATTTTATGGTCTGAGAGGGAATTATTTTAGGCCACATTATTTCTAAGAAGGGGATTGAGGTAGATAAGACCAAAGTAGAAGTAATCTCAAAACTGTCACCTCTAACTTCAGTTAAACAAATACGATCCTTTCTTGGTCACGCTGGATTTTATAGGAAATTCATCAAAGACTTTAGCAATTTCTAGTCTTTTATGCAAATTGCTTGCCAAAGAAACCCCTTATATTTTTGATGATAATTGTTGAAATCCTTCAATACTCTTCGTATAGCTTTGACCACAGCACCAATTATCAACCCCTGATTGGTCCTTTCCCTTTGAAATCATGTGTGATGCATCAGATTTTGCAATTGGTGCAGTGTTAGAACAAAGAATCAATAAGGAGCCATATGTGAATTATTATGCTAGCAAAACCCTTTCAGATGCTCAACTGAACTATACTACTACTGAAAAGATGTTATTAGCTATTGTGTTTGCTCTAAAAAAATTTCGATCATATCTTTTAGGATCTAAAGTTCTGGTTTACTCTGATCACATTGCCCTTAAACACCTCTTATCAAAGAAAGATACTAAACCGCGATTGATCATATAGATTTTGCTTCTACAAGAATTTGACTTTGAGATCTGTGATAAGAAGGGTTCTAAAAACATGGTAGCTGATCACATCTCTAGAATTTTAGTTGAACACACATCAATCACAGATGAGATCATGGAGAAATTTCTTGATGAATAACTTTTTTCAATTTCACCTAATCTTCCCTGGTTTCTTAGCAATTACTTAGCAATAGGACAAATTCCTTCTCACTAGTCTAAATAAGAAAATGATAGATTTTTTTTACAAGTAAAGTATTATTTTTGGGAAGAACCTGAATTGTTTAAGCATTGTCCTGACCAGGTAATTAGACGATGTGTCCTTGAGAGCGAATTCAAAAGCATACTTAACTTCTGTCATACCCTTGCTTGTGGAGGACACTTTAGTGGAAAGAAAACTGCAGTAAAAGTGTTGTAGAGTGGATTTTATTGGCCAATACTTTTCAAGGATGCACATGAGTTTAGCCAAAAGCTATTTGCGATGCCAGCAAGCTGAAAATTTTTCAAGAAAGATATGATGCCGCTGACTCCCATATTAGTAGTAAAATTTTTTGATGTTTGGGGGATCAATTTTATGAGACCTTTTCCTATTTCATTTGGATACGAATATATATTGGTTGCAGTAGATTATATCTCAAAATAGGTTGAGGCCATAGCAACCCGAACTAATGATCATAAGGTTATAATCAAATCATTCAATATAATATTTTTAGTCGATTTAGGTACCCAAGAGCTATTATTAGTGATGGAGGTAAACACTTTACTAATAAGCACTTTGAGAACTTAATGAAGAAATATGGGATAACCCATAAAGTTGCAACACCATATCATCCCCAGACTAGTAGCCAAGTAGAAATCTCTAACAGAAAGATCAAACAAATTTTAGAGAAGTCGGTAAGGCTCGATAGAAAATAATGGTCAACATGTTTAGATGATGCACTATGGGTTTATCGTACTGCATTTAAAACTTCCATAAGAATGTCTCCTTACCAACTAGTGTTCGAAAAAGCTTGTCATTTGCCAGTAGAATTGGAACATCGTGCATTTTGGACTATTAAACAATTTAACTTTGATATGAAAAATGTAGATTCCAATAGGAGGCTCCAGTTGAATGAGTTAGAAGAGCTAAGCAATGAAGCATATGAAAATGCTAAAATTTATAAGGCTCGAAGTAAAGCACACCACGATAAATACATTTCAAGAAAAACCTTCGAACCTAATCAAAAAGTTTAGCTCTTCAACTCAAGACTAAGACTTTTCCCTGAAAAACTTTTCTCCGCTGGGACAGACCCTTTCTTGTAACCCAGGTATTTCTCCATGGGGCAATAGAACTCAAAGATCCTAAGCAAGAGAATATTTTTAAGGTGAACGGTCAACTATTGAAGCCTTATATGGATGAAATTAATGATGAAAAGTTAGTTGAATCTATTGATCTTTTGGATCCAGCATCACCATGATTCTAAGCACAGTCTGGCTGAAGACTTTAAATTAGCGCTCTTGAAAGGCAACCCAAATTTTTATTTTTTAACTTTATTTTAGTGATTCTTATTTATAGGAATAAGAGACTGCTCTGCACGGTCACTCCTAACATTACACAAGGCATATCTCATCCAGATGGTATTTCTTCTTATTTTATTCTTCTTTATTCCATCATTAAGGACAATGGAAATTAAGTTAGGGGTAAGGAAAACCTTTTTGAAAAATATTTTAAAAACACCTTGGCAATTTTTAAAAAATTTAATTTTTTTTAAATCATGTGCTATAAAAGAAATTCTATAGAGTTAGAAAGTATTAGCTAATTACTGCAGCGAGCCATGGAGTAGACTAGCTGTCAGACTTTTAGCAGCCTACCTAGGTTATCTAAAGGCTATTAGTACTTTTATTGCACATGCACACTGACGAGGTAAACTAGGTATTAGTTGTAAGGTCAATTGAAGATTCAATCATTATTGAAAATTGTTAATTGATATATACCCCGATGAAAGAAACTTGAATTTAAGAAAAAAGCTACATGTCTGATTAAAAAATAAAAATAAAAATTTTAAAAAAAATAAGTTTAAACATTGGTTTTCCATCGAGTAACCGGGCACCTTCGCCTAACTAAGCATTGTTGTTCACGTTAAAAAATGGGCAGTGAAGATATCGCTAAAAAAATAAAAAAATAAAAATAAAAAATATATATATCAGGCAGTGTGAAAGCTATCTCAGGTCAGGTGCTTAATTTAAGGGTGTATAAAAAATTGACTAAAGTAAGTGATAAGCGAAGATACCATTGTTCCTTACAAGCTAGTACCGAAATGCGAAGTTAGCCATCACAAACATAAGTGTTGTAGATCTATGGATGAACTCTAAAAAAGTTTCTGATAGTTCTGACTGCGAAATTTACTTCAAAACTTAATACTTAGTTAGTGATAGTAGCTAACTTCTTTCAACTTTAAGCCTATATTTAATCTTGTAAAAGAGAATTTTAGTGATACATGATTTTATTTTAATTATATTGCTAAGGGACTAGCAATGACTAAGTTGAGGGGAGTGATAAGTACATAAATACTAGCCATAAAAGTATTAATTTATATATCAAATTATTATTATTCTTTTAAATTTGATATTTTTATAATATTTTCAAGAAAAGACCCTGCCAACTCGAAGAACTTGATTTTAGAAGTTCAACGGTATAAACGGCACTCAAATCGGACTTAAAACGAGCTCAAAATGGATTTTTTAAGATTTAACCCTAGAATTGCATAAAATTTAAAGCAGTCGCGAATAAGAGGAAATGTGTGATATTTTTAAGGCTGCAATTTGAACTTTGAAAGGAACAAATCTGATTTGCGAAGATAAGACGAGCAGTTAATGTGGATTACACAGGGAGTCGATGCGTCTTTCTTCCTTATAAAATAACACCATCGGAGAGCCACTTGAGGAATCATCCAATAATTTTCACCCTTCATCCTTCTCTTTGTTCCACCCCATTACTATTTCTGTTTCTTCTAACCCAAATATTTCCATCCGTTCTTCATCCATCAATCAACCAATCCCTCCACAATCAACCATTTTTCTATTTCAAGAAGCGGAAGCGGATACAGGGAATAGGAAGCAGATAGCAGATCCATAATCTCAGAAAGTAGATGTAGATTATATTTTTTTATGTACTCTTTTGGATACTATGAAATAAAGTATTTATTTATGTTTAATTTTTATTGAATGTTCTTCAAGCGAAAATAATTTTTGATTGATCTATTCTCTAAAAGGGATGGGCCATAATCTACGGATACGGGCCGTACTCTAATTAAGATAAATCATATCTTAATTATTTTCACAACTAATCATCTATTTATTTAAATATTTAATTGCATAAATTTATTTCAAGATTACTACTCAAAGTCCCTGTGGATTCGACCCCTTACTTTCGCTATTCTACCTAAGATTATTGGAATTAAAGTATTTTAATCGTTGCGCTACGACACGCAATAGGAATGATCAAAGCCGATGATCCTAAGCTATGCCCTCCATCATGATGTTGAATGAAACTACCCATGAAATCATGCACTGTGTGAAACATAGATCATCACCATTCATAACTGAGACTCAGGTTAAGTTTCATCTCAAAACCGTCATGGTCTAGGAGTAAAGCATTGCAAGGTTGGCGTATCTCATTGAGCATAGATAAGCATTGGAAAATATCTTTCTTTGGAGAGCATTGAAAAATATCTTTCTTTGAAGAGCAGTTTCTTTTTCCATTTCTTTATGGATTTTTATTTTGATCCTATACGCAATTATCTAGCCCTATACATATTTAAAATTTGATCATATAGACATTTATTCTAGCCATGTACGTACTAAAAATTTAGGCATGAAAATACTTATTCTAGCCATATATGCACTTAAAATTTGGTTTGGTACACATTTATGCTAGCCTTGTATACATTGTTATAGCTCTATATGCACTTAAAATTTGACCTCATACCCACTTAATCTAGTCCTGTACAGACGTAAAATACTTTATAGATACTTAAAATTTGATCTTGTACATAATTAATCTAACTTTGTAGGCATTTGCATTTAAAACACCCTGTACACATTAAATCTAGCCTTGTACGCACTTAAAACACCTTGTATGCACTTAAAATATGATTTTGTATACACTTAGTCTAGCCTTATATGCACTTAAAATATCCTGTATGCATTTATTCTAGCCCTATATACACTTAAAATTTGACCTTGTATGCAGCTTGATTAATTTAGGATCAATCCTTTTAGGCTTGAATGATGTGGGCCTATTTGGTTAGGCCATGCTAAACCAAGATGAGCAATTTAAGCCTAAGTGTAATGGGCTTAAGTCAATGGGCTTAATCAATGATTTTGACCTTAGTTGATTGGATCCTACTGCAGTCAAGTTCAATTTCAAACATTTAATTAAAAATAAGTTGAGGCAAAAGAGATTAATTATTGAGTCAATGTATGCCCCATTAAAGCTATTTTGATGGTCTAGATGATTGAGATATAAGAGGTTTGATTTATTTTGAAGTCTTAATTAGACCACTTAAGCCTAGGTATAAGGGGTATGAATGTAATTTTAGCAACTTGATTAATAGAGATTAAATGGATTTTAGCAATAATTGTAGATGACCATTAGTGATTGATTGATGTTGAGCAGATAGCATAGATTGATGCTTTAAAATTCGTGCTAAAGATTTATGGTTTATTGTGAGTAGTGGACTTTGGATTAGCATTTGACGTAGAAATCTTACACCTACTTGTTTAAGATATGATATTTTTCTACATATATTTCATAGCATGCATTGGGTCATCAATATATTAGGATTCAGCTCATATGTGTTATGTTTCTTGTAATAACATTTATGATGCTATCATAGTTGTATGATGTGGTATGCCATACATAGTGTCATAATGAATTTTATTTTATGAAATTTCTATATGGTATAAAAAGATACGATAAGATGGCTTGATGTGGGCATGTGGACTAATCATTATGGTGTTGTACAAGTGGCATCGGAGGCAAAGAATATGGTCATGGAGGTTTGATGTATTAATCGGCCTGAGCTAACTTGGTCTATGACACCTGGCATGGATAGCCAATGAAATATAGTATTAATTTGAGCAAATTTCGCATGAGTTTAGCTTGGATGCGTAGCATCGAAACAAGGCATATAGCTACGGAGGTCTAATATAGAATCAATCTGAATTGACTAGGTTTATAATACGTAGAGTTAGTGTAAGAACCAACTTGGGCGTATAGAGGTTACTAGGTTAAGTCTATATATACAAGATACTCGTAAGAACAAATCACTAGTATGTGTCTTGAGTATGCTGAAATATTTGTATCGCTAATACATAGTTGGTGGCTTATTTGGCATCATTGTAAGGGTGTATATGCCGATTGTATTGCCATGACTCAAAGATGTTGACATTAGTGGCATAGTCCAATGTCACATCAAAATAAGATAAGATAAAATCATAAAATATTTTATTATTTATCTTAGCATGGATTTATAACATATGATACGACATGATTTAACTATTTTATATACCCTCATTTCCATAAATGCACTTACTTTTAAGTTCATGTATTATATGCATATCCATGTCTAAATGTAAGAATTTTTATTGGGTTATATCCTTATTTTATTGAAAAAATTTTACGAAGAATAAGGATTATGCCATGGAGCAGGATCAGGAACAAATTTAGAGAGAGAAAGGGTTGTTGCATTTTTTTTTTAATGATGCTTCTATTTTTCCTTGTCAATCATGGGACTTGTTGATGGTGATTTTTTTTTGGCTATGGATAGATGTGAGTTAATATTTTAGCATAGTTTTAATGTTATTTTTAGAGGAAAGTCTTTATGTACCGAATTTTGATGCATAAAGTATGAACCGAACATGTGCTCATGCAAGCACGTGTGCGGAACGCGCCGCAGCCCAATAGGCCATGGCACAGGCATATAGTCAATGTGCACACTTTGTGCATCGAAGTCTGATGCATAAAAACTTTTCCTATCTTTTAAACAAAATTTATTTGGCATGTTAAGAATTAAGATTTTATATTTAGGTATAAATTTCTTTGTAACTTTATCATTATGCCTGAGTATACCTTATGCGTATGTAGTTGTTTCGGGTTTGCCCAAGCCAAATACCGGTTCAGAGGTGTGGCAGCATTAGGTGTTAAAAAATAGATGGCAGATTATGAGTTCCGTGTGGGTCAGACTAGATTCAGTCAAGCCAGCATATCGCATGTCCGTTCTGGTGCTCTTCTATCACACGTAAGTCCAAATTTTAGAGCAACTTGATGTATGGTGTGAAAGAACATAAAAAAAAATAAAAAATTGGTATAAAAGGCTACCTAAATGCTTGTAAAGAAAGTTTGAACGATAGGATGTGTTGCCGTAGAAATCCATTCTTCGATTTGAGTACGGTCCATCTTCGGAACCGAATGCCAATCTCTTGTTTGGATGCACCTACATAACAGTCCTTACGCAGAGACCGTTGGGGGTGGCCCTCTACGGAAGATACTCCGACGCTCAAGTCAATGGAGATTCACAGCAAGCAGATATGAGAAGAAGGCTCTCGCAGAAGAGTCCCTCAAGAATAGCCTCTCTGAGAGCCGGAAGCTCTACTTTAGCTTTAATAGAGTTTTTTCAGTGAAAAAGTGAGCGTTTCTGGAAGACTTTTGGACAGGGTATATGTAGGTTACCGATATGATGGCAAACAACTACCTAATTTCTTAGGCATGTCATAGGGAATCAAAAACCGTCATGATTCGAATCTGATTCGAATCAAATTTGTTACGAGATCAGTAGCTTTTGAATCCGGTTAGTTAGAGAATCAACTGCTAGAAGAGTTAGATAATGCTTTGAGATTTGGTGCCTTATAAATTCTAGGCCACGTTTAGTATTATTTGCTTTTTCCTTCATTTGAAGCAGTCGGAGACCCACATGATTGAAATCTTGCGGGATTATTATGAATTTAAATTTTTTCACACCTGGTTTCGCAGAGGTTCAGGGGTGCCTTAGCCTGGTCGAGATTTGAGGGTAGCTCGGTCTTGTCGAGGTATGGGAATAGCTCGGTCTTGCCGAGGTATAATGATAGCTCGGTCTTATCGAGGTATGGGAATAGCTCGGTCTTGCCAAGGCATGAGTATAGCTCGGTCTGGCTGAGGTATGGGAATAGCTCGATCTAGCTGAGGTATAGGAATGGCTCGGTCTGGCCGAGGTATGGGAATAGCTTGGTCTGGCCAAGGTATGAAGGTGGCTCACTCTTGCAGAGGTATGAAGTTGGCTCGGTCTTGCCAAGGTGTAAAGGTGGCTCAGTCTTCCCAAGGTATGAAGGTGGCTCGGTCTTGCCGAGGTGTATCAGCCTTATTCCTTCCCGGATGCAATAGCTGACGGATCAAAATCAAAAGTGATATCAACCTTTCTATCGTATACACGAATATTGACATGACGATGATTTTACCCCTCATCATATGCCTCCCACTCCCTAGTCCGAAGTGTAAGTTCGGGCATAAAGACTAGAGTCTCAGATGGCTTCATTCGGATGGAAGGATTCAAAGAGGCACGCAATGATGGTTTCATAAATGCTGCGTCGCCACTTTATCATTTTTCTCAGTGGATGAAGCGGAAACCCTTCATTTCTCATGAACAACGATTGGGGAAGCAACACATGGCAACTTTCGGCGCTTGAGGTATCCGAGCTGGTGATTTGGAAATTTAGGGATTCTCGCTGATGGTGCGTTGCCCTTCGTCCAGGATAGTTTAAAAAGGGGGGTGAGGGGAGTTATCCTCCATCGCATTATCTTCTTGCTTCTTCTCCAAAGGTTCGGTCCTCCAAATTCTTGTGATCTCGTTTGAAGCTTGTTCTTCTCAACTCGGAGATATGAAGGGCCCGAGTGATCTGGCTTCTGTGATGACCTTGGAGGACTTGAACAGAGTTCGCCGAAGGTACCAAGTTCCTCGGGACATCATTCTATGGTTACCGAAACCTGAATAGAGGGCTTCAGAGCATCCGGGACGTAAGGTCTTCCTTTATGAAGAGAGCTTGAGAGCAGGTCTCCGGTTCCCCATCCACCCATTGGTGAAGGAGATAATGAGATTCTACAACACATGTCCAACAATGGTGGCTCCAAACAGTTAGCGCAACATTATTGAGTTCATATCGATGTGCAGCCGCGCCAGGGTAACAGCGATACTCTCCATGTTCCGTGTCTGCTACAGCTTGATCTTCAGAAGGAGCTCTGAGTGGCCCTACATTGGGCCTCGAAATTCGTTTAAAATAATACTGGATAACCCATCCTCCATAAAGGAATGGAAATCCCGATTCCTCATTATCAAAGGGAACATCGGTTTTGATTTTTCCAGAGTATGGACTAATTATACTAAGGACTCAAAAGCTCACCTGGAGTTGTCTGAGCATGAAAAGAAGGATTTGATTACCCTTCGCAGTGGCCAGGTATTCTCAGCTAGCGATCTATTGGCAAAGGATACCCTTTTTGCTGCTAGGCTTAGCCCGGTCGACCCTCAAGGTAGGTTCTTGTCCTCTTCCCATACAAGTTATATCTCAATGATTTTGTCATAGGCTAAGCTATCTTCTGTTGTGTCTGCAGCTGAAAGGTCAAAGTTCATGAGCCAGATGAAGGAGGAGTGTTGGCCCAGATGGCAACACAAGAGGGGGGGGGGGTGAATTGGGTTGTTAAAAATTTAAGACTTTTTAACTTTAATTGATTAGTTAGCAAGATGTGCAAGTGAGAGGCTAACTAAAAAATACAAGCAAATAAAGAGAGATAGAGAAGAGAAAATTAGCACGGCAAACACAAAATTTTATAGTGGTTCGGTGCAACCAACACCTACGTCCACTCCCAAGATTCACTTGGGTCCACACTATAATCTCTCTAGATTACAGCCGAGTTGTTTTCCAAGCTCACAACTCAAACTTGTTGTTTTCCGGGTGCACAACGAACCCAGCTGGTTTTAAGGGCTTACCAGCACAAAACCCTACACGTTGTTTTCGGGCTCACAACTAACCCAACACAAGCACTCCGGCTTGTAACGAGGTATACCAACCTCCACTAATTCAATCCACTGATTGAATCAGCAAACAAATAATAATGAGAGTTTGAACAATAATGCTCCCCTTGAGCAGATATACAAATTAAGTACAAAATATAAAAGGTTAGAAAAGCCTGATTGTATTTGCAGATGGTGGCTTGGCTTTCTTCCTTCTTCTCTTCAACTCCTCTGAAGTGTTGAATCACGCCTCAGCTAGATTCTTGACCGTTGAAGACTTTGGAGTTGAGATGAAGCTTTTTCCTCTTTTGAAATGATTTGATCTTTGAAAGCACTTGGATTTTCTTCTGACTTTTGTGGATTGATGAGAAGGAGCAGACGAACTTTCCTTGGATTTCACTCCTTTTGAATCACTCTTTTTGAGCTGGATTTTTTCAATATGCTCTGTTTTTTCCTCTTTTCAAAGATATTCTTTTCTCTTTTTGATTTTCTCTTTGATTTGAAAAGAGCTCCTCTATTTATAGATTCTGCAAAAATATATCCGTTAGAGACAAAGAAAAATAGCCGTTATTCAAAAATCTTACCGTTGGGGCTGATGTGTCATCGTTAAAAATCGCGCCCAGATTTGCTGGAGTCGACTCATGCTTTTCCCGAGTCGGCTCGAGGTCGATTACCAAAAATAGAAAATTTTAAATTAGGGGTCGACTCGCAAAAGTAAAGTGTCGACTCCTGAAAGTCGGGAGTCGACTCGATGAAAATGGGGTCGACTCGAGAAGTGCTCAAAAACATCTTCTGTGTCTGAGCGGAGTCGACTCGCACAGTCAGGAGTCGGCTCGCAGAATCAGGGGTCGACTCGAAAACAAGGGTCGACTCGAGAAATCAGGGGAGTCGACTCTGAAACTCAGAGTCGGCTCCGGAACGTATCAAAAATCAGAAAAATTTCTGATTGACTTTAAAATCGTTCCAGATTCATTTTAAATCATAAATTTGACTTGAATACAATTAAATTGACATTTATCAATTCAAGACATGTTTCAAAATTCATGATTGAATTATAATGTATTAAAAATTCTTTTTGAAAAGCATTGAAATTTCTTTCAAAACTCATTTAATTAAACATTGAAAGTTCATTCCTTTCAATTTGAATAAGCTCAATTTTTGATAAATAAACATATTTATTCTTTAAGTACTCATGGCTTTTGGTAATCATCAAAATCAATAAAGTTGGGGCAATTATTTTCAATAATTTCTCAACAATCTCCCCCTTTTTGATGATGACAAAAACATTGAGTTATGCATGATGATTATTTGTGATTCAAAATATTTTGTGTTCATGGAAAGGCTCCCCCTCAATGAGGTAGCTCCCCCTATGAACTTAAATAAATCATTCAAAATTTTTCAAAATTTATTGTGACCCATATACTATAAAACTCTCCCCCTTTTTTGTATCAACAAAAAGGTTGAGAAGCATAACATCATTGATTCATTTTAATATCAATTGAGGATCATTCAAAGATATTCACTAATTAATCAAAAGTCATCAAACATTCTCATTACTTCAAAATGAAAGTACATAAATGTAAACTTGTAAGTAAACTTGATTACATCAAAAAGAGATTACATGAAAACTTAAAAATTTCTTCTAATTCTATTCAAATGATCTACAATTTGCTTCATCCTTCGATTGAAGTTTACATAGTCTTTTAGTTTTTCATCAACAAAGGTGCAAGCAGAAATTTTATCTTGAAGCTCTGCGTTGCATTGGGAGTATGTCTCCATCTCCGCAGATATCCTTAAGTTCTTCAAAATATTCTTTAAATCTTCACTTAAGGAACCCTGAGAGTAGACTCAATCTGCGATCAAGAGAATATAAGCTTCTTTTAATTCATAACTTATCATTAAATTCTTCTTTAATCTCTTTTCTGATCACTTAATCAGACTTGAATAAAGATAAGTTGATTAATCAGAAAAGATGAAAATGAAGCTTGCAGGAACAACAGTGGAGCAGGGTAGGATGACTCACTGAGGTGATGAATGTCTGAAGGTCCTGGTGCCTCAGCATCTAGCTCTATCCTCTAACCTTTCTCTCCCAACTTCCATTTTTCTTAATAAACCCATCCGATGAATAGTGGCCAAAGTATAAAATCTGTATGTCTTAATTCCTTCATTGGCTCACTCAGAAATCAATCCCTTGGCTGAAATAATTTAGTAAAATCATGCCATAGGGCAAGCTGATTTCTTTTTCCCCACAGTCTGCAATATACCAAAATCATCCTGGGAAGATTGATGGGTTTCCCGTACAATGCATCCATACAAAAATATCTCTTTCAGAAACATAGTCAAATCTGCCTGTCTTGGGAAAAGAATCCTACTGCAAATATTGTGGAGAATCTTAATTCCAAGGAAGTTGATTAGCAAAACTTCTTCAAATCCCTCAAATTTCGGTTAATAATCTAGTGAGAGCTGGGCTATCTTCAGAAGAAAATGTAGAGGTCCAGACAAGGGTAATCCAATAGTCTAGAAGAATCTGTAAGTTCAAACCCCTCTAACATTGCTTATAAGCCATATCTCCTCTAGACAAATTCTTGTAAAACTCCTTTACCAAAGCAGGGATAAGTAGGGCAATCCAAAGAACAAATTTCTCCCAACCCATCTCTATTAACTGTCTCCCAAAAATCCCTCATTCTCAAACAATTCAAAATCCACTTTCCTTCCGTGGTTAAATCTACTGCTAGAAGATCTACCTGAGTAGGAGCTGGAGCTGGAGCTGGAGGTGAAGGTGAGAAGAGAATCCGGACGGCTTACGGGTCGTCGGACGGTCCTTCCTCTTCACACCGGCGCCACTGCTTGCTCCTCGTTTTGGGTGCCATTGATCTTGAAGGATTAATCAGAGGTTTTGAGGTTTGGAGGGTTTTGGGAAAGTTTTGGAGAGGATTTGGAAGATTTTGGAAGATGAAAGGTCGACTCGTGCCCTAAATAAATCGACTGGGACCACGTCGAGTCGACTCGCGCAAAGAGTCGGCTCGCGGTCACAGAGCACAGACACGATCTCGAGTCGACTCGCTCAGAGAGGGGTCGACTCCGAGAGTTTCAGCAGAAACTCGAGTCGACTCCGATACTCTCGAGTCGGCTCCGAGACCATTTCAGAGAAAAAAATTGAAATTCGAGAATGAATTGTCCAAATTTGATCTTTGATATGATTAAAAATCATGGATTTGAGAGATCAAATTGATATGAGTTCTAGATAAAATTTCCTTAAGATTTTTTGAAAGAATTCTAGATAATTTCCTTAAGGTTTCAAAATTTATTCAAAAGGATCACAAATTCCTAACTCTCCTCTAAGATAACAGAATCTTTCTTCACTTAAAGGTTTTGTAAATATGTCAGCTAATTGTTCTTCAGTGTTAACATAATCAAGACAAATTTCATTATTAGCTACATGTTCTCTTATAAAATGATATCTAATTTCTATGTGTTTTGTTCTTGAATGTTGAATTGGATTTTTGTTAATTGATTGCACTAGTGTTATCACATCTTATGGGTGTTTTATCAAGTGTGATACCATAGTCTTCAAGTTGTCGCTTAATCCATAGGATTTGCGCACAGCAACTTCCAGCTGCTACATATTCAGCTTCAGTAGTTGATAATGCAACTGAATTTTGCTTTTTGCTAAACCATGTGATTAAGTTACTTCCTAAGAATTGGCATGCACCACTTGTGCTTTTTCTATCTAATTTACATCCAGCATAATCAGAATCTGAATATGCAATTAGATTTAATGTGGAGTCTCTAGAATACCATAAACCTACATTTTTGTTCCATTTAGATATCTTAGTATTCTTTTAACAGCTATTAAATGTGATTCTTTAGGTTCAGATTGAAATCTAGCACATAAACATACTGAAAACATATCTGGTCTACTTGCTGTTAAATAAAGAAGGGATCCGATTATACCTCGATAATACTTTTGATCAACCTTCTTACCTTCTTCATCTTTGTCCAGCTTGCATGAAGGACTCATTGGTGTTCCGAGGGGTTTCATTGATTCCATACCAAACTTTTTGAGTAGTTCTCTTGTGTATTTGGTTTGGTTGATAAAGATTCCCTCTTTGCTTTGTTTGATCTGGAGTCCAAGGAAGAAGTTGAGTTCTCCCATCATGCTCATCTCGAATTCTCCCTGCATCAACTTTGCAAATTCTTGACAAGAGAATCGTTAGTAGCACCAAAAATAATGTCATCTACGTATATTTGTACTACAAGTAAATCTTTACTTTTCTTTTCAAAAACAAAGTTTTATCAACATTTCCTCTTATAAAATCATTTTCTATTAAGAATTTACTTAACCTATCATACCAAGCTCTAGGTGCTTGTTTCAAACCATATAAAGCTTTGTGCAATTTAAAAACGTGATTTGAAAATTCGTGATCTTCAAAACCTGGTGGTTGTTCTACATAAACTTCTTCATTTATAAATCCATTTAAAAATGCGCTTTTTACATCCATTTGAAATAAGTTAAAATTCATATGACATGCAAATGCAAGTAATAGCCTAATGGCTTCTAATCTAGCTACAGGTGCAAAGGTTTCATCAAAATCAATACCTTCTTCTTGATTATATCCTTTAGCAACCAATCTAGCTTTGTTTCTAATTACTATGCCATTTTCATCTAGTTTATTTCTAAAATCCATTTTGATCCTATTACTGAATGATTTTTAGGTCTTTCAACTAAGTCCAAACATTATTTCTGTAAATTGATTTAAGTTCTTCTTGCATTGCTAACATCCAATTATTATCTTTTTCAGCTTCTTCAATAGTTTTAGGTTCAATTTGTGATACAAATGCAAGATGATTACTAATATTTCTCATGTATGATCTAGTTCTTATTCCTTGAGATGGATCACCTATAATCAATTCCTTAGGATGACTATAAGCATATCTCCAGTCTCTTGGAAGATCTACATCATTATGATCAATATTGACATCATCATCCTTATGTGAATCATCATCTTTAGCTTCTTGTTCATGATCAGAAGATACTTCAATATTAAGTTTTTCAAGATCTTTTTCAATTATGTTTGTATCTTCCTCATCATCAATCTTTTCAGAATCCAGTTGCTAAAGATTCATCAAAAACTACATGAATGGATTCTTCAACTACTAAGGTTTTCTTGTTAAATACTCTATATGCTTTACTAGTTGTTGAATATCCTAGAAAAATTCCTTCATCAGATTTAGCATCAAATTTTCCTAATTGTTTTTACCATTATTATGAATGAAACATTTACATCCAAATGCATGAAAGTATTTTATATTGGTTTTCTTTCATTCCATAATTCATAAGGTGTTTTCTTTAAATTGGTCTTATTAAAGCTCTATTTAGATGTAACATGCTGTGTTAATTGCTTCCGCCCAAAAATACTTTGGTAAGTTGCTTTCACATAGCATGGTACGGGCCATGTCTTCTAGAGTCCTATTTTTTCTTTCAACTACACCATTTTGTTGTGGAGTCCTAGGGGCTGAAAAATTATGATTAATTCCATTTTCAGTGCAAAAACTTTCAAATAAGTGATTTTCAAATTCTGTTCCATGATCACTTCTTAGAGATACTATAGTAGTGTTTTTCTCATTTGTGACTTTCTTGAAGAATTTCAGGAATATCGAGAAAGTCTCATCTTTGTGAGCTAAAAACATTACCCAAGTATATCTAGAATAATCATCTACAATCACTAGACCATATTTCTTTCCTCCTAGACTTGTGGTTCTAGTTGGTCCAAAAGGTCCATGTGAAGTAGCTCTAGTGCCCTAGAAGTTGAAACAATGTTTTTAGATTTGAAAGAACTTCTAGTTTGTTTTCCAAATTGACATGCATCACATATTTTATTATTTTCAAAATCTATTTAGGTAATCCTTTAACTAAATCCATTTTAATTAGTTTTGAAATAAGGTGTGTGCTTGCATGACCTAATCTACGATGCCACAACCAACTAATTTCATTTATGTTAGCATTGTCAGCAATTAAGCAATGATCACTCAAGATAATTTTTCTAAATCAACTAAGTAAACATTGCCATGTCTATAACCAGTAAATACAATGCTATCATCAATAGAATTAGTTACAGTGCATAAGAAGATTTAAATGAAACATTAAAATTTTTATCACATAATTGACTTATACTAATTAGATTATGCTTCAAACCATCAACATAAAGTACATTATCAATAATGTAGATGGAGTTATGCGAACTTTACCAAGGCCCATAATTTGACCTTTACCGTTGTCGCCAAACGTAACAACTCCACCTTTCTTTTCTTCTAGGGTGATGAATTCATCTTTGTCACCCGTCATATGTCTTGAGCAGCCACTATCAAGGTACCACTTTTTCTTTGATCTTTTGGCTACAAGACATTCCTGCAATATATCAAACTTTATGTTTAGGTACCCAAGCTTTCTTGGGTCCTTCATGGTTAGTAGCAACAAAAATTGTTCCTTTCGGAACCCATATTTTCTTAGCTTTAACATTTAACTTGTTGTTATTTTTAACGTTTTGCATTCAAAGATTTATGACCTTTTTCATTACATTTAAAACAGTTATATTACTTTGGTTGGCTTTTACAAAAATATTCTTTAGTGATTTTTGTTTCCTTAAAGTGTTATATCCTAAACCAGCTTTGTCAAAAACAGCTTTTTGACTATCTAGGATCATGTTAAGTTTAGTTGAACTTAAAGTGAATTTCTCAACAATGTCTTTATTTTTTAACATCTTTTTAAGAGAGTCAATTTCTTTAGCTTGCTGTTCTTTATCTAAAGCTAAAGTTTCTATTGATCTTTTAAATCTTTAGTTGAGTTTTTAGTTTCAGATTTTAATAAATCTTTTTCTTGATTAAGATTATCTCTTTCTTTCCTAAGTTCTTCTTTTTCATTAGTTAAGTTCTTAACTTCTAAAGCTAATTCATTTTTACTTTTAGCTAAACTAATATTGTCATTTTTCAAAAACTTATACTTTTTTTTAAGGATTTAAAATCAATCATAAGTTCATTGAAAGCCTCAAACATTTCATCAAATGTAAAATCATCATTTGAGTTTTCAGAACTTACCTCATTGTCGTTGTCGTCGTCGTTGGCCATGAAACAAATATTGGCAACTTCCTTTTGTTCTTCTTCTTCCGAAGAAGATTCATCAGTCCATGTTGCCATGTAAGCCTTTCTTCTTTTTCTTGTAGGCCTTTTTCAGCAAAGGACAGTCATAAAGTGCCCTGGCTTTTTACACTCATAACATACTAAGGGCTCTTTTCTTTTTCTTTCTCCTTTCCTTTTTCTTATCCTTTTCTCCTTCCTTGCTCCAAATTTCTTTTTGTGGAAGGGCCTTTTTCTCATAAATCTTCTGAATTTTTTGGCCAAGAGAGCAGTTTCCTCATCATCTTCATCATTCATCACTGCTGCTCTCTTCCATTTCTGCAGTCTTGAGGGCAAGGTTTTCCTTCTTTTTGTTTCCTCCTCAACATGCTGCTTCATTGTCAACTCGTGGGTCATTAAGGATCCTAGAAGCTCTCTAAAGGTAGTGCATTGAGGTCCTTTGCTTCTTGGATTGCAGTGACTTTTGCTTCCCACGATCTTGGTAGTGACCTAAGAATTTTGCGAACAAGATCAGCATTAGTATAAATTCTTACCAAGACTTTTCAAACCATTCACAATATCAGTAAATCTAGTGAACATGCATGTGATGGTTTCAGTTTGTTCCATAGTAAATAATTCATATTTATGAACCAAAATATTTATTTTTGATTCTTTTACTTGGTTTGTTCCTTCATGAGTAATTTCCAACCTATCCCAAATTTCTTTTGCGGAATTACAAGTTGAGATTCGGTTGAATTCATTTGAATCTAAGGAACAATATAAAATATTAATGGCTTTAGCATTTAGTTGTGCCATTCTCCTATCATTATCATTCCAATCCCTTTCGGGTTTAGGAACAATAGTGCCATCAATAAGTGTGTGGGTGTACTAGGTCCATTAATTATAACACCCCAAAGCTCATAATCAGAAGCTTGAATGAATATCCTCATTCTAGCTTTCCAATAAGAATAGTTTGAGCCATTAAAAAGTGGAGGTCTATTCGTAGAATGACCTTCAGCAAAACTTGAACCAATTTGTGTTGCCATATGGATCTTTAGCCCTTGATCGTGAGATCAAATTCTAAATGAGCACTTGCTCTGATACCAATTGTTGGCCCAGATGGCAACCCAAGAGGGGGGGGTGAATTGGGTTCTTAAAAATTTAAGACTTTTTAACTTTAATTGATTAGTTAGCAAGATGTGCAAGTGAGAGGCTAACTAAAAAGCAATACACAAGCAAATAAAGAGAGATAGAGATAGAGAAAATTAGGCACGGCAAACACAAGGAATTTTATAGTGGTTCGGTGCAACCAACACCTACGTCCACTCCCAAGATTCACTTGGGTCCACACTATAATCTCTCTAGATTACAGCCGAGTTGTTTTCCAAGCTCACAACTCAAACTTGTTGTTTTACCGGGTGCACAACGAACCCAGCTGGTTTTAACTCGGGCTTACCAGCACAAAACCCTACACGTTGTTTTTCTTTGGGCTTACAACTAACCCAACACAAGCACTCCGGCTTGTAACGAGGTATACCAACCTCCACTAATTCAATCCACTGATTGAATCAGCAAACAAATAATAATGATAGAGTTTGAACAATAAGTGCTCCCCTTGAGCAGATATACAAATTAAGTACAAAATATAAAAGGTTAGAAAAGCCTGATTGTATTTGCAGATGGTGGATGCTTGGGCTTTCTTCCTTCTTCTCTTCAACTCCTCTGAAGTGTTGAATCACGCCTCAGCTAGATTCTTGACCGTTGAAGACTTTGGAGTTGAGATGAAGCTTTTTCCTCTTTTGAAATCCACCGATTTGATCTTTGAAACGCACTTGGATTTTCTTCTGACTTTTGTGGAATGATGAGAAGGAGTAGACGAATCTTTCACTTGGATTTCACTCCTTTTGAATCACTCTTCTTTGAGCTAAAAGATTTTTTCAATATGCTCTGTTTTTTCCTCTTTTCAAATGATATTCTTTTCTCTCTTTTTGATTTTCTCTTGGTTGTTTTGATTTGAAAAGAACTCCTCTATTTATAGAATCTGCAAAAATATATCCGTTAGAGACAAGGAAAAATAGCCGTTATTCAAAAATCTTACCGTTGGGGCTGATGTGTCATCGTTAAAAATCGCGCCCAGAATTCGCGGAGTCGACTCGAGCTCTGAGGGAGTCGGCTCGAGGTCGATTACCAAAAATAGAAACATTTTAACCATTGAGGGGTCGACTCGCGAAAACACAAGTGTCGGCTCCTGAAAGTCGGGAGTCGACTCGAGGAAAATGGGGAGTCGACTCGAGAAGTGCTCAAAAAACATGGGTTCTGTTGTTTGAGCGGAGTCGACTCGCACAGACAGGAGTCGGCTCGCAAGAATTCAGGGGTCGACTCTTGAAAAGCCAAGGGTCGACTCGAGAAACTCAGGTAATTTGGGGAGTCGACTCGGAAACTCATGAGTCGGCTCGGGACCGATACAAAAATCAGAAAAATGTTCTGATTGACTTTAAAACTTGTCCCAATCAAATTAAAATATAAATTTGACTTGAATACATTAAATATGACATTTATCATGGATTCAAGACATGTTTCAAGAATTCATCGATTGAATTATAATGTATTAAAAATTCCTTTTTGAAATCCTTTTGAGCATGCAACATGAAACTTCTTTTTCTAACGGTTCAAAACTCATTTAATATAAACATTGAAAGTTCATTCCTTTCAATTTGAATAAGCTCAAGGTTTTTGATAAATATACATATTGTATTCTTTAAGGTACTCATGGCTTTTGGAAATCATCAAAATCAATAAAGTTGGGGCAATTATGTTTCAATAATTTCTCAACAAGGAGCTGGGCAAGCATCAGAGGGGATCCATGTCATCTAATCGGTCTATGTCAATTTATGATTCTTGAGTTTCACTAAGCACAATATTTCTTCACTGCCCTTTCTTAGAAAAATCTTATTCTCTAAAAATATGGCATGCCTTGAGACAAAAACCTTTTGCTCGATTGGGTGATAGAAGTAGTATCCTTTTGTTTCTTTAGGATATCCCACAAAATTATACTTGTTGGATCTAGCTTCAAGCTTGTCCAACTTATTACGCTTTACATAGGCGTAGCAACCCCAAATCCTTAGATGACTAAGGGATTGTTTCTTTCCATACCATATCTCATAGGGAGTGAAACTAACCGACATAGACAGAACTCAGTTTAGAGTGTATTCGGCTGTGTGTAGCGCATAACCCCAAAACATTTTTTAAAAGATTTGCAAGGCTCATCATTGATCGCACCATATCTAATAATGTACGATTTTTTCCTTTCTGATACATCATTATACTGTGGCGTACCAGGAGGAGTCCACTAAGAGAGAATCTCATTCTCCTTCAAATATTCTAAGAATATATGGCTTAAGTATTCCCCACCTCGATCTGATCGAAGTATCTTAATACTTTTGCCACTTTATTTTTTTACCTTGAATCTAAATTCTTTGAACTTTTCAAAGGCTTCAGATTTATGCTTCATCAAATATACGTAACCATACCTACTATGGTTATCTATTAATGTGATGAAGTAAAAAAAATCTCTTATTGCCTGAATATTGATAGGACCACATACATCTGAATGTACTAGTCCTAAACATTCAGTTGTTCGCTCACCTGTTTTAGTAAAAGGTGACTTAGTCATTTTTCACGTAAGCATGACTCACATTCCTCAAACGATTCCCAATCGAATGAGCCCAAGTAGTCATCCTTATGTAATTTGGTTAAACGCGTTTCATTTACAGGGCCTAAATGATAGTGCCATAGGTACGAGTTCTTAGAATTATTTAATTTTAATTTCTTAGTTTCTATATTGAGAATAGGGCATTGTAAATTCAAAATATAAATCCTGTTGAATATTTCAGCAGAACCAAAGAACATTTCATTTTTAAAAATTAAAATTCTTTTATTTCCAATTTCAAATGTATATCCATCATTTACAAGGCATGAAATGAAAATATTATTCTTTGTTATGTTTAAAACATAGTAACAATTATTAAGCTCCATTATAAGTCCAGTGGACAAAGATAAAGAACAAAATCCGATGGCTAAAGCAGCAATCTTTGCTCCATTTTCATGCTCAGGATCACTTCATCTTTCTCCACCTTTCTACTGCTTTTTATCATCTGCATATTAATATAAATATGAGATCTACAACCAGTATCCAATACCCAAGTGAAATAAGAAGTAATAGAAGAAAACATCTCAATCATAAATATACCTGATGTAGAAGCATCTATATGTTTCTTTTCTTTTAGGCTAGCCAAATAAGCCCTACAGTTTTGCTTTCAGTGCTCGTCCTTGCCATAGAAGTGACACTTCCCCTTGGCTTGTTTGTTTTTCTTAATGCCCTTATTTGGTTTAGTCGCCTTGGCCTTTTGAACCTTATTCTTCTTTGGCCACTTCTTACGAGCATCAAAGGGCTCCACGACCATAACCTGCCTCTTTTCTTTCTTAATGTTGGGCTCGGCATTCGTTAGCATATTTGCAAGCTTAGGTAGAGACGCCTCTAGCTTGTTCATATTGAAATTAAGAACAAACTGTGAATAGCTGGAAGGTAGTGACTGTAAAATCAAGTCAACACTCAGTTCATGATCCATCACAAAACCCTATCATGTCAACTTCTCAATCAGATTGATCATTTTCAGCACGTGGGCACCCACTGATGAATCCTCAGTTATTTTGCACTGAAACAGCTCTCTAGAGGTCTGAAACCTCTCATAGCGAGACTGTTCACCAAACAACTCTTGCAGGTGCATCAAAATCTCATGAGCATTCATATGCTCATGTTGTTTCTGAAGTGGCCAACATCAAATATGTGGCCATTTCTTCAACATCTTTATATCTGTTGTATGCCACATGAATCTCAGTCGGAGCATCCGCTGGTGGGATCTTCGGTGCAACCTCATTTAGGACAAAAAGAATTTTTTCAAATCAAAGAACGATCCTTATATTACTTAACCAATCAGAAAAGTTAAGTCCATTCAATTTGTTGGATTCTAAAATATTTCTAAGGTTGATGTTTACACTCATGGTTTCTCTGATAACCTACATAAAATTAGAATGAGTCAATTGCTATGAATACTAATCACCAACTTAATATGATAATTTTAATATTTTTAATTAAGTTGGTTTCTCCCACTATTTTATCAAGGTTAATAGCTCTCTCTATTAATCTCGAAAAATTGGCATTCAATTTCCTTAGTGGGCTAGGATCCTCATTCGAATTACCTTCACCTTGGTTTTGGCAAACAAATCTCGATAAGCCAAATTTGATAGATTATCATCAATCACATCTAATGTGACTCCTAGATCATTTAGGAGATATTGCCTTGTCAATCATATCTATATGTGATCACCCTAAAGTTTGCCTCTAGATTAGACTGATCCTGACTTTGCCCAATTATGCCAGCTAATCTAGTTAAGTGAACCCATTGTTCCACAATCAACTCCTTGTAAGTACACTCGACCTCGGCTTTGGCAAGACAAATCTCATGACCTAATGATTTTGTATCATGTGAACAATGGAAGGCTAATGACTTAATATTCGTGAAGGAATTTAGCGCATATAGGTTCTATTATACATGTACAATATTTGTACTATACTAGGTTACATATCCTATATGTAGATTTTAGATCAATCTTTATTAACCAAAAAAATATATCATAAGATTAAATCTTATGATTGGAATTCCTAATCAAATTAGGATCTTTAACCACTATCTAATTTAAAAACCCTAATCATATGACCAAATCAACTACTTCTATCCTGATTAACCTTATTAATCTAATCAATTAAGAGCTTTTTTAAATCTTTATCATCTATTACATTTTATGATAAGTTAAGATAGTGATCTTATTAGGGTATTATAATAAGAATTCTTAATTCAAATTTTAAAAAAAATTTAAATTTTAAATTTTAAATTTTCTTATCATTTAATTATATGTTATGACATGTTGGTTTTACATCCCATGTAAATCATAATATCTCTAACAAACCCTAACAAATTCTTATCATGATAAGATTTTTGGATTAAAATTTTAAATTTCATATGATTACATTTAATCACAATCTTATCATGATCTAAATATCCAAAATAAGTTTTCTACGTTTATTGTTCATTATCATATGAATATCATATCTTAATCATATCAATAATCATGTTAAAATTAAATCCTAAACATAATTTTTAGGATTTCAACACATACTATCTATCATGCATAAATAATAATTGCTATTTTAACATGACATAGATATGATTAAATCTAAATTAATTATTATTTATTATCATATAATAAATCTTTATCTCTGATATCACATATCAAAGTACTTTATTTTAACATGATAATGAACATGCATAAATCTAAATAATATTATTTATCATCAAAAAATAAATATTTTATTTTATTTTAGATTTATTATCAACATATGAAAATAATTTAGGATTTTAATCTTCATAAGAGGTATGATAAAAAACTCATATTATCAATCAGATTGACTCAAGTATCCTATCAGATTAATGAATCTATAGCCTAAGGTGCCTCTGATACTACTTGTTGGGAATTATGTATGCAAGACATGAATCAAATTCATGAAAACTCAGCGGAAGATAAAATACAAAATTCCCAGATGCCTAGGATCCTTAGGAATTGATTCATTAAATTAGAAATAAAATCTAAAACATTAGATTTATTAATACCTGAGTCCTTTATCAATGTAAAAAAGGATGAAGCCAGTGAATCCTCTGTCACTAGCCATCCACGGGTTCGACATTTAACGGTGATCCACGTGGAGAAGAGTGGATAAAGACCTTCAAGGTATTAAGATAACATTTAGGAAGAGAGGGGTGCTAGCGCCTCTTGAATCCCTTCAAGAATTTTAAACTAGAAGATTCGTAGGTCTAAAGGGAAGAGAAGGAAACATATTAATAGAGAGAGGAAGAGAAAGAGATGTGAAATGGAAACATTAATCCAAGAAAGAGGAAGAGACCCCCATTCTTATGGTAACCTTAATCTAAGGAAGAGGAAGAGACTCCATCCATTATCCATGTGTCAAAATCTCAGCCCTTGAAATTAGGAATTAGTTATCTCATAACTATATGTGACGTGTTCACCATCGAACCATAGAGATTCATCATGCCCCATCCCATGGGCATGAATTCATCTTCACATGGCTGAGATTTATCATCTATACTTGAATAATCAGAGCTGTCCATCACATGGAACAAGCCAAATTTGGGTATCCAATTATTTATTCATCATATGCAAATTATCTCTCCCTAAAGTTCCTTCCTATGGATTATATCCTTTATTATTTTATCTCCTTTAAATTGGATCTTACCCAATTATTTAATTGATCATCTTATCTGAATTAAATTCTTATTTTAATTCAACCAAAATTCTTCTTAATGCGTGTGACCCATTAGGCTCTTTAACATGATGGCAATAATCATGTCCTAATCACTGACCCTAGGAATGATTGGATAACTCTTTGTCCAAGTCAACAACATGATTATAGATCATGAGAGACCTCTAGCAAAGCATCATGACCACCCAAGTACTAAGGGTTTTGTTGACGTGATCATCAACAACACATGTCCATGAACAGTTACCATATGATTCAATACCTTTGTCACATATCCTAAATTAATCAGTAGTATGGATTGTGTCAACCCTGTAATTGATCTTTGTTTACTTGATCTTAGAAAAATTGACTCATATGAATTAGAACTTAAAAATCATTTTGAATTCCAACTCAACCTTGCAAGGATTTAACAGTCAATTTAATCCATCAAGTGGCCGTGGGATATAACCCTTTCTATCAAGGAGACGAATTATGTCTTAATCAAACACCACCTTCATATGCTTCATGTCATACTCAACCGACACCATATTTGCTATCCATGGCTAGAGCAACGTTTGGATGTCATCAAAACATGACATTTCACACATGAGATGCAATGAAGATCTCAAGTCAAAGGATCACTCATACCACCGTCATTAGATATCAACCATCAATACTATATAGAATATCCATATGGGATCTCTTTACAGGTCATCCAATGCATTGTTACAATAACGAGCATCCATACACCTATACAAGTATCTTCATACTTTAGCTTGTAAAATCAGCTGCTCACCCCAAGGATGAGAATATGCAATGTGTGCCAGTCTCACAGTGTTTGATGGTGTTCAGTCCCATCTACACATCGACTAGGAATATTTAAAAAATTGAACCATAATGTGCAATTTGGATCTCACAATTTATAATCTCTATTATAAATTTTATATGCACGGTTCACATTCTTTTGGACTTTATCTCAGACAAATATATCAAATATATAATTAAAAGATATCTGAATATATAAGGAAACCATTTTTATTTGATTTGTATTCATAGAATGCATATAGCATCCAATCTGATTGGATCTAGGGCATACACTAACACCAGATGGTTCTTGCATATGCCTTCATGGATCTCTCTGAGGATATAATTGACATCTGCAGGACCAATACATTTGAGGAGGGGATAAGAGAAGGACTTCTTATATAATTGCCTATTCACCAGTACAAACTTGAAAGCCCTCCACTTGAGTAGCCTGGCCTCTATGTGGTCAGCAGGGAGAGTACCATTGGTGAAGTAGTGGATGTAGGCATCCATCCATGTTGACTTCTATGTGACTGATAAAATTTCTTCCGCTGCATCAATACTTGGAGTTCTAGGTGCTCAACAAATGTTCTTCCCAAGGTGTTATCCGCCAAAGTGGCTAGCCGCGATAAGGTGTCAGCTCTACCATTTTTCCTCTGGAAATATAACTAATAGTGAAATAAGCCAATAAGAAGGTCAGTGACTTGACCTTATTCAAATATCGAGACATGGTGGGGTCTCGAGCTTCATACTCTTCAGTGACTTGTCCGAAGATAAGCTAGGAGTCGGTGAAGGCCCTAAGATGCTTTACCCTAAGCTCCTGCGTGAGTTTAATTCTGGCCAATAAGGCCTCATACTCGGCTTGGTTATTTGTAGCTTTGAAGAGAAACCATAGAGCATACTCCAACACTACACCCTCCGGATTTGCAAGAATAAGACCAGCTCCGCTTTCTTGAGAATTGGAAGCGTCATCAACATGGAAGATCCAGGTCTCCGCCGTGCCTCACTAGCGTTTGAGCATGTCATTAAAAAATCTTTAGGTTGCTCCTCCATACAGGTGCATTCCATCAGGAAGTCCGCTAGCACCTAAAACTTCAAGGCAGATCGGGACTAAAAGGAAAGATCAAATTCTTTCAATTTGATTGCCCATTTGGCCAGTCGACCAGAAGTATCAGCACGAGCCAGATCCGTGACCACCACGAACGGATGGGCTTAAAAGTATGGCCTGAGACGCTGAGAAGAAATGATTAGAGAAAAAATAATTTTTTTTAATTATGAAGTACCTAACCTCCACATCATGGAGCACTTTGCTAATGTAGTAGATAGGTTTCTATGTTCCATCGGGGTCAAGATGTACTAGAATGGAGCTGACTGCCTCCGGGGAGGCAATAAGATAAAGAAGAGTTCTTCTTCCTCTTTTAGCTTTGATAATAATGGTGGTGTGGATAGAAACTCCTTTAGCTCCTCGAAGGCTCTCTGGCAGCTCTCTGTCCACTAGAAGCTGTTTGCCTTGCATAGAGCTTTAAAGAAGGGTAGACATCTTTCCGCTGATCTCAACAGGAACTGGCTTAGGGTCACTCTTTTAGTGAGCCGCTGCACCTTTATTTTATTGACTAATTGTCTCATGTCAAGAATGGCTTATATCTTCTTCAGGTTTGCTTCAATCCTTCGCTGGATCACTAGAAAGCCCAGAAATTTTTTGACAATGACCCCAAATGCACACTTGCGAGAGTTGAGCTTCAATTGATGGCATCGGAGGTTATTAAATGTTTCTTCTAAGTCAGCAACATGGTTAGCGATGTAGGTACTTTTGGTTAGCATGTTATCCATATACACCTCCATGTTGTGCCCAATCTGGTCTTTAAAAACCTTAGTCATTAATCTCTGGTAAGTGGTCCCTGCATTTTTTAACCCAAAGGGCATCACCTTGTAACAGTAGATACCCTTTCGGTGATGAAAGAGGTATTTTCTTCATCCATCAGGTCCATCTTTATTTGATTGTATCCAGAGAAAGCATCCATAAAGCTAAGAAGCTCATGGCCAGATGTGGAATCCACTAATTAGTCAATTCACGGTAGCGGAAAGCTATCCTTAGGACATGCTTTATTACGATCAGTGAAGTCGATGCAGATTCACCAACATCCATTCGCCTTTCAAACCATCACTACATTGGCTAGCCAATCTGGGTATTGTGCTTCTCAAATGTGGAAGGCAATAAGCAGCTTACTAACCTCCTCATCAATGGCCCTCTGTCGCTTAAGGGTGAAACTTCTCTTCTTTTGATGGACAAGTCGATACTTCGGGTCAATATTAAGTTTATGAGTGATTACCTCTGAAGGAATGTCGGGCATGTCTGATGCTGACCAGGCGAAGACGTTTGAGTTCACCCGTAAGAAGGTGAGGAGTTTATTCTTCATTTCCAAGGGAAGAAGCTCACTGATATGTACAGTCTTCACAAGATCGTCCCCCAATGGATAGGTTAGCAGATGCTCGGCTGGCTCTTCCCTTTTTTAAGATTCTCTGGGATCAAGCAGCACTGAGGTCGATGGAATCACTATCTCTTGAGGGCTGAGAGTCATATGGTAGCATAGTTGCATGGGATTTTGTTTCCCATGCATCTCTCCAATTCCTCTACTGGTAGGAAATCTCATGAGCAAGCATTTAGTGGATATCATCGTGTTCAAGAGGTTTAGGCCAGGCCAACCAAGTATGGCGTTGTAAGCCAGAGGCACTCGAGCCACTAGAAACCTTATTAGGACTATGCTTTGATACGGTAGTGATCCTGCCATAACTGGCAGTGTGATTTCACCTTCAACCCTCACTGAATCTCCTGTGAAGCCAACCAGAGGCATCATCACTAGCTGGAGAGAGCTGAGAAATAAATTCATCCAAATAAAAGCATCATAAGTGAGGATGTCGGCAGAGCTTCAACTATCCATCAAAATTCTTTTTATAGGATGCTTAGCAATCGTCATAGAGACGACAACACTATCATCATTCAGATTGCTTCCCCCTCGCTAATTCCCCTTCAGAAAAGCGGATTACATTTTATATTCCCTTCCCCCCTTGGTCTTTTAAAGGACGAAGCCGTTCTCCAGAAAAGCATGCCCATCATCCTATCCATTAGAGTGTTATTGATGTTGGCCTGGACAAGCGGAGGCCCCATTAGAGCTAGGACGGCCGAAGGTCCTCCCTTCTGGATAAACTTTCCGAGGTAGCCCCTCTGGATAAGCTCCTTGATGGCACACTTTAGGTTGCGGCAATATTCAGTATCATGGTCGTAGTCTCTATGGAAATGGCAATAATGACTCTGGTCGCGAGTGGCATCCTTCTTCAGCGAGGGAGGGCGCCGAAAGTAAGGCTCGCTTTCAATCTCCATGAGGATGTAAGACCTAGGGGTGAGAAGAGGTGTGAAGTTATCTTCTCTGGGGCCGGCACCAATTATTTGGTTGGCACAGGGGCTCAGGCTTCTTGGAAGGAAGTCTGCTTGGCTTCACATGGACCAATCTCTTACTATACCTTCCTTCAGTGTCCCTTGAGTGAAATCAGCTTCGTCGGCATGAATGTATTTCTGTGTATGACTTAGGAGCTCAGCATAAGAACTGAAAGGCCTTTTGTATAACGAATAGGTAAAGCAGGAGGGACGAAGTCCTGCTTCAGAGCCAAAGCGGCCACAACATCGTCAAGGTAGTAAACCTCGAAGGCCGCCATCTTAAACCGGACCACAAAATCCTTCAAAAGTTCTTCTTCCTTTTGCTGAACAGAGAACAAGCTATCCACCATCCGAGGAATCTTTCGACTAACATCAAAATGTGCTAAGAAGGTTTTCTCTAACTATTGAAAGGAGTCGATGCTGTGTGAGGGTAGACGAGAATACCAGGCATGCGCAACCTTCCAGAGGTTAGTAGGGAAAGCAATACATAGGAGGGCATCGGTCGCTCCCTGAACTCGCATGAGGGCTTTATAACTCTTCAGATGGTCAAGTAGATCTGTGGTACCGTCATAGGGATCCAGCTAAGGAAGACAGAACCTGGGAAAGATAGGCTCCTCCATAATGCAGTGAATAAGGGGTGGATGAATGTCATAGTCCACTCCTTGTTGGTTATTGAAACTCTAGCTGAGCTCTTCTAACCACCAGTGTTGTTCCTCCAAGTGCCTCTCCATCTGGCAGTTGATGTCCTTGCTCGTTGATTCAGAAGATGAGTAGGGAGAGTGGGGGCGCTAGTGGCAATGTGTCCGCCTGGGCTCCTTCCTCCGTCACCATCTGAAGGAGGGGCTGCTTGAGCGAAGAACAGGAGATCACAACCTTTTGGAGGCTTCATGGTGGTGGTGCTTGGATGGAGCATGACGATGGTAACACTCTTTCGGAGGGGGTCTTCTATATGTAGATTGCTGACTGGCCGGAGCGGCTATCGTAGGCAACGCAGGAGGCCCAGGTTGCTATTGAACAACCACCAGCCGTTGGCCTTGCAACTCAAAAACTATCCCAACAAGAGCTTGGACTTGCTAAATAAGGGTGGCCAGTTGTTCTTATGGAATGGTTAAGATCGGTGGCGAGAAAAGAGCAGGGAGATTGGCCTTCGGTTGCTCAGCACGATAGTGATGCCCCCCATTATAACTGGTAGAAGCCTCCTGAGTATGTGTCATCACCATTGTTGCTCGAGAGAGGGCGAACTTGCAACTCAGAGTTACAGAGCTATCCTTCATTCAGTGTGATCACATCGCCCCCTACCCGGTACACCAATCTGATGATGCCTGATCACCTTGAGCTGACGTCCTTGAGCATCAATGGATATGCTAAGGAAGCTTCACCTCCACTCTAAAATCTGCAAGAAGTTCTAGGGACTGGATATTCCAGTGGGGACCCTCCGACACTCAAGTTAGTGATCAGAGTCATAGTCATGAGCTTGAATAAGCGAGAGGGAGAGAGAGAGTTGGAAAGAATATGGAAAAACTCTCTGAGTGTCTAAGTGTTTATACCTTGGCTAAGGGTCCCTCTTACATGTTTTATCGATACTCAGAAGTTTGTGAGACTTTCTTGGGAAGCTTGGAATCTTATGATGAGCCACGACTTTGTGAATGGAATGTTAGAATTAGTGGGATTTATCCCATCCGAACTGGATGATTGGTACTTTATGGCAGATAATGATTTTTTGAGCTCATCTAATGAGGATAATTAAAGCTTCATGATGGACGATAACTTTTTAGGTCTGTGCCAAAACATGTGAAGCTTGTCTTATTAGACATGTATGGGTCAAAGGAGGTTGATAGGCTCGCTCTTGTCAGAAGCGACGGCTTGTCTGGAAAGCTGAAGCTGAGCACAGAGATGAGGAGAGATGAGACTACCTTAGAATAAGGGTCACCCAGAAACTAGGGCTGCTTGAGAACTGGGACCGCCTGAGAGCTGGAGCCGCCTAGGAGCTGGGACCGCCTAAGAGCTGGGCCGCCTAGGAACTTGGGCCATCTAGGAACTAGGGCTGTCGGCATCCTATCGACTTCCATCAGCTAATTTTTGCTCTTAATGTATACGTGACTTTTATCAGCCACATCAGTATATATCTTTGTGGCCTAGGTTTTAGAAGCATACCAAATATTTGGTAATATATTGATTTTACGTTTGTTAAGTAAGCTGTGATAGTAGGCCTACTTGACGTACGTCCCCATGCATACAACATCTAAATGTGAACCTCTACTACGTCTTTTTTTCTATAAGACGCATCTAAGGCAATATTTCTTATTTAATTTAACGAAACTTTGGATTTTTGGAAGTTGGAAAACTAGGACAGGTAGATATATATTCTATATGGCGTCCTAAATGGATCATTAATATTCGTTAGATAACGTTGCACGTTTAAAAATAGAAGACATATATCGTCTGCTCGATCTCGTTAGAAAATGAACCGAAGCAGAAAATATATGACATCTTGTAAATGGGAACATTAATTGGATTTTGAAGGAGCTAGCTAGGTTGGAAAACTACGACAATAACAATTAAGTAGATATTTGTACATAGCATCCTAAATTGATCGCTAATATTCGTTAGATAAAATTGTATAGTGTTTAAAAATAGAAGACATAGTCTGCCCTCGTTTAGAAAATGACCCGGAGTACTAGAAAATGCCGGTTATTTATAATTCTTTTAAGCGCCTTGAAAGGTGACGAGAGATTTGTTTAGGCTGGAAGACTTTTCTTAGCAGAAAGCCAGATCCCGTCATGTTCTTAATTAATTTGACGATTTCAAGGGGTCCAACCACCTGCCTTGGGATTTCGTACGGGGCTCTCCTACCTCTGATGCGATACCGCGGAATAAAATTAATAATTTTACAAGAAGAAATACTCTCCAAGATTAAAAGGGTTTAGTCACGGGGTGAGGCACGATGGTATCACGGTGCTGGTGGCGAGAGCGACTTCAGGCGCCTCACTCACAATGGATCGGAGAACGTACGGGCATTTTTTTGCAGGCCGCACCGTGGCGGAGAGGATAGGCCAGCGGCTTTATAGAAAGACATGAAGAATTGGCAATTCCGACGAATCAAAGAGGAGACTATTTATAAAATAATAAAAAGTACTGCAGCAAAAACAAACATTTCAAAAAAAAATAAAAAAAATAAAAAGATGAAGCGAAACTCTCCGCCACTGGCTATTAGCTATTATGAATGACAAAGAGAGTTTGTGATGAGAAACCCATGAGACGCGCTCTGGATGTCTTAAATTTTTTTATTAATTATATTTGAATATAATTTAGACAGAGATATATGCTTTTGATCCTCAAATTTTCACTTAAAATATATTTTAATTCTTAAACTTTTTTATTATTACAATTTAGTTCTTATTATTTTTTTTATTTTTTTGAGTGCAAAGAGAAAATTTCTCTCCACACCCTCAAATTTGAAAATTTTAAAAAATTCGGAAGGCATGAAGGGCAATTTTTGCAGTGTATTATTTAGAAGCTCCCAGCAAGGGTATTTATTATTTGGTGTATTGACAATTTTGTGCTCAATGTTTTTAACTTTTAACCGTGAAAACCATTAGAAGACAATTCAAAAATCACAGCCAACTTATATGTGTGTGAGTGTGTATATATATATATATATTACATATCCTCAATCATCACAAACACGATGCAGCGTTTCTTAGTCACGAATGATCATAATCACACCATCTTCATTTTCTTATTCTTATTCTTCTTCTTTCTTTTAATAAAAGAAAAAAGGGGGTGGGGGGGAAAAAAAAAAAAAGCATGCATCGATCAAAGACGAATTAACCCAGAATTTATTATCTTCACACTTTATTATTAGAAGGCTTGCATGGATTCTTCCTCAATTGAATTCCCCCAGATTCAGACGAATATTCATTTGGATCGGCCCCGCAGATTCAAGCTCCGACGGAGGTCGACGAAGCAGAACATTGTAGTCGAGCCATTGATTCCACTGTTTTTTATCAATGTTCAATCGAATTCGAGCGCGACCAATCACCACCTCTCCTTTAGAGCACCCAGGGTCCTCATAACCCAATTGGATCAATTCCACGTGAAGATAAGTCCATTGCAGGGGCCTGTTGATAACAAAAGGAATATCGCAATCGACATTCCTTTCATGGTACCATTGAGGAGTTGGACCGCACTCTACACGAGACCAGGCCTCCATGCTTGATCCGAGCGACAAGGCAGCATAATAGTACCTATTGGCAAGCATGGTAGCACTCATAATTCGGACAACCAACAGCTTTTCGTTCGCCATTTCTTCCTCTAATATTCTTTTACTCATTTTCTTTCTAAGAATAGTGGAAGATATGGCTATGAAAGACCTCAAAGGCAAACTTTATAGCAAAAATTTTGACCGTTGGAGTATATATATATATATATGGTGACTAAATATTCGATAACTCGTAAAAATATATAAATTAATTTGCTGTTAAAGCATATATGGCGATTAAATACTCGCCACTTATATGAACATAATCATAATTAAAATTAAGGTACATAAAGTATGTTTTATAGAGCATATTTAATACATTTGCAACGGTCGGATATGGTCATTATCGATTGTTCGACTTAAGTGTATAAAATATCATCTACCATTAATAATATTAAAAAAATATCATTACAAGTTATTATTTTATCCTTTTAAAGCATGTACCTCTTCTATATATATATATATAATATTCAATAACTCATAAAAATATATAAAAATTAATTTGCCGTTAAAGCATATATAGCGATTAAATACTCGCCACTTATTCAAACATAATCATAATTAAAATTGAAGTACATAAAGTATGTTTTATAGAGCATATTTAATACATTTGCAACGGTCGGATACGATCATTATTGATTGTTCGACTTAAGTATATAAAATATCATCTATCATTAATAATATCAAAAAAATATCATTACGAGTTATTATTTTATTCTTTTCAAGTATGTACCTCTTATATATATAGAAATATTTTTTAAATATTATAATGTAAAAAATGGTTCTTGTCCAAAGAAGCATATTAAATGTGATTCATATACTATGCAATTTACCCTTCCCATGAATCAATTTTAGTTATCCCTCGGCAAATCTTAGTTACCAATATATGTACTCCTTAGGCTTAGTAGAATGGCTACAAGATAGTCTTAAAAATTGTCGAAGGCATGAAAATTGGAATAAGGTATCTGTACCAAAAAATTGGAATAAGGTACAATAGAAATGGATGCATTTAGTACAATAGCATGATGTTAATGAAACTCACCAAGCTAAGAAAGAATGAAAGATACTACCTTGAGAATGTCGTACTTAGTTGAATCCTTGTCATGTCAAAATCTATAATTTTCAAAAAACCATATTTAAGGAATTGAACCTACTTTTTAGATCTCCTACTAACCTACCATTAAAAGTTTATATTTTGGAAAGAGTCCAAGTATCTAATAGCTTCTCCAAGAAAAATTGCAGCCTTGGAGATCCATTGGTGCTTCATGCACAGCAAAAACCCACAGTCCATCCATGCACAAAACATGTCTTCGATCCCATCTTTTCTTTTCTTTTCTTTTCTTATCTTTTTGTGAGGTGCATGCTGCTTCTACGTGTCTTTATTATTGCTAGTGAATTCATTTGATCTTTTGTGTTTTATATATCAAGCATGTTAGATGTCTTTGATTTTCTCTTGCATTAATCATGTTGTCAATATGCTCCAATTTATAAAGATCACTGACTGTA
The DNA here is from genome assembly GCA_900491605.1 of Calamus simplicifolius. Lineage (NCBI taxonomy): Eukaryota > Viridiplantae > Streptophyta > Magnoliopsida > Arecales > Arecaceae > Calamus > Calamus simplicifolius. The sequence continues at coordinate 461,782 of UESW01003992.1, read as the reverse complement.
GACTGGATGATGCCCAGCAATAACACTCCTCTCTTTCTCATCTTGGCCAGGGCATCTACAGAGTTATTGGATCTGGTTAATTTACCTTGCGTGGGTCTTCCCTTCAATTTCAATGAAAGGGATCCTTGATAGGAGGATATTCACACAATTGTGCTTGTTTCATCTTCTGTGTCATGGGCATCCATAGGAATTATACAACTCAGAAGACTGTTCCTATCTTGTTAAATGTATGGATGTTGCGTTACAAATAACCATGTCCAGACTGTTCTTAGCTTTATGGGTCACGTGCTTCACGCCCGCTAAGCTAAAAGAGCATAAAGTCTCTCACCATTATTTGAGCTTTGTGCATCATTAATCATTGGAGGTGGGCACGCACCCCTCAGAAGGAAGGATCTCTTCAAAATCCTCTCCTCATTTAAGGATAGCTGCAAGAAGTAACGTCGCCTGCAGAGAGATCGAGAAAATGCTTCTTGGGTGATGAAAAAGGTGGGGCGCCATTATTGAATTACCATCACCAATGTCCCATCATTTGCCGCTGATCCCATCATTTTTCGCTGATCACGCCCTTCTGAATGTCACCGAGGCATCGTTTCTCGGGCGATAAAGGATCCTTTAAACAGCTGGACATCACCTTCACTTTTGGGAGTCCATGCAGCACTGTATTGGATGGGACGTTTCAAAAATTATGTATAAAGGTCGTCCTACTTATCCCTTTGAGCCTTTCATGCCTTTGGTACTTTTCTCTGTGCTCCTTCTTTGTCTCCTGAGTCCCGAGCTTTCTATTCCTTCTTTCTAACTCCAGGTCAGTCATCCTTGCTTTCTTTGCTTTCTTCTTCCCATGGACCCTCACACCAGTAGGAAGGGTAAGAGTCCCATGGTTGAGCCTTCTAAGGATGAGATCCTTTGGGTACGGTGTCAGACGATCGATGATATTTTTATCCACGATTGTTCGATTACCGCAGTCCCGACACCAGCTAGGGTTTCTCCACCATCACCCGTTCGTCCGGCACCTCCTTCGACCGCCACTTCTAACTCGGTGGGTTCGAAGGGGATCGCTTCCATCGTGTCCTCCGAAGAGATAGAGGACCTTAGGGGTTAGGTATAGGGTACATGATAGCATTCGTCTATCTGCTTCCAAGCCCAGCGATAGGATGACTTTCAGCTAATCCGGTGGGGTCGCCCTGTATGAAGAATTTTTCAAGAGTAGGCTTCATTTTCCTTTTCATCCTTTCATTCTCAAACTTTTGGATAGATATAACCTTGTCCCGGCGCAGTTGACTCTGAACTCCATTCGGATTATCCACGCCTTCGTTGTACTTTGCCATTTTCATGATCTTTTTGCCCAAGTTTTTTTGTTTCGGGCTTTGTATAAACTTCACCACCATAATGAACTGGATGGTGAAGCTTCGCCTCCAAGCCTAAGAGGACTCTTAGGCTTGACTTATCCTCAAAAATTAAGGGATGAAAATTCTGTTTCTTCAATAAATATATGGACGGAGTGAAGATGGGCTGAGGGAGTCCCGATATGAACTCTAATAAGAACTCAGTCGTAGATGAGAGAGACCGAGAGGTTTTTGACTTGTTGGTGTCCTCTCATATTCCCTCCCGCCAGAAGTTATTATCGGAAAGTAACCTCCGTGAGGCTAGCGTAGCACCGGTGTCGCCAGCACCGATGCTCGGTGAGCACGATGTTCTTCCTCATTTTTTTTTCTTCTCTTCTTTTTTTTCTCTCTCTTCTTTTTTTTTTTGACCTTCAATCTCCCACGTAGCAATGAGGTTTTCATTTGAATATCTGAGGGCGGGCATCCGGAGAAGGAGGGAGCCGCTGGTAAGGTGGTGAGACCAGCATCTAAGAGGCCTCACCGAGAGGTTCAGAGTGAACCAGCTCGGGCCCTCACGGTTCCATCCGAAGCCCCATCTGCAGGGGAGCCAAGAAGAGAGAGTCCTTCGATTGAGGCACTAGAAGGGGGGAACTCTCATATTGAGGTTGAGGTGGAGCCGGCGGGGAACAACAAGTCAGTTCTAGCGGAACCGATGAGGGACGAGCTCATCACCACCACCGAGCCAAGGGAGGAGGCCAGAGGTGAGGCGCCGCCAATGGTCAAGGTTAAAGATGAAGCGACGCCAGCTGCCCCGCCGACGTTCGCTGGAGAGCCTGCCTCTGCCGCCGCCACAGGAAACCGACCAGGGGCACCGCCGTCGAGGCTGTCCATGGCGAACAGTGATCGACTGATAGAGCGCTTGTTGGAGCGCATCCACCTCATGCACTTTCAGGAGGATCTTTGTTGTCGGCCACTCGTTGATACCCTTGATACCTTGTACACTGCTGTGCTTCAAGTAAGTGCTTTTGTGTCATCTCCTTTTGTATTGACTTGAATCAGGCCTTAACCAATTGATTTTTTGCAGACAGCTAACGACATCTTCATCCTCCGGGATGCCTGCCTTCGAACCGCCAATAGTTGCGGGCTCATCCGGAGGGAAATGATTGCCGCTCAGGCCCGGGTCAATAGTTTGGTCAAGGAGTTGTTCGAAGTTTGGACCCAGGAGGCGATAGCAGTTAGCAAGCTTTGAACTGCCTGAGAAGAGAACCGCGGCTGGGAAGCGCAGTTGGAGGAGGCTGAGAAGAAGGCCAGGATCGTCGAGGCTAAATTGGGGGAGGCCATGGTGAGGCTGAGGCCCACTGAGGAGAAGTTGAAAGACGTCCTCCTCAAGCTGGACGATGCCGAGGAGCAGGTCAAGAAGGCAGAGTCTGAGGCTTCGGCCATCGAAGAGAAGGTGGTCATCGCAGAGACGGATGCACGGGCTGCCAAGGAGAAGATGATTGCCGCTGAGGTCTAAGCTCGAGAAGCCATGGAGCGCTACAAGGGCTCCACCGGTTTTTCCATAGAGATGAGTGAGGTAGCCATTGATGCCTACTTCAAAGGCTTCAAACATTGCAAGAGCAAGATCTTTTGGGTCTTCAAGATTGCCGGACTTGATGACCTCCAGCCTGAGGATCCCAAAGAAGGTGAGGAGCTAGAGAGGGATGGCGCTAAGGATGGATCGAGGCCTACCGAGCCATAGGCTTTTACATTTTTCTTTTTGTTTTGATGTAACCCGACTCAGGTCGGTCTTCTTGTATGATATTTTTAAGTATCAATGAAAGAAATATTTTGTCTAAGCATAGTATACTTAGCTTTTTGTAGCACCCTTATCTTTTGCATTCACATCATAGCCTCGGCTTTTGGGCTTGATAGGGTTTGTCCCATCCTCCTTGACTCATTTCAGGAGTTAACAGCCTGGCTTCAGGATTGCATAGATATTTTAGGGATGGTTGATGCTAGTCATAGACCACTAAGTCAAGCTTGGAAGCTTTTTAAGATCACCTGGGGGGTTTCTTCGACCAGCCTGGGGGTGATCTGAGAGCTGCTAAAGTTGTTAGGCATCTTTTGGAACCATCTCGGTGGTTTCTTCGGTCTGAGAGCTGCTAAAGAAAATTTAAAGTTTCTCAAAATAATTTTTCATCAACAAAAGTACAAGCAGAAGTGATTTTTTCTTGAAGCTCTGCGTTGCATTGGGAGTATGTCTCCGAGTCACCGCAGATGTCCTTAAGCTCTCCAAAGATATTCTTTAAATTTTCACTTAAGGAACCGGTAGATGAGCTGAGAGTGGACTCAATCAATGCAACTCGATCACTGAGAGAATACAATGCTTCTTTTAAGTTCATATACTTATCATTAAATTCTTCTTTCAATCTCTTTTCTTGATCACTTAACTCAGACTTGAATAAAGATCGAAGTTGATCTAACTGTGTATCAGAAAAACTACCAGATGAAACAGTGGAAGACTGTGCAGGAACAACAGTAGGAGCAGGAGTAGGATCGAAGAAGGAGCAGGAACAGACTCAGGAATAGATGAACACTGAGGAGGGTCCGGAGATGAATGTCTCAAGGAAGGTCTGGGTGCCTCTGCATCTAAGTCTCTATCCTCAGTAACAGTCTTTCTCTCCCAACTTCCATTTTTCTTAATAAACCCCATGCGATGAATTGTAGCCAAAGTATAATAATCTGTATGTCTTAACTCCTTCTTTGGCTCACAATCTCTGAACACAATCCCTTGGCTAAGAAATAATTTAGTCAAAACCATGCCATAGGGTAAGCTCGATTTCTTTTTCCCGCTACAGTCTGCAATATACAAAATCATCATCCTAGGTAGATTGATGGGTTTCCCAGATACAACTGCATCCATGACAAAAATATCTCATTCAGAAACATAGTCAAATCGGCCTGTCTTGGGAAATAGAATCCTGCTGCAAATATTATGGAGAAGCCTTAATTCCAATGGTAGTTGACTAGCAAAGACTTCCTCAAATCCCTCAAAGTTTTGGTTCAGAAGTCGAGTGAGAGCTGGAGACCTATCTTCAGGGGCAAATGTAGATGGTCCAGATAAGGGTAACTTCAATAGTCTAGAAAGAATGAGGATGTAATGTTTAAACCGATGCCTCTAACCTTGCTTACTAAGCCATCATCTCCTCTAGATAAATTCTTGTAAAACTCTTTGACCAAAGCTGGGTAAGTTGGGCAATCCAAAGAACAAATATACTCAAAACCCATCTCGATTAGCTGACTACCAATGATGAATCCTTCATTCTCAAACAATTCGAAATCCACTTTCCTTCCTGTGGTTACAATCCTACTGGCTAGAAGATCTACCTGGGGGGTAGGAGCTGGAGCTGGAGCTGGAGGATCACTAGCCGAAGGTGTAGAAGAGGAATCCGTTGACGGCTCGCGGACGGGTCATCGGACGGTCCTTTTTCTCTTCACACCGGCGCCACTCGAGCTTGCTCCTCGGGTTTTGGGTGCCATTGATCTTGAAGGATTGTTTAATCAGAGGTTAATTGAGGTTTGAAGGGTTTTGGGAAAGTTTTGGAGAGGATTTGGAAGATTTTGGAAGAATGAAATGTCCGTCGGATCGACTCGTGCCCTAAATAAATCGACTGGGACCACGTCGAGTCGACTCGCGCAAAGTGTGGAGTCGGCTCGCGACTAGTCACAGAGCACGGACACGATCTCGAGTCGACTCGCTCAGAGAAGGGGTCGACTCCTGAGTTTCAGTAGAAACTCGAGTCGACTCCGAAACTCTCGAGTCGGCTCCCGGACAAATTCAGAGAAAAATTAAATTGAGATTCAGAGAAACGAATTAAGTCCAAATTTGATCTTTGAGTATGATTAAAAATCATGGACTTTTGAGAGATCAAATTGATATGAGTTCTAGATAAAATTTCCTTAAGATTTTGAGAATATGAAAGAATTCTAGACATATTTCCTTAGAGGTTTCAAAATTTATTCAAAAGGATTACAAATTCCTAGCTCTCCTCTAAGATAACAAAATCTTTCTTCATTTAAAGGTTTAGTGAATATGTCAGCTAATTGTTCTTCTGTGTTTACATAATCTAAACAAATTTCATCATTAGCTACATGTTCCCTTATAAAATGATATCTAATTTCTATGTGTTTTGTTCTTGAGTGTTGAATTGGATTTTTAGTTAAGTTGATTGCGCTAGTGTTATCACATCTTATGGGTGTTTTATCAAGTGTGATACCATAGTCTTCAAGTTGTCGCTTAATCCATAGGATTTGTGCACAGCAACTTCCAGCTGCTACATATTCAGCTTCAGTAGTTGATAATGCAACTGAATTTTGCTTTTTGCTAAACCATGTGATTAAGTTACTACCTAAGAATTGGCATGCACCACTTGTGCTTTTCTATCTAATTTACATCCAGCATAATCAGAATCTGAATATGCAATTAGGTTTAATGTGGAATCTCTAGAATACCATAAACCTACATTTTTAGTTCCATTTAGATATCTTAATATTCTTTTAACAGCTATTAAATGTGATTCTTTAGGTTCAGATTGAAATCTAGCACATAAACATACTGAAAACATGATATCTGGTCTACTTGCTGTTAAATAAAGAAGGGATCCGATTATACCTCGATAATACTTTTGATCAACCTTTTTACCTTCTTCATCTTTGTCCAGCTTGCATGAAGGACTCATTGGAGTTCCGAGGGGTTTCATTGTTTCCATACCAAACTTTTTGAGTAGTTCTCTTGTGTATTTGGTTTGGTTGATAAAGATTCCCTCTTTGCTTTGTTTGATCTGGAGTCCAAGGAAGAAGTTGAGTTCTCCCATCATGCTCATCTCGAATTCTCCCTGCATCAACTTTGCAAATTCTTGACAAAGAGAATCGTTAGTAGCACCAAAAATAATGTCATCTACGTATATTTGTACTACAAGTAAATCTTTACTTTTTCTTTTCAAAAACAAAGTTTTATCAACATTTCCTCTTGTAAAATCATTTTCTATTAAGAATTTACTTAACCTATCATACCAAGCTCTAGGTGCTTGTTTCAAACCATATAAAGCTTTGTGCAATTTAAAAACGTGATTTGAAAACTCGTGATCTTCAAAACCTGGTGGTTGTTCTACATAAACTTCTTCATTAATAAATCCATTTAAAAATGCGCTTTTTACATCCATTTGAAATAAGTTAATGTTCATATGACATGCAAATGCAAGTAATAGCCTAATGGCTTCTAATCTAGCTACAGGTGCAAAGGTTTCATCAAAATCAATACCTTCTTCTTGATTATATCCTTTAGCAACCAATCTAGCTTTGTTTCTAATTACAATGCCATTTTCATCTAGTTTATTTCTAAAATCCATTTTGATCCTATTACTGAATGGTTTTTAGGTCTTTCAACTAAGGTCCAAACATTATTTCTGTAAATTGATTTAGTTCTTCTTGCATAGCTAACATCCAATTATTATCTTTTTCAGCTTCTTCTATAGTTTTAGGTTCAATTTGTGATACAAATGCAAGATGATTACTAATATTTCTCATATATGATCTAGTCCTTATTCCTTGAGATGGATCGCCTATAATCAATTCCTTAGGATGACTATGAGCATATCTCCAGTCTCTTGGAAGATCTACATCATTATGATCAATATTGACATCATCGTCCTTATGTGAATCATCATCTTTAGCCTCTTGTTCATGATCAGAAGATACTTCAATATTAAGTTTTTCAAGATCTTTTTCAATTATGTTTGTATCTTCCTCATCATCAATCTTTTCAGATCCAGTTGCTAAAGATTCATCAAAAACTACATGAATGGATTCTTCAACTACTAAGGTTTTCTTGTTAAAGATTCTATATGCCTTACTAGTTGTTGAATAACCTAGAAAAATTCCTTCATCAGATTTAGCATCAAATTTTCCTAAGTTGTTTTTACCATTATTATGAATGAAACATTTACATCCAAATGCATGAAAGTATTTTATATTTGGTTTTCTTTCATTCCATAATTCATAAGGTGTTTTCTTTAATATTGGTCTTATTAAAGCTCTGTTTAAGATGTAACATGCTGTGTTAATTGCTTCCGCCCAAAAATACTTTGGTAAGTTGCTTTCGCATAGCATGGTACGGGCCATGTCTTCTAGAGTTCTATTTTTTCTTTCAACTACACCGTTTTGTTGTGGAGTCCTAGGGGCTGAAAAATTATGATTAATTCCATTTTCAGTGCAGAAATTTTCAAATAGTGATTTTCAAATTCTGTTCCATGATCACTTCTTAGAGATACTATAGTAGTGTTTTTCTCATTTGTGACTTTCTTAAAGAATTTCAGGAAAATCGAGAAAGTCTCATCTTTGTGAGCTAAAAACATTACCCAAGTATATCTAGAATAATCATCTACAATCACTAGACCATATTTCTTTCCTCCTAGACTTGTGGTTCTAGTTGGTCCAAATAGATCCATGTGAAGTAGCTCTAGTGCCCTAGAAGTTGAAACAATGTTTTTAGATTTAAAAGAACTTCTAGTTTGTTTTCCAAATTGACATGCATCACATATTTTATTATTTTCAAAATCTAGTTTAGGTAATCCTTTAACTAAATCCATTTTAATTAGTTTTGAAATAAGGTGTGTGCTTGCATGACCTAATCTACGATGCCACAACCAACTAATTTCATTTAAGTTAGCATTGTCAGCAATTAAGCAATGATCACTCAAGATAATTTTTCAAGTCAACTAAGTAAACATTGCCATGTCTATAACCAGTAAATACAATGCTATCATCAATAGAATTAGTTACAGTGCATATAGAAGATTTAAATGAAACATTAAAATTTTTATCACATAATTGGCTTATGCTAATTAGATTATGCTTCAAACCATTAACATAAAGTACATTATCAATAACTATAGATGGAGTTATGCGAACTTTACCAAGGCCCATAATTTGACCTTTACCGTTGTCGCCAAACGTCACAACTCCACCTTTCTTTTCCTCCAGGGTGATGAATTCATCTTTGTCACCCGTCATATGTCTTGAGCAGCCACTATCAAGGTACCACTTTTTCTTTGATCTTTTGGCTACAAGACATTCCTGCAATATCATCAAACTTTATGCTTAGGTACCCAAGCTTTCTTGGGTCCTTCATGGTTAGCAGCAATAAAAATTGTTCCTTTCGGAACCCATATTTTCTTAGCTTTAATATTTAACTTGTTGTTATTCTTTAACGTTTTGCATTCAAAGGATTTGTGACCTTTTTCATTACATTTAAAACAGGTTATATTGTTTTGGTTGGCTTTTATAAAAATATTCTTTAGAGATTTCTGTTTCCTTAAAGTGTTATATCCTAAACCAGCTTTGTCAAAAATAGCTTTTTGACTATCTAGGATCATGTTAAGTTTAGTTGAACTTAAAGTGAATTTCTCAACAATGTCTTTATATTTTTTAACATCCTTTTTAAGAGAGTCAATTTCTTTAGCTTGCTGTTCTTTATCTAAAGCTAAAGTTTCTAGTTGATCTTTTAAATCTTTAGTTGAGTTTTTAGTTTCAGATTTTAATAAATCTTTTTCTTGATTAAGATTATCTCTTTCTTTCCTAAGTTCTTCTTTTTCATTAGTTAAGTTCTTAACTTCTAAAGCTAATTCATTTTTACTTTTAGCTAAACTAATATTGTCATTTTTCAAAAACTTATACTTTTTCTTTAAGGATTTAAAATCAATCATAAGTTCATTGAAAGCCTCAAACATTTCATCAAATGTAAAATCATCATTTGAGTTTTCAGAACTTACCTCATTGTCGTTGTCGTCGTCGTTGGCCATGAAACAAATATTGGCAACTTCCTTTTGCTCATCTTCTTCCGACGAGGAAGATTCATCAGACCATGTTGCCATGTAAGCTTTCTTCTTTTTCTTGTAGGCCTTTTTCAGCAAAGGACAGTCATACTTGAAGTGCCCTGGCTTTTTGCACTCATAACATACTAAGGGCTCTTTTTCTTTTTCTTTCTCCTTCTCCTTTTTCTTATCCTTTTCTCCTTCAAATCTTGCTCCAAATTTCTTTTTATGGAAGGGCCTTTTTCTCATAAACCTTCTGAATTTTTTGGCCAAGAGAGCAGTTTCTCATCATCTTCATCATTCTTTCACTGCTGCTCTCTTCCATTTCTGCAGTCTTGAGGGCAAGAGTTTTTCTTCTTTTTGTTTCCTCCTCAACATGCTTTTTCATTGTTAACTCGTGGGTCATTAAGGATCCTAGAAGCTCCTCTAAAGGTAGTGCATTGAGGTCCTTTGCTTCTTGGATTGCAGTGACTTTTGCTTCCCACGATCTTGGTAGTGACCTAAGAATTTTACGCACAAGATCAGCATTAGAATAAATTCTACCAAGACTTTTCAACCATTCACAATATCAGTAAATCTAGTGAACATGCATGTGATGGTTTCAGTTTGTTCCATAGTAAATAATTCATATTTATGAACCAAAATATTTATTTTTGATTCCTTTACTTGGTTTGTTCCTTCATGAGTAATTTCCAACCTATCCCAAATTTCTTTTGCGGAATTACAAGTTGAGATTCGGTTGAATTCATTTGAATCTAAGGAACAATACAAAATATTAATGGCTTTAGCATTTAGTTGTGCCATTCTCCTATCATTATCATTCCAATCCCTTTCGGGTTTAGGAACAATAGTGCCATCAATAAGATGTGTGGGTGTACTAGGTCCATTAATTATAACACCCCAAAGCTCATAATCAGAAGCTTGAATGAATATCCTCATTCTAGCTTTCCAATAAGAATAGTTTGAGCCATTAAAAAGTGGAGGTCTATTCGTAGAATGACCTTCAGCAAAACTTGACCCAATTTGTGTTGCCATATGGATCTTTAGCCCTTGATCGTGAGATCAAATTCTAAATGAGCACTTGCTCTGATACCAATTGTTGGCCCAGATGGCAACCCAAGAGGGGGGGGTGAATTGGGTTCTTAAAAATTTAATACTTTTTAACTTTAATTGATTAGTTAGCAAGATGTGCAAGTGAGAGGCTAACTAAAATTAATACACAAGCAAATAAAGAGAGATAGAGATAGAGAAAATTAGGCACGGCAAACACAAGGCAATTTTATAGTGGTTCGGTGCAACCAGCACCTACGTCCACTCCCAAGATTCACTTGGGTCCACTATAATCTCTCTAGATTACAGCCGAGTTGTTTTCCAAGCTCACAACTCAAACTTGTTGTTTTACCGGGTGCACAACGAACCCAGCTGGTTTTAACTCGGGCTTACCAGCACAAAACCCTACACGTTGTTTTTCTTTGGGCTTACAACTAACCCAACACAAGCACTCCGCTTGTAACGAGGTATACCAACCTCCACTAATTCAATCCACTGATTGAATCAGCAAACAAATAATAATGATAGAGTTTGAACAATAATGTGCTCCCCTTGAGCAGATATACAAATTAAGTACAAAATATTAAAAGGTTAGAAAAGCCTGATTGTATTTGCAGATGGTGGATGCTTGGGCTTTCTTCCTTCTTCTCTTCAACTCCTCTAGAAGTGTTGAATCACGCCTCAGCTAGATTCTTGACTGTTGAAGACTTTTGGAGTTGAGATGAAACTTTTTCCTCTTTTGAGAATCCACCGATTTGATCTTTGAAACGCACTTGGATTTTCTTCTGACTTTTGTGGAATGATGAGAAGGAGTAGACGAATCTTTCACTTGGATTTCACTCCTTTTGAAACACTCTTCTTTGAGCTAAAAGATTTTTTCAATATGCTCTGTTTTTTCCTCTTTTCAAATGATATTCTTTCTCTCTTTTTGATTTTCTCTTGGTTGTTTTGATTTGAAAAGAACTCCTCTATTTATAGAATCTGCAAAAATATATCCGTTAGAGACAGGGAAAAATAGCCGTTATTCAAAAATCTTACCGTTGGGGCTGATGTGTCATCGTTAAAAATCGCGCCCAGAATTCGCGGAGTCGACTCGAGCTCTGAGGGAGTCGGCTCGAGGTCGATTACCAAAAATAGAAACATTTTAACCATTGAGGGGTCGACTCGCGAAAACACAAGTGTCGGCTCCTGAAAGTCGGGAGTCGACTCGAGGAAAATGGGGAGTCGACTCGAGAAGTGCTCAAAAAACATGGGTTCTGTTGTTTGAGCGGAGTCGACTCGCACAGACAGGAGTCGGCTCGCAAGAATTCAGGGGTCGACTCTTGAAAAGCCAAGGGTCGACTCGAGAAACTCAGGTAATTTGGGGAGTCGACTCGGAAACTCATGAGTCAGCTCGGGACCGATACAAAAATCAGAAAAATGTTCTGATTGACTTTAAAACTTGTCCCAATCAAATTAAAATATAAATTTGACTTGAATACATTAAATATGACATTTATCATGGATTCAAGACATGTTTCAAGAATTCATCGATTGAATTATAATGTATTAAAAATTCCTTTTTGAAATCCTTTTGAGCATGCAACATGAAACTTCTTTTTCTAACGGTTCAAAACTCATTTAATATAAACATTGAAAGTTCATTCCTTTCAATTTGAATAAGCTCAAGGTTTTTGATAAATACATATTGTATTCTTTAAGGTACTCATGGCTTTTGGAAATCATCAAAATTAATAAAGTTGGGGCAATTATGTTTCAATAATTTCTCAACAAGGAGCTAGGCAAGCATCAGAGGGGATCCATGTCATCTAATCGGTCTATGTCAATTTATGATTCTTGAGTTTCACTAAGCACAATATTTCTTCCACTGCCCTTTCTTAGAAAAATCTCATTCTCTAAAAATATGGCATGCCTTGAGACAAAAACCTTTTGCTCGATTGGGTGATAGAAGTAGTATCCTTTTGTTTCTTTAGGATATCCACAAAATTATACTTGTTGGATCTAGCTTCAAGCTTGTCCACTTATTACGCTTTACATAGGCGTAGCAACCCCAAATCCTTAGATGACTAAGGGATTGTTTCTTTCCACACCATATCTCATAGGGAGTGAAACTAACCGACATAGACAGAACTCAGTTTAGAGTGTATTCGGCTGTGTGTAGCGCATAACCCCAAAACATTTTTTAAAAGATTTGCAAGGCTCATCATTGATCGCACCATATCTAATAATGTACGATTTTTTCCTTTCTGATACATCATTATACTGTGGCGTACCAGGAGGAGTCCACTAAGAGAGAATCTCATTCTCCTTCAAATATTCTAAGAATATATGGCTTAAGTATTCCCCACCTCGATCTGATCGAAGTATCTTAATACTTTTGCCACTTTATTTTTTTACCTTGAATCTAAATTCTTTGAACTTTTCAAAGGCTTCAGATTTATGCTTCATCAAATATACGTAACCATACCTACTATGGTTATCTATTAATGTGATGAAGTAAAAAAAATCTCTTATTGCCTGAATATTGATAGGACCACATACATCTGAATGTACTAGTCCTAAACATTCAGTTGTTCGCTCACCTGTTTTAGTAAAAGGTGACTTAGTCATTTTTCCACGTAAGCATGACTCACATTCCTCAAACGATTCCCAATCGAATGAGCCCAAGTAGCCATCCTTTTGTAATTTGGTTAAACGTTTCATTTACAGGGCCTAAATGATAGTGCCATAGGTACGAGTTCTTAGAATTATTTAATTTTAATTTCTTAGTTTCTATATTGAGAATAGGGCATTGTAAATTCAAAATATAAATCCTGTTGAATATTTCAGCAGAACCAAAGAACATTTCATTTTTAAAAATTAAAATTCTTTTATTTCCAATTTCAAATGTATATCCATCATTTACAAGGCATGAAATGAAAATATTATTCTTTGTTATGTTTAAAACATAGTAACAATTATTAAGCTCCATTATAAGTCCAGTGGACAAAGATAAAGAACAAAATCCGATGGCTAAAGCAGCAATCTTTGCTCCATTTTCATGCTCAGGATCACTTCATCTTTCTCCACCTTTCTACTGCTTTTTATCATCTGCATATTAATATAAATATAAGATCTACAACCAGTATCCAATACCCAAGTGAAATAAGAAGTAATAGAAGAAAACATCTCAATCATAAATATACCTGATGTAGAAGCATCTATATGTTTCTTTTCTTTTAGGCTAGCCAAATAAGCCCTACAGTTTTGCTTTCAGTGCTCGTCCTTGCCATAGAAGTGACACTTCCCCTTGGCTTGTTTGTTTTTCTTAATGCCCTTATTTGGTTTAGTCGCCTTGGCCTTTTGAACCTTATTCTTCTTTGGCCACTTCTTACGAGCATCAAAGGGCTCCACGACCATAACCTGTTTCTTTTCTTTCTTAATGTTGGGCTCGGCATTCGTTAGCATATTTGCAAGCTTAGGTAGAGACGCCTCTAGCTTGTTCATATTGAAATTAAGAACAAACTGTGAATAGCTGGAAGGTAGTGACTGTAAAATCAAGTCAACACTCAGTTCATGATCCATCACAAAACCCTATCATGTCAACTTCTCAATCAGATTGATCATTTTCAGCACGTGGGCACCCACTGATGAATCCTCAGTTATTTTGCACTGAAACAGCTCTCTAGAGGTCTGAAACCTCTCATAGCGAGACTGTTCACCAAACAACTCTTGCAGGTGCATCAAAATCTCATGAGCATTCATATGCTCATGTTGTTTCTGAAGTGGCCAACATCAAATATGTGGCCATTTCTTCAACATCTTTATATCTGTTGTATGCCACATGAATCTCAGTCGGAGCATCCGCTGGTGGGATCTTCGGTGCAACCTCATTTAGGACAAAAGAATTTTTTCAAATCAAAGAACGATCCTTATATTACTTAACCAATCAGAAAAGTTAAGTCCATTCAATTTGTTGGATTCTAAAATATTTCTAAGGTTGATGTTTACACTCATGGTTTCTCTGATAACCTACATAAAATTAGAATGAGTCAATTGCTATGAATACTAATCACCAACTTAATATGATAATTTTAATATTTTTAATTAAGTTGGTTTCTCCCACTATTTTATCAAGGTTAATAGCTCTCTCTATTAATCTCGAAAAATTGGCATTCAATTTCCTTAGTGGGCTAGGATCCTCATTCGAATTACCTTCACCTTGGTTTTGGCAAACAAATCTCGATAAGCCAAATTTGATAGATTATCATCAATCACATCTAATGTGACTCCTAGATCATTTAGGAGATATTGCCTTGTCAATCATATCTATATGTGATCACCCTAAAGTTTGCCTCTAGATTAGACTGATCCTGACTTTGCCCAATTATGCCAGCTAATCTAGTTAAGTGAACCCATTGTTCCACAATCAACTCCTTGTAAGTACACTCGACCTCGGCTTTGGCAAGACAAATCTCATGACCTAATGATTTTGTATCATGTGAACAATGGAAGGCTAATGACTTAATATTCGTGAAGGAATTTAGCGCATATAGGTTCTATTATACATGTACAATATTTGTACTATACTAGGTTACATATCCTATATGTAGATTTTAGATCAATCTTTATTAACCAAAAAAATATATCATAAGATTAAATCTTATGATTGGAATTCCTAATCAAATTAGGATCTTTAACCACTATCTAATTTAAAAACCCTAATCATATGACCAAATCAACTACTTCTATCCTGATTAACCTTATTAATCTAATCAATTAAGAGCTTTTTTAAATCTTTATCATCTATTACATTTTATGATAAGTTAAGATAGTGATCTTATTAGGGTATTATAATAAGAATTCTTAATTCAAATTTTAAAAAAAATTTAAATTTTAAATTTTAAATTTTCTTATCATTTAATTATATGTTATGACATGTTGGTTTTACATCCCATGTAAATCATAATATCTCTAACAAACCCTAACAAATTCTTATCATGATAAGATTTTTGGATTAAAATTTTAAATTTCATATGATTACATTTAATCACAATCTTATCATGATCTAAATATCCAAAATAAGTTTTCTACGTTTATTGTTCATTATCATATGAATATCATATCTTAATCATATCAATAATCATGTTAAAATTAAATCCTAAACATAATTTTTAGGATTTCAACACATACTATCTATCATGCATAAATAATAATTGCTATTTTAACATGACATAGATATGATTAAATCTAAATTAATTATTATTTATTATCATATAATAAATCTTTATCTCTGATATCACATATCAAAGTACTTTATTTTAACATGATAATGAACATGCATAAATCTAAATAATATTATTTATCATCAAAAAATAAATATTTTATTTTATTTTAGATTTATTATCAACATATGAAAATAATTTAGGATTTTAATCTTCATAAGAGGTATGATAAAAAACTCATATTATCAATCAGATTGACTCAAGTATCCTATCAGATTAATGAATCTATAGCCTAAGGTGCCTCTGATACTACTTGTTGGGAATTATGTATGCAAGACATGAATCAAATTCATGAAAACTCAGCGGAAGATAAAATACAAAATTCCCAGATGCCTAGGATCCTTAGGAATTGATTCATTAAATTAGAAATAAAATCTAAAACATTAGATTTATTAATACCTGAGTCCTTTATCAATGTAAAAAAGGATGAAGCCAGTGAATCCTCTGTCACTAGCCATCCACGGGTTCGACATTTAACGGTGATCCACGTGGAGAAGAGTGGATAAAGACCTTCAAGGTATTAAGATAACATTTAGGAAGAGAGGGGTGCTAGCGCCTCTTGAATCCCTTCAAGAATTTTAAACTAGAAGATTCGTAGGTCTAAAGGGAAGAGAAGGAAACATATTAATAGAGAGAGGAAGAGAAAGAGATGTGAAATGGAAACATTAATCCAAGAAAGAGGAAGAGACCCCCATTCTTATGGTAACCTTAATCTAAGGAAGAGGAAGAGACTCCATCCATTATCCATGTGTCAAAATCTCAGCCCTTGAAATTAGGAATTAGTTATCTCATAACTATATGTGACGTGTTCACCATCGAACCATAGAGATTCATCATGCCCCATCCCATGGGCATGAATTCATCTTCACATGGCTGAGATTTATCATCTATACTTGAATAATCAGAGCTGTCCATCACATGGAACAAGCCAAATTTGGGTATCCAATTATTTATTCATCATATGCAAATTATCTCTCCCTAAAGTTCCTTCCTATGGATTATATCCTTTATTATTTTATCTCCTTTAAATTGGATCTTACCCAATTATTTAATTGATCATCTTATCTGAATTAAATTCTTATTTTAATTCAACCAAAATTCTTCTTAATGCGTGTGACCCATTAGGCTCTTTAACATGATGGCAATAATCATGTCCTAATCACTGACCCTAGGAATGATTGGATAACTCTTTGTCCAAGTCAACAACATGATTATAGATCATGAGAGACCTCTAGCAAAGCATCATGACCACCCAAGTACTAAGGGTTTTGTTGACGTGATCATCAACAACACATGTCCATGAACAGTTACCATATGATTCAATACCTTTGTCACATATCCTAAATTAATCAGTAGTATGGATTGTGTCAACCCTGTAATTGATCTTTGTTTACTTGATCTTAGAAAAATTGACTCATATGAATTAGAACTTAAAAATCATTTTGAATTCCAACTCAACCTTGCAAGGATTTAAC
The DNA here is from genome assembly GCA_900491605.1 of Calamus simplicifolius. Classification (NCBI taxonomy): domain Eukaryota; kingdom Viridiplantae; phylum Streptophyta; class Magnoliopsida; order Arecales; family Arecaceae; genus Calamus; species Calamus simplicifolius. The sequence continues at coordinate 444,818 of UESW01003992.1, read as the reverse complement.
AGTCAATTTAATCCATCAAGTGGCCGTGGGATATAACCCTTTCTATCAAGGGAGACGAATTATGTCTTAATCAAACACCACCTTCATATGCTTCATGTCATACTCAACCGACACCATATTTGCTATCCATGGCTAGAGCAACGTTTGGATGTCATCAAAACATGATATTTCACACATGAGATGCAATGAAGATCTCAAGTCAAAGGATCACTCATACCACCGTCATTAGATATCAACCATCAATACTATATAGAATATCCATATGGGATCTCTTTACAGGTCATCCAATGCATTGTTACAATAACGAGCATCCACACACCTATACAAGTATCTTCATACTTTAGCTTGTAAAATCAGCTGCTCACCCCAAGGATGAGAATATGCAATGTGTGCCAGTCTCACAGTGTTTGATGGTGTTCAGTCCCATCTACACATCGACTAGGAATATTTAAAAAATCGAACCATAATGTGCAATTTGGATCTCACAATTTATAATCTCTATTATAAATTTTATATGCACGGTTCACATTCTTTTGGACTTTATCTCAGACAAATATATCAAATATATAATTAAAAGATATCTGAATATATAAGGAAACCATTTTTATTTGATTTGTATTCATAGAATGCATATAGCATCCAATCTGATTGGATCTATGGCATACACTAACACTAGATGGTTCTTGCATATGCCTTCATGGATCTCTCTAAGGATATAATTGACGTCTGCAGGACCAATACATTTGAGGAGGGGATAAGAGAAGGACTTCTTATATAATTGCCTATTCACCAGTACAAACTTGAAAGCCCTCTACTTGAGTAGCCTGGCCTCTATGTGGTCAGCAGGGAGAGTACCATTGGTGAAGTAGTTGATGTAGGCATCCATCCATGTTGACTTCTATGTGACTGATAAAATTTCTTCCGCTGCATCAATACTTGGAGTTCTAGGTGCTCAACAAATGTTCTTCCCAAGGTGTTATCCGCCAAAGTGGCTAGCCGCGATAAGGTGTCAGCTCTACCATTTTTCCTCTGGAAATATAACTAATAGTGAAATAAGCCAATAAGAAGGTCAGTGACTTGACCTTATTCAAATATCGAGACATGGTGGGGTCTCGAGCTTCATACTCTTCAGTGACTTGTCCGAAGATAAGCTAGGAGTCGGTGAAGGCCCTAAGATGCTTTACCCTAAGCTCCTGCGTGAGTTTAATTCTGGCCAATAAGGCCTCATACTCGGCTTGGTTATTTGTAGCTTTGAAGAGAAACCATAGAGCATACTCCAACACTACACCCTCCGGATTTGCAAGAATAAGACCAGCTCCGCTTTCTTGAGAATTGGAAGCGTCATCAACATGGAAGATCCAGGTCTCCGCCGTGCCCTCACTAGCGTTTGAGCATGTCATTAAAAATCTTTAGGTTGCTCCTCCATACAGGTGCATTCCATCAGGAAGTCCGCTAGCACCTAAAACTTCAAGGCAGATCGGGACTAAAAGGAAAGATCAAATTCTTTCAATTTGATTGCCCATTTGGCCAGTCGACCAGAAGTATCAGCACGAGCCAGATCCGTGACCACCACGAACGGATGGGCTTAAAAGTATGGCCTGAGACGCTGAGAAGAAATGATTAGAGAAAAAATAATTTTTTTTAATTATGAAGTACCTAACCTCCACATCATGGAGCACTTTGCTAATGTAGTAGATAGGTTTCTATGTTCCATCGGGGTCAAGATGTACTAGAATGGAGCTGACTGCCTCCGGGGAGGCAATAAGATAAAGAAGAGTTCTTCTTCCTCTTTTAGCTTTGATAATAATGGTGGTGTGGATAGAAACTCCTTTAGCTCCTCGAAGGCTCTCTGGCAGCTCTCTGTCCACTAGAAGCTGTTTGCCTTGCATAGAGCTTTAAAGAAGGGTAGACATCTTTCCGCTGATCTCAACAGGAACTGGCTTAGGGTCACTCTTTTAGTGAGCCGCTGCACCTTTATTTTATTGACTAATTGTCTCATGTCAAGAATGGCTTATATCTTCTTCAGGTTTGCTTCAATCCTTCGCTGGATCACTAGAAAGCCCAGAAATTTTTTGACAATGACCCCAAATGCACACTTGCGAGAGTTGAGCTTCAATTGATGGCATCGGAGGTTATTAAATGTTTCTTCTAAGTCAGCAACATGGTTAGCGATGTAGGTACTTTTGGTTAGCATGTTATCCATATACACCTCCATGTTGTGCCCAATCTGGTCTTTAAAAACCTTAGTCATTAATCTCTGGTAAGTGGTCCCTGCATTTTTTAACCCAAAGGGCATCACCTTGTAACAGTAGATACCCTTTCGGTGATGAAAGAGGTATTTTCTTCATCCATCAGGTCCATCTTTATTTGATTGTATCCAGAGAAAGCATCCATAAAGCTAAGAAGCTCATGGCCAGATGTGGAATCCACTAATTAGTCAATTCACGGTAGCGGAAAGCTATCCTTAGGACATGCTTTATTACGATCAGTGAAGTCGATGCAGATTCACCAACATCCATTCGCCTTTCAAACCATCACTACATTGGCTAGCCAATCTGGGTATTGTGCTTCTCAAATGTGGAAGGCAATAAGCAGCTTACTAACCTCCTCATCAATGGCCCTCTGTCGCTTAAGGGTGAAACTTCTCTTCTTTTGATGGACAAGTCGATACTTCGGGTCAATATTAAGTTTATGAGTGATTACCTCTGAAGGAATGTCGGGCATGTCCGATGCTGACCAGGCGAAGACGTTTGAGTTCACCCGTAAGAAGGTGAGGAGTTTATTCTTCATTTCCAAGGGAAGAAGCTCACTGATATGTACAGTCTTCACAAGATCGTCCCCCAGTGGATAGGTTAGCAGATGCTCGGCTGGCTCTTCCCTTTTTTAAGATTCTCTGGGATCAAGCAGCACTGAGGTCGGTGGAATCACTATCTCTTGAGGGCTGAGAGTCATATGGTAGCATAGTTGCATGGGATTTTGCTTCCCATGCATCTCTCCAATTCCTCTACTGGTAGGAAATCTCATGAGCAAGCATTTAGTGGATATCATCGTGTTCAAGAGGTTTAGGCCAGGCCAACCAAGTATGGCGTTGTAAGCCAGAGGCACTCGAGCCACTAGAAACCTTATTAGGACTATGCTTTGATACGGTAGTGATCCTGCCATAACTGGCAGTGTGATTTCACCTTCAACCCTCACTGAATCTCCTATGAAGCCAACCAGAGGCATCATCACTAGCTGGAGAGAACTGAGAAATAAATTCATCCAAATAAAAGAATCATAAGTGAGGATGTCGGCAGAGCTTCAACTATCCATCAAAATTCTTTTTATAGGATGCTTAGCAATCGTCATAGAGACGACAACACTATCATCATTCAGATTGCTTCCCCCTCGCTAATTTCCCTTCAGAAAAGCGGATTACATTTTATATTCCCTTCCCCCCTTGGTCTTTTAAAGGATGAAGCCGTTCTCCAGAAAAGCATGCCCATCATCCTATCCATTAGAGTGTTATTGATGTTGGCCTGGACAAGCGGAGGCCCCATTAGAGCTAGGACGGCCGAAGGTCCTCCCTTCTGGATAAACTTTCCGAGGTAGCCCCTCTGGATAAGCTCCTTGATGGCACACTTTAGGTTGCGGCAATATTCAGTATCATGGTCGTAGTCTCTATGGAAATGGCAATAATGACTCTGGTCGCGAGTGGCATCCTTCTTCAGCGAGGGAGGGCACCGAAAGTAAGGCTCGCTTTCAATCTCCATGAGGATGTAAGACCTAGGGGTGAGAAGAGGTGTGAAGTTATCTTCTCTGGGGCCGGCACCAATTATTTGGTTGGCACAGGGGCTCAGGCTTCTTGGAAGGAAGTCTGCTTGGCTTCACATGGACCAATCTCTTACTATACCTTCCTTCAGTGTCCCTCTGAGTGAAATCAGCTTCGTCGGCATGAATGTATTTCTGTGTATGACTTAGGAGCTCAGCATAAGAACTGAAAGGCCTTTTGTATAACGAATAGGTAAAGCAGGAGGGACGAAGTCCCTGCTTCAGAGCCAAAGCGGCCACAACATCGTCAAGGTAGTAAACCTCGAAGGCCGCCATCTTAAACCGGACCACAAAATCCTTCAAAAGTTCTTCTTCCTTTTGCTGAACAGAGAACAAGCTATCCACCATCCGAGGAATCTTTCGACTAACATCAAAATGTGCTAAGAAGGTTTTCTCCAACTATTGAAAGGAGTCGATGCTGTGTGAGGGTAGACGAGAATACCAGGCATGCGCAACCTTCCAGAGGTTAGTAGGGAAAGCAATACATAGGAGGGCATCGGTCGCTCCCTGAACTCGCATGAGGGCTTTATAACTCTTCAGATGGTCAAGTAGATCTGTGGTACCGTCATAGGGATCCAGCTAAGGAAGACAGAACCTGGGAAAGATAGGCTCCTCCATAATGCAGTGAATAAGGGGTGGATGAATGTCATAGTCCACTCCTTGTTGGTTATTGAAACTCTAGCTGAGCTCTTCTAACCACCAGTGTTGTTCCTCCAAGTGCCTCTCCATCTGGCAGTTGATGTCCTTGCTCGTTGATTCAGAAGATGAGTAGGGAGAGTGGGGGCGCTAGTGGCAGTGTGTCCGCCTGGGCTCCTTCCTCCGTCACCATCTGAAGGAGGGGCTGCTTGAGCGAAGAACAGGAGATCACAACCTTTTGGAGGCTTCATGGTGGTGGTGCTTGGATGGAGCATGACGATGGTAACGCTCTTTCGGAGGGGGTCTTCTATATGTAGATTGCTGACTGGCCGGAGCGGCTATCGTAGGCAACGCAGGAGGCCCAGGTTGCTATTGAACAACCACCAGCCGTTGGTCTTGCAACTCAAAAACTATCCCAACAAGAGCTTGGACTTGCTAAGTAAGGGTGGCCAGTTGTTCTTATGGAATGGTTAAGATCGGTGGCGAGAAAAGAGCAGGGAGATTGGCCTTCGGTTGCTCAGCACGATAGTGATGCCCCCCATTATAACTGGTAGAAGCCTCCTGAGTATGTGTCATCACCATTGTTGCTTGAGAGAGGGCGAACTTGCAACTCAGAGTTACAGAGCTATCCTTCATTCAGTGTGATCACGTCGCCCCCTACCCGGTACACCAATCTGATGATGCCTGATCACCTTGAGCTGACGTCCTTGAGCATCAATGGATATGCTAAGGAAGCTTCACCTTCACTCTAAAATCTGCAAGAAGTTCTAGGGACTGGATATTCCAGTGGGACCCTCCGACACTCAAGTTAGTGATCAGAGTCATAGTCATGAGCTTGAATAAGCGAGAGGGAGAGAGAGAGTTGGAAAGAATATGGAAAAACTCTCTGAGTGTCTAAGTGTTTATACCTTGGCTAAGGGTCCCTCTTACATGTTTTATCGATACTCAGAAGTTTGTGAGACTTTCTTGGGAAGCTTGGAATCTTATGATGAGCCACGACTTTGTGAATGGAATGTTAGAATTAGTGGGATTATCCCATCCGAACTGGATGATTGGTACTTTATGGCAGATAATGATTTTTTGAGCTCATCTAATGAGGATAATTAAAGCTTCATGATGGACGATAACTTTTTAGGTCTGTGCCAAAACATGTGAAGCTTGTCTTATTAGACATGTATGGGTCAAAGGAGGTTGATAGGCTCGCTCTTGTCAGAAGCTACGGCTTGTCTGGAAAGCTGAAGCTGAGCACGGAGATGAGGAGAGATGAGACTACCTTAGAACAAGGGCCACCCAGAAACTAGGGCTGCTTGAGAACTGGGACCGCCTGAGAGCTGGAGCCGCCTAGAGCTGGGACCGCCTAAGAGCTGGGCCGCCTAGGAACTTGGGCCATCTAGGAACTAGGGCTGTCGGCATCCTATCGACTTCCATCAGCTAATTTTTGCTCTTAATGTATACGTGACTTTTATCAGCCACATCAGTATATATCTTTGTGGCCTAGGTTTTAGAAGCATACCAAATATTTGGTAATATATTGATTTTACGTTTGTTAAGTAAGCTGTGATAGTAGGCCTATTTGACGTACGTCCCCATGCATACAACATCTAAATGTGAACCTCTACTACGTCTTTTTTTCTATAAGACGCATCTAAGGCAATATTTCTTATTTAATTTAACGAAACTTTGGATTTTTGGAAGTTGGAAAACTAGGACAGGTAGATATATATTCTATATGGCGTCCTAAATGGATCATTAATATTCGTTAGATAACGTTGCACGTTTAAAAATAGAAGACATATATCGTCTGCTCGATCTCGTTAGAAAATGAACCGAAGCAGAAAATATATGACATCTTGTAAATGGGAACATTAATTGGATTTTGAAGGAGCTAGCTAGGTTGGAAAACTACGACAATAACAATTAAGTAGATATTTGTACATAGCATCCTAAATTGATCGCTAATATTCGTTAGATAAAATTGTATAGTGTTTAAAAATAGAAGACATAGTCTGCCCTCGTTTAGAAAATGACCCGGAGTACTAGAAAATGCCGGTTATTTATAATTCATTTTAAGCGCCTTGAAAGGTGACGAGAGATTTGTTTAGGCTGGAAGACTTTTCTTAGCAGAAAGCCAGATCCCGTCATGTTCTTAATTAATTTGACGATTTCAAGGGGTCCAACCACCTGCCTTGGGATTTCGTACGGGGCTTCCTACCTCTGATGCGATACCGCGGAATAAAATTAATAATTTTACAAGAAGAAATACTCTCAAAAATTAAAAGGGTTTAGTCACGGGGTGAGGCACGATGGTATAACGGTGCTGGTGGCGAGAGCGACTTCATGACGCTTCACTCACAATGGATCGGAGGACGTACGGGCATTTTTTTGCAGGCTGCACCGTGGTGGAGAGGATAGGCCGGCGGCTTTATAGAAAGATATGAAGAATTGGCAATTCCGACGAATCAAAGAGGAGACTATTTATAAATAATAAAAAGTACTGCAGCAAAACCAAACATTTCAAAAAAATAAAATAAAATAAAAAGATGAAGCGAAACTCTCCGCCACTGGCTATTAGCTAGCTATTATGAATGACCAAGAGAGTTTGTGATGAGAAACCCATGAGACGCGCTCTGGATGTCTTAAATTTTTTTATTAATTATATTTGAATATAATTTAGACAGAGATATATGCTTTTGATCCTCAAATTTTTACTCAAAATATATTTTATTTTTAAACTTTTTATTACTACAATTTAGTTCTTATTATTTCTAAAATATTATTGCATTCTTGATATTGTTATACAGGTCAATTTAAATTGATAAAATAGCTTATATATCTTCTTGACAATCAATTTATATGTTCCCATCAGAGTGGCATGTTATAGTTGTTCATCAATAATTAGTTCTATATATCAGAATGTCTGAAATGTAATGTTCTTAAAATATAAGAAATTAAACTATAATAATTAGAAAGTTGAAAATTAAATGTGTTCATGCTTGACTTTTAGCATCAACAAATGAGATTTGTTACAGAGAGAATGAACGGAGAAATAAATCAGCAGGAAGCCTAAAACTTATCTCAAGATTGTTAAGAAATCAGCTTGCAATCAAGATTGAAGAAATAGGCTTCGAACAATATTTATACCCAATAATCACATGATAGGATTCCGAGTTTTCTCCCAAGAAAAAAAAAAATCCAATGCTCAAGCTAGTAAATAAGAAATGATAAATATGGCAGAATAGAAAAAAGGAAAAAGAGAATTGGGTATAAAAATATTATTGTTGTAAAATCATGCGCGCTCCTGATTTTGCGCCTATGGCTTTGAGAATTTTAAATTATTTAAATTTCACCTCGGGGTCTATACATAGTTGAGAAGTACTCTGTATGCCTAAGACATCAAAAAAAGATACAAACAATTGAAAAAAAAAAAAAAAGAAAGAGAGAAGGCAGAGTTACAGGAGAGCTCCCATTTGGAAAATGTGAAAGTTTTGCATGAAAGAGTCACATCACCTCATTATCCCTTAGAGAAGAGTGGAAAGAGAGATATACAAGAATTTGGTCTGAGATATATGATTTGAAAGAAAAAGTCTCAATGTGCCGCTCCATTCCTCTTGCAAGAACAAGAGATGTATAATGTACGTAGTGCACGTAGTCAAAATAGAACTTCCTCATTCTCCAATTTTTCAAGGAAGAACATTAATTAGTTAGTTTTCAAATGAGGCTTGAGTTTTTGTTCATAAGTGTTAGGATTAAATTATTTGTGTTAACCATTGGTTAGACTCTTCGATAATGAATGATCCAAAATACCTTACTGGTCGTGATTGATTAGGCCAAATCTGTAGGAAAAAAAAAAAAACTTTGATAGATAGGTACTTGGATAATGCTCAAGAGGAAATGCTTGGAGTGGGAGTAATAGCATTTAGAATCTCATTTCATAAACTTTTCCCACTCAACTTAAACTCAATACATATTGACCTATTTATAGACATAGAAAGTGCCTATTGAGCTTCTCTCATAAATACATCATAATGTAACCTTTTAGTCTTCCCATGTGTCTCTTCGTTTTCATAACTAACTCTTCATTCTTTTAGATATCTATTAGACTTCCACACTCATTAATGTCACATAGAAAATACAAAAGACACTTAGACTTCCACACTCATTTATTACAAATTAATTCCAACATCTCCCCTTAATTTGTAATTTTTCATAATATCTTCAATTACTGATTGAACTGCAACCAGGAAGAAAATCTCTTATGGCACATGCTCTCTTTGATGTATGATGTGGATATCTTCAATCACTCTTTCTTCATCTTCTATGATAACTCTTTTTTTATTGTCTGCTTCAACTCATGTAATTCTTTCATTACATCTTCATATTTGTTCTTCAACTCTTCATAGGCTTTATGCATATTTTGCGTTGATAGCTTGACAGCTTCAATTTCCTTATATGGTGCAACCACAACTATTACCTTCTCATCCTCCATTTTGCACAACCTCTGAAGACCACTCTTGTCTTTCCTTTTGCAAAGTCCCTCTTATCTTGGACTTGCGCACTTCTCAACGGATTCCTTTTGATCCGGAGACTTATCACCTTGCTGGAGGATATAGATCACGGCTTCACGAGCAACTCTTGTACAAGCACCTTCTGCACTCGGAGCTTTCTATAGCTCTGCAACTGCTCCTTGACTCTTGGCTCTGTGGTTTGCTTCAGGATCTACCAGGCTCTTTGGCTCTCTGGCTCTCTGCTTCACGCCACTTTTTTTTTTTGTGGGATCGACCTAGCTCTGATACCAATTGTAGGAAAAAAAAATAAAACTTTGATAGATAGGTACTTGGATAATGCTCAAGAGGAAATGCTTGGAGTGGGAGTAATAGCATTTAGAATCTCATTTCATAAACTTTTCCCACTCAACTTAAACTCAATACAACCTATTTATAGACATAGAAAGTGCCTATTGAGCTTCTCTCATAAATACATCATAATGTAACCTTTTAGTCTTCCCATGTGTCTCTTCGTTTTCATAACTGACTCTTCATTCTTCTAGATATCTCTTAGACTTCCACACTCATTAATGTCACATAGAAAATACAAAAGACACTTAGACTTCCACACTCATTTATTACAAATTAATTCCAACAAAATCTTGAATATAGTTACAGTAATCCATGTTAATCAGTTTTAGCCGATCAGACTTAGGATTTATATATATATATATATATATATATATATATATATATATATATATATATATATATATATATATATATATATATATAAACAAGTATATGGATCGATCATTGAATTTAATCACTAGTAATAACATTGATCGAGATAATATACCTCAAATTAAAAAAATCCCGTAAAGCAGCGAGATTAGCGTGAGAGATCTGTGGCCGAACGTACGCCATGTGGGCAGCAGCTACGTACCATCTCAGACCCTTCCGGCGCGGCGGCGCCCTGACGAACTTCGCCTCCGCCCTCCTCTATATGAGTACCGCCCCCCCTCTCCCTCTCCCTCTCCCTCTCCCAAGGGCCGCATGCATACCGCATCTGCCCGGCCCCTTTGCTGTCCTCTGCGTTGGTCCGCGTGGCAGTCTTTGATTCGCGGTATTTGGTCCACCAAACCCGCACTCATTAAAAATTTAAAACGATATACGTGTACAATATCAAAGTTGGTGGGCGTTTAAAAAAATACACCGACGCCTGGATCTCTGAAGACTTGCTAATGGGAATCCGTTTAATAAAGAAATTCTATTCGGTTTGGATCAATTTAGGGCTTGGGTCAACGTACATACAAGCTTCGTTCCAAGACTCGCTGGTGGCAGCAGCCGTTCCATTGTAGCTAGGTAGGTTGATTCGTGATTTAATTACCTCGGTTGACAACGACGGCGGCCCTGAAATTCCAAAGAGTTGACCGGAACCCGCCCCGATGACTTGAGGACTTGAGATATCCGAAGCACCTGCACTATTAATCGAGCACTCTCCATTCACATGATTTCATATTTCTTCTGGTAAAAAATTAATGAGAGAGAGAGAGAGAGAGTCTTCTGGCTCCTATAGCCCCTTGGTATGCCCTAAACATTGACTTCTTGGTCTCGAGAATAGCATCAAAGACCTAAGAGAGGTGGGGGAACAATTACAGGATGTCATTGAAGAAGAGGGAGGAAAGGATAATGCAAATAGATCAACTCTCTTTGAAAATAGAAAAAGGAGGAGCTGGAGAAGGAGAGCAAGAAGAAGAAGCGGAGGAAAGAGAAGTAGTGTCGGTAGATGAAGACGATGAAGGAAATGCCACAAAGAAAGAGAGCCTAAAGGAGGAGGAAGATCGCGCCGAGGAGAAGACGATGAGCGAAAATTTGGTGACCGATGAGGTTAGCCTCTCTCTCTCTCTCTCTCTCTCGTTTTCTTTTCGATGTACGATATATAGTATCTGAATTAATTAGGTTCTGTCTCAGTTATGCGTGTTAAAAACCGAGATGGATCAAATGAAGAAGGAGAACAAACAACTGAGAAAGATTGTCGACCGCACCGTGAAAGACTATTATGAGCTACAGATGAAGTTTGCAGCCATCCAACAACAGGGTCTACAAAAAGTAATGAACCAATCACCTATAACTTTTCCTCCAATTCGAAATTATTTGCTTGAAACCTTAAGTTGTTGAATCTAGGACCATCAAATTTGTCTCTCCCTTGGTGTGGAGGGTCCTCAAGGACTGAAGAAGACTTGCGAGTGTGTCGAGGATAAGGAGCAGATAAGACCACTGCTAGTTCATGAAGAAAGAGAGATCAGTGAAACAAAGGAGTTGGGGTTATCTTTGAGGTTGCAGACCCTTGAAAGAGAAGAACCACACGAAGAAAAGGCAAGGGAATTAGGAGCTGGACACCAGTTGACGCTAACGCTAAGCTCCAAATTGATGAACTGGACGGGATCACGAGCCAAAGCATTAATGCAACCAATAGAAAAACTAGGGTTTCGATTAGAGCCAGATGTCAAGGTCCTACCGTAAGTTGTATTAGAAATGATATTCTATATATATATTGTGCCAATTAATCTCATCGGTCTGCATATTTGCAAACTAATTCCCTTTCTCTTTTGCGAGCATGTATATATATCTACAGATGAACGATGGTTGCCAGTGGAGAAAATATGGGCAAAAGGTTGCAAAAGGGAACCCATGTCCACGAGCATACTACCGATGCACGGTTGCACCAGGATGCCCCGTCAGAAAGCAGGTGGGAGAATTCATCAACTTCATGTCTTTGATAGTTATTATTATCAGTTGTTTTGTTATTAAATTTTCTAACTAAAATATAAATCATAGAAAGAAAGAAGGGTCCTTTTTCACAGTTCATCCTAACTGCATGAATTGGTCTTCTTGTTTATGTTGCCCACAATGAACAGGTCCAGAGATGCCTTGAGGACATGTCAATACTTGTGACGACCTATGAAGGGACACATAACCATCCCCTACCTGTTGGTGCAGCAGCCATGGCTTCCACCTCCACAGCAGCTGCAACTTACATGTTACTACCTGGCGCAAGTTCTTCATCATCCATATCTGATAGCATATCAAACCAGATGCCTTTGTCCTACCTGAGCCCCTATCTGGTAAACCCTTCTCAACATTCATCAACCACTATGAGTTTTTCCAACCTCTCAAGATCTTCGAGTGCCATTGCTCTAGCTGGCAACAATAATCATGACCAGCAAGACCTCTCTGGATCCCCTCATCCCAAACCTAATTTAAAGTATCCATGGTCTGCAACCCCTCATCCAAATGAAAGTAGTTCTGTCGGTAGCTTTTCGAAAGCGAGCAGAGGGACCTGGAAAAGTGAGGAAGAGAAGTCGTTGAAGGAAAATGTTAGCGTTATTACTTCAGACCCAAAATTCACGGTAGCTGTAGCAGCTGCCATTACTTCATTCATCAACAAGGATAACCAGGGCGTGCAAGCCCCTGGATCTACTTTGATTCACAAGAATAGAGAGAATACATGTAAAATTAGCAATAAATGGGTTATCGAGTCCTTCAAGCCGTAGTACCAAACTAGATTTCTGTTGTTTACTTAGATGAAGGCGCCTATTGTATCTTGGGTTTGAATGCCATTTGTTGAACTAGTTATTGGGTTTGGTTTTGAGATCCATGCTACGGATTGGATTTTAAATATCATTTATCGATATTTTCTGGCTCTTGACACCTTTTAAAGGCCCAGAGGTCTGCCACACCAACAAATCTGGCACTTTATCGGCTACTTCTCAAAGTTTGATAAAGAATACAAGATGACTGTATTTTATTAGCATTGACTTTTCTTGTTATAATTTATATATTATTGGAGTAGCTTGTAAATTAATTTGATAGCCTATAGCAGTATAGATGTAGATCGAATCTACAAAAGGATGCATGTCGGAAATTTATAAATTGTTAAAATAAAATTGTGAGCTTAATCTTGCTAGAAAATAACTGCAGGCGGTGTTCTTTTGGTACATCTATTCGCCTCCCTTTCCATTTTAAGAGATTTTTTACTTCTACAGTAGCTTTTAATATGAAGAAAGTAGCTTTGCCTAGACACTCTTCATATTGATTTAAACAAATATGTAGAATTAATATTTTTTCTTTTTAGGTGTTTGACAATTTCATAAATAATAATAGTAGGAAATTTGTCATAGAATTTTGTATCACAAGAAAGCAATATCTTAGAAATGGATCTTCACTCCCCTGTGTGGTGGGTAAAACATGTCTAGACAGGACGGAAGTGTAAAACAATTAATACGTCCCAGTCTCTTCAGTTATATGATTAGTGACTGGCATTCAATATCAATGTAATCAGAAGCATGGTTATGATGCTTTCGAAAATAATTTTTTTTACAAATATATATGAAATAAATTTATTCTTATAAATATTTGTATAATATATATACACATATAAATATTTATATATGCATATGCATGTACAACAAAACTCAACTCAACTCATCTAAGCCTTTTTCTAACTACATGGAATCGGCAACATGAATCTGCTTCCTTCACTCTACGCTATTTAGGATTAAGTCGACATTTAAATTATAAATAGTTATATCTTTTTAATTATTTCTGTCCATGTTAATTTAGGTATATCTCTACCTCTATCCTTACCATGGATTGTTAAAAGATCACTCTTTCTAACTTAAGCTTCTAACGGTCTTGTTGTATATGTTCAAACCATCATAATTGATTTTCTCTTATTTTATCTTTAATTGGAGTTACTCCTATCATTTCTCTTATATTTATTTCTAATTCTATCTTTTAAAGTTTTACCACATATCCATCTTAAGATGCGCATTTATGTTACACTTAATTTATTCACATGTTGTTTCAGTATTGTCCAACGCTCTATTCCATATAGCATAGCTATCCTAATAGCAGTTTTATAGAATTTTTTTAATTTTAACAGAATGTATCGTTCATATAATACTTGTGAAGCACTCCTCCATTTAATCCATTCCGTTTTAATTCTATGATTCATATCTTTACCTATTTCACCTTCTTGCTGGATAACTGATCCCAAATACTTAATTTTTTTACTACTTGGTATCTCTTAGCTTATAATCTTTACTATTTTTTTATTAGTATTTCTACTTTCACTAAAATTATATTTCATGTATTCAGTTTTAGTTCCACTAACCTTAAAACCTTTAGATTCTAAAGCCTCTCTCCAAATCTCTAGCTTAGTATTTATTTCAGTTTTAATTTCATCAATCAACACTATATCGCCTGCAAATAATATACACCATGGAATATCAATTTGAATATATTTTGTTAATTTATACATAACTAATACAAAAAGATATGGACTTAAAGCAGATCCTTGATGTAAACCTACAATAATTAAAAACTAACTAGTTTTTTCTATTGTTATTTTAACAATAGTTATTGCTATACATTAATAATGGTATACATTCAGGGGGTAGTTAAGATAGTTCCCTTAGTTCCAACATCGATGATAGGCCAAAATAAAGTTCAAACCATTAAACATGATATAACACAATATAATACATACACATAAAATACTTGAAAAAAATTCATGTGTCTTGGTAGTCTCTAAGGTAATCATTGAAATAGACAATTTTAATAGTATGATACTATATTTTACGATTATCTAATCATCAAAACATATTGAATCTAAATTTATCATATTTTATGATATGTAGATCATGATCTGCAAAATATTTTTTTCAACTTATGTGATCTATCATGTATTTTACCATGCTAGTATAATTTATTTTATACCAATTTAGTGTAACGGACAAAGAGTAGCAAAATACATGAAGTCTGATTTCTAGACATATTTTAATCCAATGATTTGGATCTTGAATTTTGATAGCCTATCATTGATTTTGAATACAATAGAACTATCTCAACCTCTTAGGTGTATATTAGCATTATTATCTCTCAATACATACATATATACATGCACATATATGTACATACATATGTAAGTATTTATGTTTGTATACATATGAGTGTGTATATAAGTATTTATGTTTGTAGGTACACACACGCACACACGTGCGCACGTGTGCATAAAGAATTTTAGGATAACATTAAAAATTTCTTAAATCCATGTGTTTACGCTTTCTTTCCTTCATCTTCTCCTTAGACAGTGGAGGATCTAGGAGGCTAAGGGTACTCCCCTTCTAGCTAAAGCTTGAGTAATGAAAGATCAACCTATGATTGAAAGGGTCTATTGCATAAGCATGCCATTTGTAACAACCAAAATCAAAGTTGACAGATAAATTATGATTCGATCCGTTGCCTTAACCTTCAAGAACTTTTGTTACTGTAATACCATCAATCAGAAGAACAAAGATGAGGGCTTGTTTGAGAGAAGCTATATTATCTACTTTTAAGATAAATTAAATTAGACTAAGATAAAAAGGTAAATATAAAGATAAACTAGTTTGACTAATATAAGTCCCTCTTTACACCACAAACATTGTTATATATACAAGAGAAGTAAGTAACTACCATTTTATAACTAGGACCTGCATTAGCACAAAGTGATACATGCATGGCTCTCCTTCAATGCCCTTTTCTTGATGTGGACCCTCCACTCCATGTTTGAAGGATCTCACTAGAAACCATATCTCATGTCCCAAGACTTGCAACTATTGCAAACAACTTCTAGAATTGCAATTAGCTCTTAGCTAAAATGAATTAAGTTGATTTAATAATTATTAGTCTTCAAGTTATTTGGTCAATTAGCAGTCCAATAATTTCCTTCTTTGTTGACCACCTTAGCAGTTGTTGTCTACCCCCTCACTACTCCCCTAGATCAAATGCCATGTGGCATCTATTTTGATTGCACATGATTATTATATACTAGTAAGTTTATATCCTATCATTCGATGATTAAGAGGTTGATGGGATTTATGCAATCCATTTACTTTGGCCTAGAATATTGGTTATTGATATTTTCGATGGCTTAACCAGCCCTCTTTTTGATAAATCTTCAAAGTTAGACTAAATGAACACTTATGTAAAGGAGCTGTTTAATATTTCACGCACGGCCTTTACACTACTTTAGAGTACAACCACTAAGGAGGCAGATACTCTTGTGCATTCATGTGCATTTTTGAGAAACATTCAATAAGCATGCATTGATACCACACATGGAGCACTTATAAATTTGGCCAAGACATTGTTTAACTTAGATCAAGTATCATTTGCAATTTCATTTGTCACTTTCTTGTTTCATTTAATAGTTCATTCCTCTCAAAAGACTTCCAACCTTTCTATTAAGGCAACAGAATTCCTTAGGTGATCAAATAGGCCCATCCATTAGTTTCTCTCACCATCAAAAAAGCTAGTGCTCTTTCTAGAAAAAGACAAGGATGATGTTTTCGCTTCACTTTGCAACTCAACCTACTTACTAAGCTTGACATTGTAAAACTTTGGCTCAGCTTGGCATAGTCTAATGAAGGTTATTAACCTCAGTATATGTTGTGCCGCAAAAACTAGGATGGATTCGAATCATGATAACCCACTACACACAAAGCATGCAAGGTATCTATACATCTGAACAACATAAATTCACTAAAACAAGACTACTAATAATGTTCAAATCATAGAAGTTACCAAGTAGTCCAAATACTAATAATAAATTCAATTAATTAACTAACTCAAAGATAACATCAACTCAACTAACTGACTAACTAGTTTAGAAGATAACTAGAAGCAAAATCTAGTAAGTTTAGCTTCTACCGAATTTCCCTTCTTATTCCATTGAATCTAAAAATAATAATAAGATATTTTATGAGTTTGCACTCAGGAAATAACACTAATTATAAACTAGTGGTTATAGGAGTTAATATAAATTTTCATGAAACTTTACATATCATAGCTATTTATTATTACATTTAACGCTTATCATGTCATTATTCAAATTTTCATGTTTATTTTAACTAGAGTTGTCACGGTATCAATAATCATAGTTTCCATTCCATCATATATTTTATATCATCATATTTCAATTACTATTTTAATTACTCTATAGTCAAACACTTGACCACATTTATCCCTATGATAAGGCCAAAATACCATATTTAACTTTATGGATGGAGATCAGAACATAACACCACATTAACCCTATGGATAGAGGGTTTCTCCTCCTATATATTCGCTATAAAGGTGGTTCCGATATCAAAATAGAACAAAATGGAATCAATCATAGTGGATCGAGAGTTTATGCACTTAATTAATTCTTAATTTAATAGTTTAAATCTTGCAATAATTGGTAATTCCTAAAACTATGTAATTTTACTATTTTCTCTCATATGAAATTTATCATTATTTATATCTATTATTTTTATTTTAATCTCTCTTCATAGAGTATATTTATTGTTATTATCTTATTATTCTTATCTATTTTTATTATCATTATTAATAGTATTTTTATTATCATTTTTATTATTTTATTCCATTTTTCATGGGTATAAATATAGTAAGGTTTTCATAATAAATTAAAATTATTTGATTAATACAAGATTAACATTATTTAAGAATTTATAATATCATATTTCACATATTAAAAAATAATAATAACAATTTTTTAATATTAAGCAGTACAAAATATTCATACTAATTGTGCAAATTTAATTTTCTAAACAATATCAATAATTATAATCAGTAACTTTTCATATTTAAATAATAATTAGCTAAACTTAAAAATTAAGTTATTTATTAAATAACTAATTTATAATTAGTTCACTTAATCCTTCACTAATCCCAAAATAATGCAGCTTAGGGGCATCATTCACCTACATAATAAATTTTTAATTAATTTTATAACTATAATGGCTAATAATTTCCCACTAGGCCCAATCAATAAACATCTAGGTTTCCTATAACTTGGGTTCCTAACTTCAATAATTATGTAGTCCCAAAAAATGAGTTCCACCCTACCTCTAATTGAATCTAAAACCTATCATCTCATCTAAATTCCAAATCAATTTAGACTAGAATCAATATTTAAAAGAAAGAAGGGATTAAACCCAATTAATTGGCCCACTAAATCAGTTCACTCAGTGATATGGTCCATGAGACACTACAAAAAAATACTAAAATAGCGATGCAAATTTAGCGACGCAATGATGCGTCGCTAAATTGCGACCACTTTGCGATGCCTCCATGACAACAAAATTGCGACGCAATTAGCGACGCATTAGCAACTCAATAAACCAAAAAATTAAAAAAATTAATTTTTTTATTTAACAACGTAAATAATGCGTCGCAATATTTTTTAAATTAATTTTTTATAAAATAAAAATATGGGAAAAAAATATTACGATGCAACTCAGTGTGTCGCAATGTTTTAAAAAAAATAATTATATTAAATAGTGACATATTAGCGACAATAAACCAAAAAATTAGAAAAATTATTTTTAATTTAGCGATGCACCAATTGCGTCGAAATAATTTAAATAAAATTAATTTTTATAAAATATAAATATAGAAAAAAATATTATGATGCAACTCTGTGCGTCGCAATATTTTTAAAAAATTAAATATGTTAAATAGCGACGCAATAAACCAAAAAATTAAAAAATATATTTTTAATTTAGAGATGCAACAATTGCGTAGCAAATAATTTAAATAAAATTAATTTTTATAAAATATAAATATGAGAAAAAAATATTGCAATGCAACTCTGTGCGTCACAATATTTTAAAAAAAATTAAATATGTTAAATAGCGATGCATTAGCAACGCAATAAATCAGAAAATTAAAAAAATTATTTTTAATTTAGCGACGTACTAACTGCATTACAATTATTTTAAATAAAATTAATTTTTATAAAATATAATTATGAAATAAAAAAATTACGATGCAACCCTATGCATCGCAATGTTTTTAAAAAAATTAATTATGTTAAATAGCGATGCATTAGCGACGCAATAAACAAAAAATTAGAGAAATTATTTTTAATTTAGCGATGCACTAGTTGCGTCGCAATTATTTTAAATAAAATTATTTTTTATAAAATATAATTATGAAATAAAAAAATTACGATGCAACCCTATGTGTCGCAATATTTTTTAAAAAATTAATTATATTAAATAGCGACGCAATAGCGATGCAATAAAATAGTAAATTAATTAAAAAAATATTTAGCAATGCAAGTATTGCGTCGCAATATTTTTTTAAAAAAATAAATTTTATAAACATATTAAAAGAATTATGAAATAAAAATATTACGATGCACATGTGTGTGTGTGTTAAACTCTAATCATATGAGAACTGGAGCGAGATAAGATACAAGAAGAACGAAAGTTAAATGACTAGCATCTAAAGAAAGACTTCGATCCAAACAGATAAACAGGGGCCAAAAAGAACAAAGAAACAATCCAAACCGTCGGATCGATCGCAACCGTCGGATCGTCGCCGATCGAATCGATCGCGATGGTCCGAGATCGATCGTTGCCGACCGGGATCGATCATGGCTTCTATCGATCGCAACCGTCGGATCATGGCCGATCGGATCGATCGCGACGGTCCAAGATGGTCATCCCCGATCGGGATCGATCATGGCTTCGATCGATCGCAACCATCGGATCGATCGCGACGGTCCAAGATCGGTCGTCCCCGATCGGGATCGATCATGGCTTCGATCGATCGCAACCGTCGGATCATCGCCAATCGGATCAATCGTGATGGTCCAAATCGGTCGTCGCCGACCAGGATCAATCATGGCTTCGATCGATCGCAACCGTCGGATCATCGCCGATCGGATCGATCGCGATAGTCTAGGATCGATCGTCGCGACCGGGATCGATCTGGCTTCGATCGATCGCAACCATCGGATCATCGCCGATCGGATCGATTGCGACAGTCCGAGATCGATCGTCCCCGACTGGGATCGATCATGGCTTCGATCGATCGCAACCGTCGGATCGTTTTCCCCACCCCCCTTCGTCTTCTCCAGCCACGGCCGCTGCCGTGGCCGGCCGTGGCCTAGCCATGGTGGCCAGGCCACACACAAAAAAAGTATAACAGGGGGGTTTCCCCCCTGGTCTTCTCCAGCCACGGCCACGGCCGTGGCCGTCTTCTCCGGCCGTGGCCTGCCACGGTGGCAAGGCCACAAAAAAAAAGTATAACATGGGGGGGAGTTTCCCCCTGGCTTCTCCGACCACGGCCGCTGCCGTGGCCTTGCCACGGTGGCCAGGTCACCAAAAAAAAGTATAACAGGGGGGTTTCCCCCCCCCCCTCGTCTTCTCCGACCATGGTCTTCGGTCAGGCCACAAAAAAAAAAAAATTTAACAGGGGGGTTTTCCCCACCACACCCCCCCTTCTTCTTCTCTGGCCACGGCCATGGCCATGGCCTGGCCACGGTGGCCAGGCCACCAAATAAAAAATTAAAGGGGGGGGGGTTTCCCATCCTGTTAATTTATGTCACACAATAGTGATACTAAGTGATACTTGCTTCGATAGGACTAATTCAAATGGTCACACAATAGTATTACTATATATATATATATATATATGAAGAATGATCACTCTAATAAATTAATTAATTTATGTCATTAGTCGTAGCTCTTTGGATAGACTGATTTAGCTCATCAATCATGACTCTTTAAATCAACTGATTTAGCTCATAAATCGTAGCTATTTAGGTCAATTAATTTAGCTTATCAGTTTTAACTTTTCAAGTAAGCTGATTTTAGACCATCAACCTTAGCTCTTTAGATCATCAATCAAAACTCTTTAGATAGGTCGAGCTGAATTAGCTTAGCTATTTAGGTCAACTAATTTAGCTCATTAACCATAACTCTTTAGATTAGCTAATTTCAAAATAGCAGTCGTAGCTTTTCATTTCTTTATAGTTGTTTATGCCATAATATTTGTGCATTTGTAGTTATTTACAATTGTTATGTCTTGATTATTTACATTCTGCTTCAAATTGAATGATTCATTAAATTATGTAATGCTAGAATGAAAGTCTTATTGTAGTTTTATTTAATTTTCAGCAACAAATTAGTAGTTTCAATGATTTATATTTTAGTCTTCACAAACATTTATATTCGACATAATAATCTTAAGAAGTCAGTAACTATATATATAGAACACTATTCCTATATATGTATAATTGACAAGAATTTATGAATAACAAGCATAAGTTCGATTGTCTTCGGATTTCCATATTATTAATCACAGCACTATAACCTTTAGACCCGTTTGAGAATTTGTAAGGCTTAGTCTTGCAAATTCTCAAATTGTCCTGGTGGACAGTTTGAGAATATTTTTTGCGATATGTTAGTCTGCTATTAATCATCGTTGGTTGAGATTGTGGTTTGTATTTGCTCATACGTTCTCCTAGTGTGGCATATATGCCACACATTTAGGAGAACATATGGGAAATGCTGCTGAAATTTCAATGTAACCGATCGATGATAATTAATAGCATAATAACATATCACAAAAAATATTCTTGAATGGGATAGGGCCTTACCTTTTAGACATGGAGTGAAGGTGGAATTAATTTAGGACACTTGAATGCTTGTGAATTATGATTGAACGGACCGCCTTGCGGCCCGACCCGAACTCAAGCCCTAGAATTAGCCTGGCATGAACATGTGCCTCGGTCCTTACTAGTCGTTATTGGTTTAGTTATAAATGATTTAAATGGTTGTTATTAACCTTAGTTGTATAAAAGAAATAATTTAGTTATATATTAAGTAATGCTAATATAGTTTTATAATGTGGTTTCCTTTAATGGTTTACCAGAAATTGTATAAGTCGGTCAAAAATGAGCGGGGCTCGCTCGTGGATGTATGCAAGGATAAAAGATGTCTTGCTTAATCCAGATTTTCTGAATGGATTGGAAGAATTTATCGCATTTGCATGTAGCCAACCTGAATGGATGGATGGGCCTAGGATTAGGTGCCCATGCAACTATCACAGGTGTCAGAATAAAGCCTACAGAGATGTTGAAACTATTAAGGTACATCTGCGTAAAAAAGGGTTTGTTCCTGATTACGATGTTTGGTACTGTCATGGTAAACCAGAGGAAATTCTAGCAGTTGTTACAAGCCAACAAGTGTCAATTCCCGTAGATGAATCATTTGTGAATTTAAACACATATGAAGAAATGGTGATGAATGCATTGGGTAATGAATTCAATCAAAATACATTTATGAAAGAACCAAATCCAGATGCACAGCAATTTTATGATATGTTGTGTGCTACAAATCAAGAATTGTATCCTGGTTGTGAGGGCCATTCCCAATTGTCTACGGCTGCTCGGTTGTTGAATATTAAGGCAGAACATCGATTATCAGAAAAGGCATTCAATTCTATAGCTGGGTTAATCAAGAAAATTTTGCCAAATGATAATGTTGTAGCAGATAGTTTTTACTCAACGAAAAAGTTGTTGCGTGGGCTTGGGCTCCAGTTAATAAGATTGATTGTTGCTTGAACAATTGCATGATATATTGGGGTGAAGACTCAGAGTTGCGATGGTGTAAGATTTGTGGGCAATCAAGGTACAAAAATGGCGAAGGGGGAGCTAGTACAAGTAGGAGAAAAAGTGTGCCTTACAAGATGATGCATTACTTTCCTCTTACTCCACGCCTGCAGAGATTAAACAGATCTGATGCTACAGCTGCTGATATGAGATGGCATGCCAAACAAGAATCTAAAGAGGATGAAATGCGGCATCCATCGGATTCAAAAGCTTGGAAGCATTTCAATGAAAATCATCCTGATTTTGCTGAAGATATAAGGAATGTGAGATTAAGTATTTGTACCGATGGCTTCCAACCATTTGGTCAAGCGGGCCAACAGTATTCATGTTGGCCTATGATACTGACTGTATATAACCTTCCTCCATGGAAGTGCATGAAAGATTCTACAATGTTTTTGACATTTTTGGTTCCAGGACCATCAAATCCAAAGGAAAAGATTGATGTCTTCCTGCAACTGTTGGTGGCCGAATTAAAAATGTTGTGGGAAACAGGAGTCCTAGCCTACGATATTTCTATGAAACAGAATTTCATCATGAGAGCTGCTTTGATGTGGACAATAAGTGACTTCCTAGCATATGCAATGTTGTCTGGTTGGAGCACTACTGGACGTCTGGCATGCCCCCAATGCATGTATGATTCGGATGCATTTACATTGTAGAAGAGTGGTAAGCAGTCATGGTTTGATAATCATAGGAAGTTCTTGCCTCCAAATCATCCTTACAGGCGTAACTTGACCGCCTTCGGAAGAACAAAGTAGTCACAAAATTCGCCGAACCAGTTAGGTCCGGCACGGATATATTTGATACTATAGAGCATTTGGGGTTGAGGTATGCTTGGGAACGCAATGCAGATAGAATAAATGGCCGTATATGTAAAGAACATAACTGGAAGAAGAGGAGTATATTTTGGGATTTGCCGTATTGGAGCATAAATCTCATCCGGCACAACTTGGATGTTATACATATCGAGAAAAATTTCTTTGATAACATATTTAACACGGTGCTAAACATCTCGGGAAAAACCAAAGACACTGCAAAGTTAAGAGAAGAACTTAATCAGTATTGCAGAAGATGTGATTTGAGGAGGAGTGCCGATGGGACCTATCCTAAAGCCTGTTACACTCTTGACAAAAAATCACGATAAGTTTTATGTAACTGGCTTAGAGGGTTAAAATTTCCAGATGGTTATGCCTCAAATATCGGTAGGTGTGTGGACATGCATAAGCTCAAGTTGTTCGGCATGAAGAGTCACGACTTCTATGTTTTCATGCAACAGTTATTGCATATAGCTTTTCGTGAGTTGCTTCCGCAACATGTCTGGAAGGCATTGACGGAGCTCAGCTTATTCTTCAAGGAGTTATCTGCCGCAGTCATTACTTATGCATCCATGGCAAGGCTTGAGGAGGAAATTTTAATTATTTTATACAAGCTGGAGCGAATATTTTCTCCCAGTTTTTTTGACTCAATGGAGCATTTACCGGTTCACTTGTCATACGAAGCGAGCATAGCTGGTCCCGTGCAGTATCGCTGGATGTATCCTTTGGAGAGGTAAATATATACATCATTAAGACATGTTGACATTTCAAATATTATTTCATTGCGAGAAAATTGGTTAATTTTTTATATCAACTTTACATATAGGTACCTTAAGAAGCTAAAAAATAATGTGCGTAATAAGGCAAGGGTTGAGGGTTCTATATGCAATGCACACTTGGTCGAAGAAGTTTCATCTTTTGCCTCGCATTACTTTGAGGGTCACGTCCACACGAGGAGCTGAAATCTTGGTCGTAACGATGACATACGTGTGGATGAAGGAGAACCTAATGACGGTAGAATATCAATTTTTAAAGGTATCAGCCGTTCATTTGGGGGCAGAAGTCAAGAAATCTTAGCGATATGGAGTATAATGCAGCACATTATTACATCCTAATGAACTGTAGAGAAGTCGATCCATATATTGAGTAAGTGTATACTTCAATGCTTAATTGAAACTTCTAATTTAAATTACAATATACTACAATATTTAATTGCTAACATAAGTTTTAATCCTTATCATCCTATAAGGATGTATTGTGATAGACAACGACAGATGAATCCCGACATCAGTCAAGTTGCAATTCGGCAGAAGTTAGAAACGAAGTTCGCTTACTGGTTTTATGAATTTGTGAGTAGTATCACTCAATCAATTTCAATAATGGCTTTTATTTTTCGAATTGGTTGTGAATAGCTTATTAATTTATAGGTAAATGTTCCATAGTCTACAACCAACAATATTTTCATTAAATGTCTATCGCAATGGCCATTGAAGACCGTCGTAACAACTTCTACTGGCTATTTTGTTAATTGGTACAAATTTCAGATTGAACGATTAGCAGCTTCAAGAGGCACGCAGAACTGGGGCGTGTGTGTTAAAGGAGAAAGTGTTGGAGCAAATATGCAGAATTATTACGGAAAGTTAGTAGTGGCGGTTGAAGTTGAATATCCCAGTTGGCCTATGAAACGAACCATATTGTTTCGTTGCGATTGGTTCGATCCGACGTTCCTGTGGGCAAAAGGGTTCATAATGACTACAATTTGGTTGAAGTGAACCATCGACGAAGATTGCAGAAATATAACCCATTCATCCTTGCATCCCAAGCTCAGCAAGTGTTTTACTGCGGATATCCAAGTTTGCGCAACGACAAGCGAGATTGGTGGGTTGTTTCTAAAATCGTCCCACATTCAACAATCGTATTAGAGGAGAGTTCATCAAGTCAATCAGCCGAGTGCCCTGCATTTCAAGAGGATGAGATGGAAATGCATGCAATTGAGGACGACACAAGGGCTCCTGAAACATCACTTAGAGATCCAAATGGTGATGTCCAAGAAATTACGGATACAAATGTTCGGTTTCCTTCCGATGATAATGAAATTTAATCGCAGTCCAATACAGCATCAGATGTTGAACCAACATTTCATGAAACAAATGACACCGATTAAACATAGAGGTTTTTTTAAATTCAACATTATTTTATAAGTGTTAAATTTTTACATAGTCAATCATTAATCATAATTTAATTGCATAAATCTTTAATATTTTCAGTATGATGGGCAGAGGTAGATCTACCGACGACATACGGAGTGAGCAGGGACGTAGCCCTACGGCATCAGATCACACGAGCTTTGGAGATAAGAGTTCGGATCTCCATACATCGCACAGCCTTCGGGTGATCCTACATTGGTATTACCATCCAGCCGATCGGCACATACCTTCGAGAGTTCTTCCACCATCGGCCGCACCGTACTTCGACTGGATGCTCATGGGCTGTAAGTATATACTAATTAAAAATATATGTTTATGTTTTTAAGTCAATTACTTATAAACATGCATTTTTTAACAGATTTATTGAGCAGCATCATGTATCCAGCCACATCAGCTCCGTATTTCAGAGGCATGTAGATCCCAGTGGCTACGATTGGTGCCACATATCTGCAGCCACGAGGAAGTTTTATTTTTCTGAGTTTTAGGTAAACTTATTAAATACAATTTATGACTAATATTAAATTTATTAATCTTAATAAATTCTAAAACTAACTGTTTATTTTAATGCAGAAAAAGTTTACGTGGGACCCTGCCAGCCATGATGCCATTAGGGTAGCATGGGAGGCTCTTACGGGACGCCGATACTCCGACATGCTTCATCGTTGGAGGTCATTGGGTCAGCATCCTGTGCATGTGCCAGAGGGTATTTGGCACGAGTGGCAGTAGGCCTGGCAGTCCGAGGGCTAGCGCAGGAGGTCCGCATCAGCCAGCACGAACCGTCGATCCAAGAGGGGCGGTCCTGGCACGGGTCTCTCCCGCCACACTTCGAGCTTCATTTCGATTCAGGAGAATATACGCCGTATGATAAGAAAACATAAATAATTTAATTACTAATTTAGTTATTTATAAATATTTGTATTAATATCAATTTTTTATTGTTATAGTCTGAGCATGAGGGCGGAGATCCTGGTGAGTTTCGTCTATTCAAGGCGACACACACCAGGAGGGACGGTTCCTGGGTCGATACGCGATCACGGGAGGTTGCGGTAAGAAATTAGCTTAATGTATTATCTGTTTAATTTCTAAAATTTTATTTAGAGAAATTTATTGATTCATTTATTATTGATTTTATAATTCAAAGACACAAGTCAAGGAGCTTCGCTCCCAAGCATCGCAGGTAGACTCCACTGATGGGGAGACGCTCGTCGAACTCTCAGCAGAGGAGAGTCGACGTGTTTTTGGAGGCTATTGGTGCCCAGCCGCGAGACCGCAGGGTCTATGATTTGGGCACTAGAGCTTCTGCATATTTTCCCCATCAGGCCTCCAGCTCGCGATATTCTGGTGATATTCCTACCGAGCGTTTAGACGACATTCGGAGATCTATTACAGAGGAGGTTCGGCAGGACGTTCGTCAGGAGGTTCGGCAGGAGGTCGAGCACGAGTTCAAGCAGTGTATGCGAGGCCATCAACAGGAGCTTGCAAACGTGCGAGATCAGATGCGTCAGTTGTAGGATATGGTTAGCCGCATATCGCAGGGTTTTCAGCCTCCACGTGATCGCTCGGATTCTTGATGTTTTTTTTTTACTTTTTATATGTTGTACATGAAAACTTTAAAATTTTAATATATTAATTATTTTTTAAAATTGAATGATTATTGTTTGGATCAATATGAGTGAAGAAGTTTCGATCAATATTTAAATGTAACGAAATTGTATTAACTGTTTTAATTTTTAATATTTTATTTTAAAAAAATTAACTAGCAACGCATTAGCGACTGAAATTGCATAGCTAATATTTTCAAAATATTATTATTAAATATTACGACGTAATGACCTGGCATCGCAATATTTTTTAAAAAAATTAATTAGCGACGCATTAGCGACTGAAATTGCGTTGCTAATATCTAAAAATATTATTATTAAATATTGCGACGCAATGACCTAGCATCGCAATATTTTAAAAAAAATTAATTAGCAATGCATTAGCGACTCAAATTGCATCGCTAATATATCTAAATATTATTATTAAATATTACGACGTAATGACCTGGCGTTGCAATATTTTAAAAAAAAAATTTATTAGCGACGCATTAGCGACTCAAAATTGCGTCGCTACTATATCTAAAATATTATTATTAAATATTGCGATGCAACTAAATGTGTCGCAATATTATGATGCAATTAAATGTATCGTAATATTTAATAATAATATTAAAAATTAAAAATTAGTTTTAAAATTAGCGACGCATTTAGGATGCGTCGCAATATTGCGACGCATTGTTGCGTCACAGAGAGTCGCTGTGAAGCGATGCAATTGCGATAAATTGAGATTGCGATGAACATCTGAGCGATGCCGTCATTGCGTCGCTATTGCGTCGCAATAGCATGTTTAGCGACGCATTTGGGCATCATAATATTTTTGTTCTCTTATAGTGAGAGGAATTAAGTTCTTCCTTTTTCTTCTTCTTCTTATTCTTCTTGTTATCCCGACCAACCATTTCTTGAGACCGAACCTTGGCCGCCCTCCGGCCAACCTTGACAGTGCCAAACTTTGCCCCAATTTCAACCATTGTCAAAGCTTGACCCAATTAGGAGTCCCGTTGGCTCCTTTCTGGGTTCGGCCATAAACAAAGCTGAGTTCAATACTTTGTTTCAATTTCTAAAATGGAGTATTCAAACAAATTTAAGGTTCTAAATCAACATAAATCCCTTCAAAACTTGGCATAATACTAAGTTATCAGATCATGGATTGAAAGAGAATCATACAAACTAAAATTTGAGGACTTTCCTTGTGGAATCCTGGATCAAATGCAAGGAAGAAGATAAGTTTCTTCCTCTTCCTAGATCTTCCTTCCAATCGACCCTGATGGGGCCAGTTGACCCCATGAAAAATAAAATTTTTTTGACAGCTCCAAAACCGACGGCCCCAAAGGCCGACACCTCCAAGACCGACGGCCCCAAAGGCCGACACCTCCAAGGCCACCACCTCCAAGGCCGACGACCCCAAAGGTCGACACCTCCAAGGCGTCCAAGACCGACAGCCCCAAAGGCCGACACCTCCAAAACCGATGGCCCCAAAGGCCGACACCTCCAAGACCAACGGCTCAATGACCGATGGCCCCAAGACCGGCACTCTCCTAGCCGGCCCCCTACGTCTCCAAGCTAGGCGGCCCCGGCACTTCCCAGCCGGCCCCGACACTCTCCTAGCCGGCCCCTTACGTCTCCAAGCTAGGCGGCCCCGGCACCTCCCAGTCGGCCCCGGCACTCTCCTAGCCGGCCCCCTACGTCTCCAAGCTAGGCGGCCCCGGCATCTTCCCAGTCGGCCCTGGCGTATCCAAGCTAAGCGGCCCCGGCACCTCCCAGCCCCGGCACTTCCCAGGCGGCCCCGGCATCTTCCCAGCCGGCCCCGGCACTTCCAAGCAAGTTGGCCCATGCACCTCTCAGCCGGCCCCGGCATCTTCCCAGCCGGCCCGGCGTGTCCAAGCCAGGCGGCCCGGCACCTCCCAGGCAGCCTCGGCATCTTCCTGGCCGGCCCCGGCACCTCTCAGTCGGCCCCGGCATCTTCCCAACCGGCCCCGGCGTGTCCAAGCCAAGCGGCCCGATACCTCCCAGGCGGCCCCGGCATCTTTCCAGCCGGCCCCTACTTCTCCAAGCAAGTCAGCCCCGACACATCCTCCGCCTCTCCAGTCCCGTCGAGTCGGCAAAGGCCATCCCCGGCCAACCCGACTCGGCCCCGGCGTCTCCAGTTCCGCCGAGTCGGCCAAGGCCATCCCTGGTCATCCCGACTCGGCCCCGGCATCTCCAGTTCCGCCGAGTCGGCCAAGGCCATCCCCGGCCATCCCAACTCAGCCCCGGCGTCTCCAGTTCCGCCGAGTCAGCCAAGGCCATCCCCGGCCAGCCTGACTCGGCCCCGACGTCTCCAGTTCGGCCGAGTCGGCCAAGGACATCCCCGACCAGCCCGACTCGGCCCCGGCATCTCCAGTTCCGCCGAGTCGGCCAAGGCCATCCCCAGCCGGCCCGACTCGGCCTCGGCGTCTCCAGTCCCACCAAGTCGGCCAAGGCCATCCCCGGCCGGTCCGACTCGGCCCCGGCATCTCCAGTCCCACCGAGTCGGCCAAGGCCATCCCCGGCCGGCCCGACTCGGCCCCAGCGTCTCCAGTCCCGTCGAGTCGGCCAAGGCCATCCCCGGCCATCCTGACTCGGCCCCGGCATCTCCAGTTCCGCCGAGTCGGCCAAGGCCATCCCCGGCCGGCCCGACTCGGCCCTGCCCCGGCACTGTCTTGCCAGCGGGATTGGCCCCAGCCATCTCGGGTCGACCCGGCTCGGCCCTCCTGATAAGACGGGATTTCCCAGTTCCCGCCAGATCATCCCCAGCGGTTCAAGAAACTGTCTCTCTGACGTGCGCCGCCTGACAGCGCCAGATCCAGCAACCCACTGGCCGCGCTGGTGATGGGACAGGACCCACCAACCAGCACAGATTCATGCAACTGAACTCCGCAGACATCCCCTCCTCACACAATCCCATGTGATCATGCCAGGGTCAACCCCTATAAAAAGGTGAATCCACTCACCAAACAGGTATGCGCAATAACCCCCAAAATCGCCATCTTAACTCTCAGAAAGGGATTCCTCCTCTCTGAGATCCCTCTTTCTATACTAAAAAGGGCTCACTCGAGACCCTCTTCAGCTGTGACCTCAGTCACTAACTTGGCCATCGGAGGGTCCCACCGGAGACCCCCGCCGGTCCCAGGACTTTTCTGCAGGTAACCTGGTGAAGAAGATCCGGGAGAAGCACTCCGTTCCTGACATCCAGGAGAGGTGATTGAGCGTCATCAGATTGGCACGCCAGGTAGGGGATAAGAAAAAGTAGCGAACGTTCTCCCTGAGCTACATCTCTCTCCCCTCTTCTCTTCAAGAAGCCATGGTGGTGACACAAGCTCAGGACGCCTCCATCAGCTACCCAGCGGGGTTTCCCTCGCCAACTGGACAGCAGGAGGCCAATCCCCCTGCTGCCGACCCTCCGGTAACCTGCCCGCTGCCGGACACCGCTGTCCAAACAGCGGAGCAGCTAGCAACCCTCTCCCAGCAAGTCCAGAATCTCACCGCCATGGTCCACAGGCTCCAGCAGCAACAGTCCATGACCACCCAGCATCAGACTGCTCCCCTCGCCAGTCAACAGTCGACGATGGGAGGTTCTCCTCAGCGGGAGGCTGGTCGGCAAGAGACCGGCCGACATCAAGTTTCCCCTAGGAAGCCTCGACGCGAGCCTTCTAAGTGGCCACGGTCCCCTGACCACGGCCCCAACAACTTTCCTCCCAAGCCACATCATCATGAGGAACCCATGCGGAAGTCCCGACTTCCGTCTCCATCTCCTTCTGCCTCTTCTCCTTCTTCCTCCGAGCCATCTCGGAGGGCCCCGACGATCAGCCGCCAGGCGGAGGAACGCCTGAAGGAGTACAACAGGCGCCTCGACGAGCTTGCCAAGAAGATCAACCATCAGCCGGAGGAAGAGTTCGACACTCGTCCTCCTTACACTCGCCGCATACTGAAGGAACCGGTTCCCTTCAGGTTCTGCTTCCCCCAGGTGGACCCATACGATGGTACGACGACCCCCTCGACCACCTTGAGAGTTACAAAGCTATGATGCAAGTCCAGGGCACCTCAGACGTCCTCCTTTGCGCGGCTTTCCCCGCAACTCTACAGAAGACCGCCCGTGCATGGCACTCATGCCTGCTCCCTCACAGCATCGACTCCTTCCGGGAGCTGGAGAGGGCATTTTTGGCCCACTTTGATGCCTGCTGCCGGATCCCAAGGGTGGCAGACAGCCTTTTCTCCGTCTGCCAGAAGAAGGAGAGTCACTGCGGGACTTCGTGTCCCGATTCAAGACTGCCGCCCTCGAGGTCTACCATCTCGATGATGCGGTGGCCGCCCTGGCATTGAAGCAGGGACTCCTCCCATCCCGCTTCACTTTCTCCTTGGATAAGAAGCCCCCAAGCTCTTATTCCGATCTCCTCCTCCGAGCTCACAAATATCCACGCGGATGAAGCCGACTTCACCCGCCGGGAATCTTCAAGAAACTCCAGCGGGCCCCCTCAACACAGGCGTGCTGACCTGCCTCACCATTCCGAGAACAGGCGTCGGAGCCCCGTCCCCGACAAGAGTAAGCTCACGCCTCTTCTAGCCCCTCGATCCCACATCCTGATGGAGATCGAGGGTGAGCCTTATCTCCAACGTTCTCCTCCCATGAAGAAAGGTCCTCCCCACGACATGAGCCGCTACTGCCGTTTTCATCGGGATTACGGCCATGACACTGATAGCTGTTACAGCTTGAAGCGGGCCATCGAGGAGCTCATCCAGCAGGGCTACCTCAGCAAGTATGTCTAGAAGACGCAACAGCCGCTGCCGGCCATCATGGGGCCTCCACCAGCTCAAGCCACCATCGACAACACTCCCACGGAGCGAACGATCGGGATGGTGTCCTGGGGATTAGCTTCTGCACTGAAATGGTTGAGGGGGAGGAGTTGCCAGGTAATGCACTTCCTGAGAGGGTCCCTACCGCATCACCGAAACACTTCACAGGGAGGCATACAAACTAGAGGAACTCGATGGGAACCCGTTCCACGTACCTGAAACGCGACAACCTCTACCAGTATTACCAATGATGTACTCCCAGAAGCATAAGAAATAAAGAAGGCCCCTTCTGACGCCATAGCTTGTTCTCCCTTGCGCCAAGTCTCTCAAAAGGAGCTCACCGGCATCGCGGCCCATGGGACACCACTCGACCCCGGCACGGCGGTGCCCCCGAGTATGTTAAGACCCTAAAGGCTCCATACCCGGCTGAGTCGCCACTTGGGCGGCACACAAACCCCAGGTTGGTTCAAAAGGAGCTCACTGGCATTGCGGCCCACGGGACACCACTCGGCCCCGGCACGGCGGTGCCCCCGAGTAGGTTAAGACCCTAAAGGCTCCGTACCCAACTGAGTCGCCACTTGGGCGGCACACAAACCCCCAAGATGGTTCAAAAGGAGCTCACTGGCATCGCGGCCCACGGGACACCACTCGGCCCCGGCACGGCGGTGCCCCCAAGTAGGTTAAGACCCTAAAGGCTCCATACCCGGCTGAGTCGCCACTTGGGCAGAACACAAACCCCCAAAATGGTTCAAAAGGAGCTCACTGGCATTGCGGCCCACGGGACACCACTCGGCCCCGGCACGGCGGTGCCCCCGAGTAGGTTAAGACCCTAAAGGCTCTGTACCCGGCTGAGTCATCACTTGGGCAGCACACAAACCCCAAGATGGTTCAAAAGGAGCTCACTGGCATCGCGGCCCACGGGACACCACTCGGCCCCGGTACGGCGGTGCCCCCGAGTAGGTTAAGACCCTAAAGGCTCCGTACCCGGCTGAGTCGCCACTTGGGCAGAACACAAACCCCCAAGATGGTTAAAAAGGAGCTCACTGGCATCGCGGCCCACGGGACACCACTCGACCCCAGCACGGCGGTGCCCCCGAGTAGGTTAAGACCCTAAAGGCTCTGTACCCGGTTGAGTCGTCACTTGGGCAGAACACAAACCCCCAAGATGGTTCAAAAGGAGCTCACTGGCATCGCGGCCCACGGGACACCACTCAGCCCCGGCACGGTGGTGCCCCCGAGTAGGTTAAGACCCTAAAGGCTCCGTACCCGACTGAGTCGCCCCTCGTAGCGATTCCCACACCCCCGAGGCGGTTCAAAAGGAACCTGACGACTCTCAGCTCTCAGGTCACCCTCCTGGGTTCAAAAGACTTCCAGACTCCACGTTGGAAAGGACTAGCTGCCCTCAGCTAGCCAAAGAAGGCATGCAGACGCCCATACAAGGCAGCGCAAGATGAAAGAGCAGATGCCAAGGTAAAGTTCTACACTCCTTTCGCTTAGCTGATGCGGGGCACGCAAGCTCAAGGAGTGTGGGGAAATTTGATGGGGCCAGTTGACCCTATAAAAAATAAAATTTTTTGGACGGCTCCAAGACCGACGGCCC
The DNA here is from genome assembly GCA_900491605.1 of Calamus simplicifolius. Classification (NCBI taxonomy): domain Eukaryota; kingdom Viridiplantae; phylum Streptophyta; class Magnoliopsida; order Arecales; family Arecaceae; genus Calamus; species Calamus simplicifolius. The sequence continues at coordinate 411,340 of UESW01003992.1, read as the reverse complement.
CAAAGGCCGACACCTCCAAGACCGACGGCCCCAAAGGCCGACACCTCCAAGGCCACCACCTCCAAGGCCGACGACCCCAAAGGCCGACACCTCCAAGGCGTCCAAGACCGACGGCCCCAAAGGCCGACACCTCTAAGACCGACGGCCCCAAAGGCCGACACCTCCAAGACCGACGGCTCCATGACCAACGACCCCAAGACCGGCAGCTCCAAGACCGGCACTCTCCAAGCCGGCCCCCTACGTCTACAAGCTAGGCGGCCCCGACACTTCCTAGGCAGCCCCGGCACTCTCCTAGCCGGCCCCCTACGTCTCCAAGCTAGGTAGCCCCGGCACTTTCCAGCCGGCCCCGGCACTCTCCTAGCCGGCCCCCTACGTCTCCAAGCTATGCAGCCCCGGCACCTCCCAGGCGGCCCCAGCACTCTCCTAGCCGGCCCCCTACGTCTCCAAGCTAGGTGGCCCCGGCACCTCCTAGTCGGCCCCGGCACTCTCCTAGCCGGCCCCCTATGTCTCCAAGCTAGGCGGCCCCGGCATCTTCTCAGCCGGCCCCGGCGTGTCCAAGCTAAGCGGCCCCGGCACCTCCCGGCCTCGGCACTTCCCAGGCAGCTCCGGCGCCTTCCCAGCCGGCCCTGGCACTTCCAAGCAAGTTGGCCCAGGCACCTCTCAGCCGGCCCCGGCATCTTCCCAGCCGGCCCCGGCGTGTCCAAGCCAGGCGGCCCGGCACCTCCCATGCGGCCCCGGCATCTTCCCGGCCGGTCCCGGCACCTCTCAGCCAGTCCCGGCATCTTTCCAGCTGGCCCCGGCGTGTCCAAGCCAGGCGGCCCGGCACCTCCCAGGCGGCTCCGGCATCTTCCCAGGCAGCCCTGGCATCTTCCTAGTCGGCCCCTACTTCTCCAAGCAAGTCGGCCCCGACACATCCTCCGCCTCTCCAGTCCCACTGAGTCGGCCAAGGCCATCCCCGGCCAGCCCGACTCGGCCCCGGCGTCTCCAGCTCCGCCGAGTCGGCCAAGGCCATCCCCGGCCGGCCCGACTCGGCCCCGGCGTCTCCAGTTCCGCCGAGTCGGCCAAGGCCATCCCCGGCCGGCCCGACTCGGCTCCGGCGTCTCCAGTTCCGCCGAGTCAGCCAAGGCCATCCTCGGCCGGCCCGACTCGGCCCCGGCATCTCCATTCCCGCCGAGTCGGCCAAGGCCATCCCCGGCCGGCCCGACTCGGCCCCGGCGTCTCCAATCCCGCCGAGTCGGCCAAGGCCATCCTCGGTCGGCCCGACTCGGCCCCGGCGTCTCCAGTCCCGCCGAGTCGGCCAAGGCCATCCCCGGTCGTCCCGACTCGGCCCCGGCATCTCCAATTCCGCCGAGTCGGCCAAGGCCATCCTCGACCGGCCCGACTCGGCCCCGCCCCGGCACTGTCTTGCCAGCAGGATTGGCCCCAGCCATCTCGGGTCGATCCGGCTCGGCCCTCCTGATAAAACAGGATTTCCTAGTTCCCGCCAGATCAGCCCCAGCGGTTCAAGAAACCGCCTCTCTGACGCGCGCCGCCCGACAGCGCCAGATCCAGCAACCCACTGGCCGCGCTGGTGATGGGACAGGACCCACCAACCAGCGCAAATTCATGCAACTAAACTCCGCAGACATCCCCTCCTCACGCAATCCCACGTGATCATGCCAGGGTTAACCCCTATAAAAAGAAGAATCCACTCACCAAACAGGTATGCGCGATAACCCCCAAAATCGCCATCTCAACTCTCAGCAAGGGATTCCTCCTCTCTGAAATCCCTCTTTCTATACTAAAAAGGGCTCATTCGAGCCCCTCTTCAGCTGTGACCTCAGTCACTAACTTGGCCGTCGGAGGGTCCCACCGGAGACCCCCTCCAGTTCCGGAACTTTTCTGCAGGTAACCTGGTGAAGAAGATCCGGGAGAAGCGCTCCATTCCTGACGTCCAGGAGAGGTGATTGAGCGTCATCAGACCCTTAAAACTAGAGTATTCTGCCTTGATTCCTCATGATTAAGAGCCAAGAAGGGTTTGATTGTTATAAAAAAAAGGATGAGAGGATAGAGATAAGGATTATTTCTTCCTTTATTTGATAGGGGATGAGTCAATCTCCTCCATAGATTCAAACTCCTCTTTTTTTTTTCTGAGTTGGCTTGACTTAGATTAGTCAAGTGGACCTGGTCTGGGTTTAGGTCCTTACAGTATCGAGAAGCTACATAAGAGGAAATGTTGACAAGCTTTACCAGCCTAGTGAAACAAAGAATATAATAATTATCTTTCCTCATCCACCTGCATGCTATATTCCACTCTTTTAAACATGTATCATTGTTAGATAATTAAGCCAATGTTAATTATTCCTTTTGCACATCCCCAAAATTCCCAAATAATATTTCTTTAGATATCTATTGTTCATGGGTTGATCATGTATCTCTTTATTAACGTTCTTTAGTTGATATACTCCATGGGTTTAATTAGCATAACACGAATGGTGGTTCCTAACTTGGCAACCACTTGCCAAATTTAGCATCTTTTGCCTTAGTAAGAAAATAGTCCTTCATACCAAATTGCCAATGTTGAAAGATTTAGACTACACCCTCTTATACACCCTACAACCATAAGCTTTCATGCATGTAGTGTAGCTAATCTTATCTCCTCCAACTTATTCAACTCAATCAATTTAAATCAACCATCATAATCTGTTGGTTATTATGGCTGCTCAACTCAAGTTAATAATTTATCCAATGTTGAACTATCCTTCATTGGTGACAACGCTTCATACAAATAGACTAATATATATGGGGTTGATCCAGTGGTTAATCATAGACATTTTTTAACTATATGGGTCTTTTGACAATATCTCATGCTACACTCTCATCCTTTTACTAATGAACTTTGTTATTGTTGGCAACTAAAATTTTGTTAGTTGATTTAGTTTGTCCATCACCTTGTGCATACTAAGGGATAAAATGGATAATGCAAAAGCCAAACTCTTTGACAAAAATATGTACATCTTACCCAATGAACACCGTGCTTTAGTTAGCTATAACAATTTTGATAAGCCAAATTGGTGAACGATGTGATGCTCAATAAAATTTATAATGATCATTTGATTAACTGATCTCAGTAGCATTCTCTCCACCCATTTGATGAAATAATCAATAGTCATGATCATAAAGTTATATCTTGCAAATAAGTGTAGATAAGTATAGCCAATTAAGTCCATTACTCATCCTCAAAATGGCCAAAAGTTTCATGATATAATGTAGTTCAATATCTTGCGCTCTTTGTATAGGTCCATGCCATTGGCATGTTTGACACTATTTTAAATACTTTATGTACTATTCCAACATTTTTGACTAAAAATATGCATGCCTAGTAGCAAATGAAATTTTGGTCCAACTTGAAGTTCATTATTATATGGATTTCTCCCATTGCTAACCAAGATTCTTTTGCTCATAGGAACCTAAGTAGAGTCCACCTGGCTACCTCTTATAGAGCTCATCTTCTATAATCATATAATTAATGGCTTGCAACTTGGTCTACTTTAATCGAAGGGTCTTTTAAGTGATGGGTGATTGGATATTTTCAGTCTCTTTGGCTAACATCTAATGCATAGTTAATCAAGCTATTCAACTCCTTAGATAGCTTTTTAAAGACTAAAGGTAGCAAAGTACTCTTTTATACTGTAATGAACCTGATATACATGTCTTTAGGTATTGTTATCCTCAAAGTGGTTTGTGCTACTTCATTCATAGTGTAATCAAGGAACAAATTTCAACATGATCTCAATGAAGCATTGCATAAGCTAATTAGTCTTCATATAATATCGAATCAATGTCTCACTTTGAGATTTGTATCGCTCTACAAGCTATTTGATCACAATCCACAAGTCTCCTATCACCTGCACCATCAAAACCTCCATTTTAATGAAAATCTCAAGACTAGTGATGAGAGCTTCATACACAACCTTGTTATTAAAATAAGAGAAACTTAACCAAAAGGAGAATTGAATATTCTCTCTATTTTGAAAACTCTTTATTTAGTAAGACAAAAAAGATCGAACCTGAATCAAATTCAATCTATAGCCTTGCTTCAAGATCGAGTTAAATCTAACTTAAATTGAAGCCGAGTCAAATTCAATTTAGAGCATTGCTCTCAAATCAGCTAGACTAACCCAAATCAAACCTCAATCAAGTCTAAAAGGAGCCTTGCTCCTAGATCAAACCAAAATTAAGTTTAATCTAGATCATTGCTCTAAGATCAAGCTAGATCTAATCTAAATCAAACTCAAATCAAGTTCAATAAGAAGCATTGCTCCAAGATTAGGCTAAATTTAACTTAAATCAAACCTGAATTAAGTTTAATATGAAGCTTTGCTCCAAGATTAAGCTAAATCTTACTTAAATTGAACTCAAATCAAGTTCAATTTAGTTCATCGCTCTCAAATCAGGCTAGCTCTAACTTAAATCAAATCCAAATCAAGTTCAATATAAAACTTTGCTCCAAGATCGAGATAGATCTAACCTAAATCAAATTCGAATCAAGTTCACTATAAAGCCTTTATCCAAAGCGGGCTAAATCTAATCTAGACCAAACTCAAATAAAGTTCAAAAGGAAGCCTTGCTCCAAGATCGGTCTAGATCAAACCTAAATCAAACCCGAATCAAGTTCAATATGGAGCCTTACTCTAAGATCGAACTAGATCTCATCTAGACCATACTCAAATAAAGTTCAAAAGGGAGCTTTGCTCTAAGATCAAGTTAGATCTAACATAGATCAAAGCCAAATCAAGTTCAATATGAAGCCTTACTCCAATCTAGAGCATTTCACTAGGATTGAGCTAAATCTATCCTAAATCAAAGCTGAATCAAGTTTAATTCGGAGCCTTGTTCCAAGATCAAGGTAGATATAACTCAAATTGAACATGAATTAAGTTTAATCTAAATCCTTACTCCATGATCAGTCTAGATCTGATTTAGCTCAAATTTGAACCAAGTTCAAAATAGAGCATTGCTCTAAGATCTAGCAAGATCTAACAAAATCGAACCAAAATCAAGTTCAATGTGGAGCATGCTCCAAGAGGAGGCTAGATCTAACCTAAATCAAATCTGGATCAAATTCAAAGGGGAGTCTTGCTCTTAGATTGAGCTAAGATCTAACCTAAATCGAACCCAAATCAAGTTCAAAGAAGAACTATACTCCTAGATCATGCTAGATCAAACATCGATCAAACTTGGATCAAGTTAAATATGGAGCCTTACTCTTAGATTAAGCCAGATCTAACCTAGATTTGACCCAAATAACGTTTAATTAGAGCCTTGTCTCTAGATCAAATGCAAATCAAAATCGAATCAAGTTCAAAGGGGAGCCTTGCTCTAAGATCAGGCTAGATCTAACCTAGATCAAAGCTGAATCAAGTTCAAAGGAGAGTCCTACTCTTAGATCATGCAAATATTTAACCCAAATTGAACCTAAATCAAGTTCGAATGGGAGCCTTACTCCAAATTGGACTAGGTCAAATATAGATCAAACCCGAATTAAGTTCAAATGGAGGCCTTGCTTCTAAATTGAAATAGCCTTGCTCCAAGATTGAGCTATGGACCAAATCTATATCAAGCCTAAATCAAGTATAAAGGTGAGTTTTGCTACGAAATTGGGCTAGATCTAAGCAAAATCGAACTCAAATCAAGTTCATTCTAAAGCCTTGCTCCTAGATCGAGCTAGATCAAATCTAGAATGAACTCAAAACAAGTTCAAAGGAGAGCCTTGCTCATAAATCAGGCTAGATCAAACAAAGATCAAATTGAAATCAAGTTTTTAAAAGTGAGCCTTGCTCTCAATTTGAGCCAGATCTAACCTAGATTGAATCCGAATCAACTTCAATATGGAGCTTTGCTCCCAAATTAAGCTAAATCAAATCTAAATCGAATCCAAATCAAGTTCAAAGGGGAGCCTGCTCTCAAATTGTGCTAATAACACTTCAAAACATTAGCAAGCCACGATGGTGAATAATGCATCACTTGCAAAAGGATTAATTTGGACCAAAACTTAAAATTTTTCATATTTGGTCTGCAACGAAAAACGAGAAAGTAGGGCCTATAATTGGGACTCTAAATTCATTATCTTTGAAGAAATTTTCAAATGGGTTGACTCAAGCAACAATCCAAAACTTTTCATATTTGGACTTAGATAAGTAGAGCCTATGGTTGGGACTCTAGATGCTTCATTTTTTAAGAAAACTATAAAATGGATTGAATCAAATACTAAACCAAAAGCTTCTATATTTGAACTTAGATAAAATAGGCAAGTAGAACTTATTATTTGGACATTAGGTATATCATCTTTAAGAAAACTGCAAAATTAGTTGATTCAAGCATCAAGTTAATACACACGGTAAGACCTTTTGAATGGCATTAAACAGGATAAACAAGATGAATTCTAAGGTACTAAAGTGAGCAGATTTTCTTTGAGTAATGCATTCTGAATTACTCTGGACAAGCGACATCACATGAGGTAAAACAAAAATAAGAAATGTTGCCACAGCACCAAGCACCCCACAATCATTGATAAATCATGCACTCAATCAAGAAGCATTTTGCGTATATAAACAAAGAAAACATCGTGGCACCACATCAGGCATCCAGCAGTCACTGGTGAACCACAAGTACAAATGGAGCAGAAAAATCTTATGCACGTAATCAGTTGTACAATTCCTAAAATGCAGACCGCATAAGCTCCCGATAGGTCAGACCAGGAAGCTTGCTGATGGGTGCCAGAATTGACGAAGGATGGTGCGGTCCGAATATGACTTGAAGACCTTATCCCACTGTTTGGTCCGAATATGACTCGAAAACCTTGTTCTTTCATTTAGGAATGTTTAGATCATTTGCAGTGGTCCCCACAGATTTTAAACAGCCAAAATGTGATTTAGAGGGCACCACACTCCCAAGTGCAACCAAAAAAAAAAAGCAGAAAAAACAAAACAAAGATGAATGAAAAATTACAGCCATCCGCATTCTGGCTACACCATCGTAGGACCAGAAACTCCCTAGATTTTCGTAATATGAGGGTAACCTTACTTGGAGAGAGTCTATCATTATGACTTCCTACTTATAATTGTAGGTACACCATAACAAACAGGAGATGCTCCAATAAGCAGTGGCAGTTTGCAAGCATCTCGTGCTTGGCTCATAAATGATGCTATCATCTTTCTTCCACAGCCCTTGCATTTACTGCTTTCACACAATTGTCGCAACTTTTTTCCTCTGTTTGTTCTTTTCCTATTCTTTGAAAACGTATCATTTGTCTCACCATCTATGCTCAAGGATCCAAATTGTTTAACTAATTGGTTACACCTAGTACAGCTGTCAAGGACAGCAGATTCTTCTTGCACCCATGAATCAAGCATGGCCTTGCCAAACCGGTCAATATCCTTATCCGTCACATCCCAAAGATTTGCAATGACGGCTGGAGAACCAGCTAACAGATACGAAATAGGTACTCCTTGAGGAGCATAACAACCATTGTGCACAAGGCTTCCACTACTACAACCCATAAGAAGAGAGGCTGCACATCGATCCAATTTCTGAATTTCATTTACTGAGATATATTGTGACCCTGCATCACAGCATGGAAGGACAGTCAGAAAACAAATCACTCTTGGTAGCAAGAACAGTACCATTAAAAGGAACAATATCCACAACAACAGATCCAGATATGGGACATGTCTCTAGTCAACATACCACTTCCATGGCCAAAGTAGAGAAATAGATCATGACTTTGCAATGCCAAAACTAATTCTTCAGTTGTTGGAACATTTCCAGCTTTTCCCTGCATGAGACCATTATTATGTGTTAGATTGACATCAAATAATAAAATGATGCACATACTTCAAGAATGATGATATAAATGTTTAATGAAGAGTATGGATATAAACACTATAATAACCACAACAACTAAGCCTTAATTTAAATTAGTTGGTTTTGGCTACATAAATTCTTTTTATCAATTCCATTGGTTTAGAGTCATACTTTTTATAAGATATAGAGATAACAAATCTTTCTTTATTACTTCTTTCAGTTCTACCTTTACCTCCTTTTCTTTTACGTATATCAATCACTCCTATTGATGCATCTCTTGATCTATGTCGTAAATATCGAAACAATTTAAGTCATCTTCCTCTCAATTATCCTCAATTGATATCAATTCCATCTTTTTACAAATGACTTCATTTCTTATTCTATCTTCTTTTCAATTTGGTTATTAGACATATTCTACAAGGCTTAAAATGCTAAAGTACAAAATTTTCATGCTTTGGAAGCCTCTTGCTCATCAAGAGTCCCACATATATAGTCTTAGTGATAAAATACTGTGGGTTAATTTTCATGTCATGTGTTTCAAATGCCAAGGGCCTCCAAAACATTTTCCATGGGTCTCCCAAACATTTTCTTAGCACAGATATTTTAGACCTTATAAATCATATATCATTTCAATGTTTAGATTTTTTTTAAAAAAAAATAAACCCCAAATATCAAAATCTATAATTGGGCATAAAGTCCTCACTTTACACCTTACGTGCACTATAATTGCACCTTTTTCGAATTACTATTAAAATATTTTAATAAAAAATTGATTATTTGACTTTTTCTATGCAAAACCATCAAAATAGTACATCCAAATGCCCCAAAACAATAAGATATGCTTTGAAATGACGTCCAATTTATTTCATTGACTTATTTTAATATCTGTACTTTATAATTTTTATCCTAATTTTAATTGCTGAATTGCTGTTATGTTTCAACTACAAATATCTAACCCGCAAATAGAACTACTGACACCATTAGAACTAAAAGGGGGAAAAAAGATCACTTTTCTAGCCAATATTGAAACTGAAACCAATTTTCTGAACCTTGATATGGAAATAGGTATCACATTTTTATTGTTCCTTCATGTTAAAATTGGTAAAGGGGCACTAAGCTGGTTGTAAGATCCACCCCATAATACATCTAAAAGTCTGAAAAAAAGGATCAGTGATCTTTCTCCAAAAACTTAAAGCCATGTTCCAACCTCCAGCAAGTTAGATGGCTAAGTTCAACCACTTCTATCATTTTAGAAAAAAGAACAACATGTGACACAAGTGTTATTATGGCTTTCCTACAAACTTAATGACCATTTTAAAATACACAATATATTTGTGAAATCAACATAAGTATTTATCATAGTGATTGTATAAGTTGTATTATGTTATTTGCCTAGCCAGCCACCCGAATGCCTAGTTGATATGCTCAATATAGGTCAGATGAGCTGTTTGACATACCACATATTTTTGTCCATCTAGTTGATTATATATTTTAACATAGAATCACATAAACACATTTAAATTACAATTCTATCCGGGAAACTTGAGCCTAGACGCAATTAGTTGAAAGCAAACCATGGTCATTTAATAAGAACATGCACAACAAATTATTATTGGCAACATAGAAAATGCCAGGAAAAACAGATCAGAAGTTCAATTGACAAGTGCTTGAGTTATGAGATGGATGATTTGTTGATAGGATGGATGCATGATGTTGGTGTGGAACATGACCAACGAGTACTGCTTCCTTGGCCCTGAATAATCTAACACATTTGTGCCTGTAAATAAAGAATCAAATGTTTTGAAGTTTTCTTAGCTATATAAAATTAATCCTCAAAAAAAAATTTGAAAAAACATGACATGATGTTTCTATATTATTTCAGGTTCATAAGCTGACAATATGTTGGATTTTGGAACACACATCTTAAGATGTATAGATCATAGTCATGATTTGGTCTAGAATTCTTAAGCCCTCAGTCATTTTAACATGGTACTTTTTTCACTATACATTCTGTGTCCATTTGATAAAAGGCCTTCAAAATACATGACTTTTTATTTCTGAGTATTTTGAATATTGCATGTCATTAAGAATGGTTGGACTATTGGCATTGACGGATTGAAATTGCTATACTGAAAATATATTGGCTTTTCATTCCTTATGGAATCAGTCTCATTAGTCAATTTGTCCTAGATGAGAGAAAGCTACAAATCAGCAAGTTAGCAGATATTCGACCCTTAAAATATATTTCTTATGATATTTAAGAAAATATACACAAATCACATATGAATGCATTGAATTACCTCCCACTTCTGGTTTCTGAACCATTGTTCAAATTCCATCTGTGTGCTGTCAAGATCTCCGCTAGGGTTCAACAAGTAGTAAGTGTTGAAGGGGTCAACAGCTGGAAGGACAGCACCAGATGCCTCATCCAACACATGATGGCAGCAGCTTCTATTAAGCATTGAAAGAATACAGCCAACAGAAAACATGCGATAAACCTCCTGACTCCTTAATATTGGTAGATTTTCCCATGGAAGCATCTGCAGTCAGTTATAATGCAACTAACTCAGATTAAACCATAAGAAATGGAAAGATTCTCATGGATATAAAGTAGGCTTCCATGAAGCATTACTGTGAAATTATTCTTACCTGATAAATCTAATAATGAATAGGACAGAATGCAAAGATATATGAACCAAAGAAGCAGAATAAATCAACAAATGTGGTATAATGCCAGTTAGCTAAGACTGTTTCTATATGTGAACAATTTTGCATGCTTATGCCAAACTTTAGCAGCCCAAGTAAATAAACAAATCATTAAGCTTCACTGTAGCATTATCTTGGGAAATAACTCCTAAAGGAAGACAGAATTTGCTAACAGGTTTACTGCACCGTTATTAGGCATGATTTATATGTTGCTTTCTAGAGATATCAGGAACCCAAAATAATAGCAAATATGAACCATGAAAAAGAAATATTCTGAACCAGACCAACAAGTCTAGCTTAGATGATTCACCTCCACATCTGAATCCAGTACTAAAATTACTGGATCTCTGTGAACTGGTTCTTCTTGTTTTTCCAGTGCTTCCTGTATTAAATTGTGAACCAACTCAGACACACTTTCAGTTCCTATATGACAAGGAGCCGAAAGAGCCCTAATTCTTTCCTCCCCACAAAAAGCTCCCCTGCCAAAGTAGCCTTTGTAAAGAAGTAGCTGAGAAATGCATGCCTCTGCATCAGCTACAGATTTTGCACCACAAAGGATAGCTCTAATAAGACTATCATTTACTTCGAACTTGCACTGTGCTTTCAGAACTCTGATTAATTTGGAAACTGTTACATTCATATATTCAGGATCAGAATGCGGACCCAAAAGCAAGCACCTCCAGGTTCCCAACCATGACTCTTCCATGTTTCTGCTTCAAAATAATAAAATACTTCAGTTAAAGTCATTTAAACACTTTATTTCAACAATACCAGACATACTTTGATTAATAAGTTAGAGAAAACTACAGTAAAATTTATGATGTTCCACAGATCTAAACAAGATGATCAAATAAGCAGAATATATTAGATTAGAGATCACCATAGAAAAGTTTAAAAAAATGAAAGACAAATTTTAAAAGCCAACATCCATAGAAGCTCACTTCAGCAACTTATTTAGGCAATTGTTGAGCCTAGTCCTCTGCAACCACCAGCCGATATTGTTCATTTGTGCATTAGCTGGCACAACGGTTGTGTTAGATACTGATAAGAAGTTGTCTTCTAAAAGAAGCTTAAAAGATGGAGCAACATGATCTACAATAGTGTAATTCCAAGGGCACTGCCAATACTTGACTGATCCCACATTTAATCTTTTGCCAAAGTTAGTATCTTCAAGTTGAATATCTGACCAAAAATTCAAAGAAACTGTTTTTTTAAAAAAATGTCAAAATTAATTTTAAGAAAACTAGAAATGCAAGTATAAAGATGAAAGCTGGGTACCTTCAAGGGAGGCTACAGGAAGAAGCATAACAACTGGTTGGTTAACTGCGTCCAATCTTGATAGCAGCATCCATGCTGGGAAACAAGGTGTTAGAACCAGTGATCCTCCAAGGAGGTTCACATAATCACCTCCAAGAATACTTATACATATGATTGGAACCCTGGGGAGGCTCTGGAAGAAGTCCTTCACATGTTCTTCAATATGTTCAAGTTTTCCTGGTGCAGATCTGCATCAAAGAGGGGGAGAAAGAAATAAGGAAAGAGATGGGGGAAAAGATGAAGAAATCATGCAATCACTTCACATTATTTGTTCTTTAGGTGATTAACATCCTTAGACCTGAAGAACTTGGAAGCCTTGGTGTCTGCATCCATGATGTCAGCACAACAGAGGCCCTGGAACATATAAAAGGAAGTTAGGGAGAAAAAACAAGGGAGAAATTGGCACAATGCAATAGATGATATTTAGCGAGCAAACTTGTATCATACATATATCCAAAGTGAAGAGGCAGGTTTATACCATAGTCCTAACTTTCCTAGGAAGTCATAGCACACTGTTTATACCATAGTCCTAACTTTCCTAGGAAGTCATAGCACACTGTTTATACCATAGTCCTAACTTTCCTAGGAAGTCATAGAACACTATATTAGTTATATAGATTAAGCCAAAATCGAATATAGAGGGAAATATGGATTCCAAGATTGTCAATGGGCATATCATCATGCAAGTCATGCATCCACATATGCAGGTCATGTTACCTATCCCCCTTTTATATCTCTTTAACAATTTTCTCTATAAGTTGTCTTCTGCTGCTTTCTTCACTGCTTTCATTACCCATAACCATCATTCACTTTGGCATGTTAATATGATGTCATATCTCCCCTCATTTCATTTTGAGAAGATTTCTCTTCAACTGAGGTTTACAAAATTGCATTTCCAGAACATGGAAAACCACTGAATCAGACTCAATTGTACAGAGATTCACAAATCCTGAGATAGAGCCCTAGAAATGAAATGGATTCAGATCTAATATTGTCGAGGTCAATCACCCTTCCTTGTCCACAACAATTTGGTATTAGAAAATTAAGACCTAGATAAGTGGGGTTAAAATGATTGCAAACAAGGCATTTGACAATATCAGCAATTGTGTAGACACCATGAGGAATTGAGCCAATAAAATGTTGAACAATATCCACAACTTATGAGGCAGATGATCAGAAAGATCAATGAGTTGATTGCTTGTGATGAGGTTATGATATCTTAACATAGGAAGGAGAAAGAGGATAAACAAAAAGCTGGTGAAGAGAACAAAAAACTGGTGAAGGAAGATAAAGAGACATCTCATGGAGACCATGACCAAGATTGACAATGATCCACTAACCAGCAATTCATCAATTGACTTGATAGAGAATTAATCATTAACAAATTATAGTGGTGTGTCATAATCAGATCAAGCTAATATGCAACAACCCCAGCTTATCTCGTAATCTTGATTGATGTCCAAGTTTCAAATCTATTCTCCTTCATTTGGAGAATACTTTGAACTGCTTCATCCAGTGATCAATTGAGTGTTTCATTATTGGCAAGAAAGAGAAATTACATTAACTATCCAATCATTTGACTACAAGAATTAGTCACCATCAATATACAGTGAACTGAAAGTCAAGCACAAATCTAGACATCATCAAGGAAATCTAGAGGACGAAATTGCACAATAGAATAGTCCAATGCAATTTATGGTAACATTAGGTTTAGGTTTAGGGAAAACTATAGTTTCACCTTCTAGTTTGACCAATTCTCATTCACACCCCCTCTTCTTTAAAAATGTTTAATTAGGTTCTTTGAGTTACCAAAATGAACCAATGTGGTCCTAGACTGCATCACCATGCAACACCATTAGTGCACTGTCCAGAAAAAACAAAATGCCCATTCTGTCTTTAGGCTTGTTCGAAGTCCTTTATTCTTTCCCTCAACTTTCCAATTTCATTCTGGTCCACCACTCAGCTCTTCCCTCTCTAGTGATCAACTGACATTGTTTGCTGTCATTTAGGCAGACATCTGGTCATCCCTAGCGCTAGAAGTCTCCTCACCAAAGAGATGTTCCAACCCCTTTCTTCAAGCCATCAAGGGTCCATTTCCCATCTTCAAATGCAAACCTTTTCTTTCTCTGATTTTCACCTTAAAAATTCTAATTTTAGATTACATTCATATATTTTTCAATTGAAAATTATCTGTAGTCTATTGGCCAATGTGAACTGTGACCTAGGATTTATGGTTAATATGCATAAGCTCCTCTGTTCTTAACTACTTGTTCTTCTTTGTTCATAAATTCAATATATGAACATACTATTTATACCTGGTTCACTGGGATTCAGCATTATGCAGTCCCTCTTCTGATGCTTGTATAATGTGGCTGAAAATATGTCAATATTTTGGCTATCCAAGAGGTGCAATTTTTGCTTGTGCATATGCTCTCTTGTGAATGCTTTAAGATATTTCTATACATTGTTTACGAGTACTTAGGGTTTTGTGATCCATCTTTTATATGGCACTGAGAAAATATTGGCATTATTACATTATTAGATTAGTTGATTCAAGTGTCTAACATCTTTTTAAAATAAATCAAATTCTTATAATAGTTACAGTAAGTATTAGCATTATCGGGTATAAGAATCTTACTTTGGAATGTTGTCACTGATCAAGTTCTTTAAGTGCTTTTTGTGCTTGTTTTGGCATGACTGCATCTAAATTGCTGTATGTTGTAGTACACCGTGCAATAAGCATTATTAGCATGCCTATAGCATGAATTTTTTTCTGAGACACAAGTCTGTTTTCCAGCCTTTACTATAGAAAAATAATTATAAGTCTAAGCATTTCTATGGTTCCCCTTTAAGTTGGCAGAATATATAATTTTAGGTTTCATACAGCTATTTGGTACTTCATGTTTTTCAGAAGTAAAAAGAGATATTTTATGTTGTTATCATTGCCCATTTAAATTTAAGGTCATACTGCTGTCTATGTTCAACTTTCTTTCCTTATAATATAAACATCAAATGACAATGACTCCAAAGTATATATTGGCCAATCAATCTTCATGCATATTCAATCATTTTAGATTGTTCATGTCTCATACTTTCAGCTTGCAAATGTATAGTGCACCAAATTTGATAATGGTGGGAAAATTTAATGACAGAGAAAGTTGTTTTTTAACACAAAATCTTGCATAAAATAGAATGGTATAGCAGTCCCTCTTCTCTGTTATTCTACTTTACAATCCTTGTAATATGGTAAAAGCATTTTGTCTAGAATCTGTGTGGTCCTATACGCTAATATTGTGTTGGATCTTGTGCACCAAGTATCCACTTATCAGGTTTGCCTTGTCACTTCTTGCAGGAATGGACAGTGATCTCTTCATTATAGAATCCATCATGAAAGATCCATAAAGTTCATCCCCTTGATGCACTATAGTGGAGGATCTGTGAACGACTGCGGCCTGATAGGATGAGTATAATAGAAATATAAGCCATCTCCTACTCTCCAAAAGCGCTTTTTGAGAAGCACAGCACTTTTCAATGTTTTTAGGATGCTTGGTAAAGAAATTTAAAAGTGCTTTCAAGAGAACATAAAAACTGTTAAATGCTCTACTTGAGAAAGCTGCAGTTCAGACCTTTATAAAAAAAAAAAAAAAAGCGATGCTTGTGACACTGTTTTCATCAAACTTAAGGTCTTAGATTCAAACCACAAGATAATCACATTTAATATTATAACATGATAATAATATAATATGATTATAATTATATAATATATGAAAATATTATGTTATAAACTTATGATAAAACATTATGATAATATAATAAATATTGTATGAAAATGTTGTTATATTATAAAATCCTAATATACTTTATTTATATTATATTATACTATGTCATAATTGTGTAATATTACTAATTTACTATAATAACATATCATAATATTGTAATATTATATCATATACGAGTAGACTTAGCTACATTCAAATGTATCCAAATCCAGAATTTGGTCATCTCCTCACCCTTGGATCAACATGGATCCCAGGCAACCCACCATTTTCATCTTTAGGATCCATAAACTATATGGATCCAATGGTGGGAAAGATTATCAGATTTAGGCTTGACTACATTCAAATATAGCCAAGCCTACCTGTTATTATACAATAATTGTTATACTTTTAATCAAGGTTTTAAATCTTGTAAGATAGATGTGTCCTAGTTTTTCCATGAACAAGACATTCCGCATCTCGTCCATCTCGATCTGACCTGGACAGGTGTCCAAAACTTGCTAGGGATGCTTTCTTAAAAAAAAGAAAATATTTGTGAAGCTTTAATGTTTTATTTGATTTTTAAGTATATTTGAACTTCAAAAATTATATTTTTATGATAAATTAGATCTATTTAAAATTGATACTATAATGTATTATGACCGAATAAAATGAGACAAGATATTCGAGATCGATCCTAAAATCTCTTTGGGACGAGATGTCTCAACTGTCTTAACCCCTGTTTGGCCAAGACTTGAATCATTGCTTTTAATAATAATTATAATACAATTGTTAAATAATAGTGAACTATTATATTTTATATTATATTATAATATATTATATTACTACATTGTTATAATAATATATAATAATTGTTGTTGATATTGCAAACTGTTAGACAATTAAAAGTAGTATCCAATGTTCTATTTCTTAACTTGTTATCAAAGAGATGTTAAGGTCTTACAGTACTTTGTCATGTAGTTACCAAATAGCAAATTATTTTTTACAAAAACTCTACTTTCAAAAGCTTTACCACCAAAAACTTTAGGATCAAAAGCTCTACTACCAAGGACTTTACCAAATGAGGCCTTAGTCCTCACAAGTAGCTTCTTCTATTGGTGCCAAGGCAGCTGGTAAAGAACCTATTAATCTGGAAAAGGAGACGACCAATGCCACTACTCAAGAAAGCGGTGCAAACAAGCCAATAACAAATGTGAGGAAGCAATACAAACAACCAAGGCGCCAAACAAAGCTGAAGAAAAGTGTTGCAAAAAAGGGAAAGGACCTGACAAGGGGAATGCTACAACCGGAGGAAAGAGACCCTGTGATAAAAGGAAGGAATCTGCTGAGAATTGTAAGAGATTTGCTGAGAAGGGGAAGGGATAAGAACGATAACATGTACTCTACTTTGTGACATTATTAGGTTCTTTACCATTAAGAATGATATAAGGGAACCAAACTCTACTTTGTGACATTATTAGAGGGCATTTGGTTCATAAAATGCAGGATTCCATCACATTACTAGGCATTAGATTCCTAAAACTTAAATGCCTGGGCATGTAAGATACCCAAGTTTGGTTCGTGCAGTAATCTAATTGCAAATCAATAATCTAATTGCAAATTATTGAATATCTTATATTGACATGTTTGATTAATAAGCCAGATTACTAGGAATACAAATGGAAAACATGTTAAAATTCTAAAAATAGCCCTATCTTCCAAATAAAAGAAAATAAATTAGAGCAATATTTTCAAATATAATAATTATATTATAGAAAACATATAAAAATTAATTACATTATTATTTTATACTATATGATACAAATTGTTATTAATATTATAAAATATATAATTAACACACAATAATAGAATATAATAAATATATAATATTTATTATAATTAATATATATAATAAAATAATTCTTTAAAAATATATTATAAAAATTAAATATTTATATAACTATTTGATGCAATAAAATAATACAAAATAATATTATTAACATTAATGATACTATATAGTATAATAATTAATATATAATATATCATAATAATAACTACATATATTTATTATATTAACAAAAATATTGATATATGAATAATATAAAATATATTTTATATTCATAGCATATACTATTTATATATTATAATATAAATACAATATATAATAATGTAATATTATTACAATAATAATAAGAATAATTTGATAATATTACTAAATTATATAGCATAATATTATATTTGATTAATATTTTGGTATAAAAATGCCATAATAATTATATAAATATAATTATATGAAATTTTTATTTAACATAATATTTTTTATTATTTATATTAATATATAATAAAATTTTATTAATATTAAAAATATTTCAAGAGAAAATGCTCTCCCTTTCTCATGAATGATTTTTTGTTTCGAAGGGCAATTTTGAAAAAAAAAAAAGTAAGACAAAGGTTCACATCGGCTAATAATCTTAGATTACCTAACCCCTTGATGGGAATAAATTGCTACGTTTTGTGCCAATATGATTCTCAAGCAATTTTAAGTGCCCTCAATTTATCTAGATATCTGAACCAAACATGTCAATGTGATATTGCCATCAAAAGATTGCTGGGGAATCTTTAAACATTCTACGAAACAAATGCCCCCTTAGGATTTGGGAGAACCAACCCTAGAGCATGATGTTGATAGATGTGAAGAGGCCAAGAGAGAGTACAAATCTTATTTTCAGGAGGCTCTATGTTTGTCTCGATGCTTGTAAGAAAGGATTTGCAAATGGATGAAGACTGATGATTGACCTAGATGGATGCCATCTCAAAAGAGCCTTTGGAGGGCAACCACTGGCTACAATGGGAAAAGATAAGAATGATAACATGTACTCCACAACTTGGTTATAGGTAAGAAGCAAAGACCAAGGATGGTAGAACCTGGCTTCTCATAAACTTATTGGCTGACACAAGGCCCATTGAAGGCCATAGATGAACATTCATGTCCGACGAGCAGAACGTATCATTAAGTACAACCAGTTTTGAATCTATACTCTACATGGTACACATTTAGGCAATGGACTTCCCTATTGTTGTACCATATGCAAGGTCTAATCAAGATTTTCCAATCCATCCTCTCAAGTAATAATTGTAGATTGTGTGTAAGACATGCAAATTTCAGGAGGGTATAGTACAAGGAAATGAATTTAAGAGATGCTTTGCAGAAGTGTGCCAGAGCTACTACGGCCCATGACTTTGAAGCTACCATGCAAGAGATGGCAAACTTGGATGAAGGGGCTTGTGAGTCACCAAGGAAACAGCAATATGAATTACAGTCCCAGCATGAATTCAACCCTAGATCTAAATTTTTTGTGAAACATCTGTGAATCTTTCAACAAATATATTATTGATGCCAGAGAACAACCTATAATCGCATTGTTGGAGACAATAAATATCCATTAGACCCTGCATATGGTACAACAACAGGGAAGTCGGTTGCAAAAATGTGTACAATATAGAGTCTAGATTCAAATCTAGTTGTATATAACTAAAGCTACTCTCTGCTGTAGTCCCAGCAAGAATTCAGCCCTAGATCTAAGATACCTTGTGAAATAACATCTGTGAATCTTTCAACAGATATATTATTGATGCCAAGAACAAACCTATAATCACATTGTTGGAGACAATAAGAAGGTTGTTGATTCAATGATTCCAAGCAAAGAGAGATGGCATGGAAAAAATTGGTGGAGCTATATGCCCTAAGATTCAACTGAGGTTGGAGAAAACTTGAAAGGATGCAATGGATTGCCATTGTATATGGGTAGGCGACAGGTCTGCAATTAAGCAGGCAGATGAAAGAAATGTGGTCGACTTAGGGAAAGATCTTGTGAATGTAGAAGATGGGATCTCCCTCACATCCCATGCTGCCATGCCGCAGCAACAATAATATTCATGAAGAAGGAAGCTGAGAACTTTGTAATGAATGGTATTCTGGAACTAAATTTATTAAGGCATATGAGTGCATAATTCAACCAGTCCCTGATATGCAATCATGGCCTAGAACTGAGTTGCTGCTATTGTTTCCTTTCCCCTAAGGACACCTCCAAGCAAGCCCAAAAGGGCAAGAAGAAAGGAGGATGAGGTCAGACAGAGTTAGAACAAGAGGCATCCCACTTAGATGTGGCAATTGCCTAGAATCATGGCACAACGTAAGGAGCCAAGAAAGGAAAAGACTTAAAAAAAACATCTAATGACTAAGGGGCAGGGCAGCAACAAGTGTCAAGCAGTCAAGTAGGTAGTAGCCAAGTGAAAAACAACCAGCGGTCAGCCATGAGGAGCGGTAAAGGAGCAACAAATGCAAGATGAAAGAGAGAACATCATTCGCTCAGCCAGCCTGTAAGGAATAAAGAATAAAATCATAATAGTCAGTTGTGGTAGTCTCTATCCTTCTACTTCATTATAGTTGTTATTATGGCACTCTTAAAGTTCATTTATTATAATTGCTATTTCATGCCGCATCCTACTGGCAATGTTGCACCTCAAGTCCTAAGCATGGGGACAACTACTACTACCTCCCAGAGGAAAAGAACTATGTCAAAGATCCCAAAGCATCCCACTTAGCAAGATCAAAAAGACTAGATGGGCAGGACAAGTTATTTGGAGTTTAGGTTTTCTGGTTGAGAATGTAGAAGATTCTGCTTTGGAATAGTGGATAGTCGGTATTTGGACATGGTATAGGTCAATACATTTCATATTTGGATGTACATTATGGTATAGATATTTAAACATTGGTAATTTTGTGACCAGCATATATACCGATTTAGTTTTCTGTTTTGAAAGATATTATGTTGTGATGACATTGTTTGTGGATATTGTTTTGGAAATTATTTGTGATGCTTAGTTAATTCAGCAAATAACTAAGTGTTAGCAGTGTATAATGCCCACCATTCGGATGCTGTATGGTACCCATCTTTGCCATTTTCAAATTCAAGATGGTGTGACCAACTTGCATGTAACAAGTATGGGGTATAAGTGCAACTATGTAAAAGTATAAGGGGCATGAGTGTAACAAGGTAAAAGTGGAGGGGGTTATCTTGAAATTATTTTGGACTGATATATGACTTGGGCAATGTATTTTGGCTTCAAAATATCCAAGGCATTTTGAACTTGCTCAAGATCAAAAAGCTTTAGGCTAGTTCTAGTAAAGAATTTGAATAAAAGGAACATTTTGGATGGTATAATTCCATCACCTATTGCTTTTAACATCAAGCAAGGTAAAGCCCTTTAATTAAGATCTAGTATATCAAGGTAAAGCTCTTAATTATCCATCAATTTGATTCTCACTGTATAGATTATTCACTGCTTACAAAATTAGCTGGGGCAGTCCCCAAAATATTCAACATACAACCCCATTGACAATGAACCCTCATACATAACGATCATTAAGAATCCTCTCAATAAACCATACATTCAACTTGAGCCCTATTAACAAACTCCATAACCCCTTAATTCCACTCTAAAGCCAAACAACTACTACAACTATCCAAAAGGCCAGCATACAGAACATCACAAACTACTGTTTGCTTTGCAGTCCGAAACTTAGCTTCAAGCTTCCTGTTGCACTAGAAGGGCCTATTGATTATCTCTTTTTCCCTGCATTTGAAGGCAAATTATGCCACAACAAAAATGACCACAACCCCAGTTTACTTGCAACACTAGTTAATATTGCAGATTCAACTGAAAAAAGGAGAATAATTAAGATATTTGGAGCAATGCAACATACCTCATAATCGCACATCCAAAGAAGTGTCAGCTAGGGTTTTGGTGGCCTATGATCTCAGTGTTGCATTGTATCTGCAACAGCAGTAACAAACATGGTGAACCAAAAAAGGAACCGAAGTTTGCTTCACTTGCTTCCATGGTGACTCTACCTCTCTCCCTCCCCTAGTCCCTCTCCCTCCCCCTTTACCATCCATGTCATCCCTCCTTCACAATGCCTTACAATTTCTCCCCCTCTACAACAATATCCTCTCCCTCTCCCTCTCTCCCGATTTCTCTCTTGGGACACAGAAACCTAGTTAAGAAAAGAATCATGTGACCTTATGTGATTCATGGTTTCCTTGGCATCAGCATTTCCCAAACAACTGGCCAAATGCATTTTAAGTTCTAAAATAGAGATGAAAAAAAAAATGACCAAACTGGGTCAATTTAGTGACTCAAAGGAACCCATTAAGAATTTTTAAAGAGGAGGTATGAGTCAGAATTGGTCAAACTAGATGGAGTATAACTATAATATTCCATGAGATTTATTATTTCATTTTTTGCCAGAGGTCTAGTTTTTTGTTTGAATTCTCAAGGAGTCAATCAATCCTAGGGATCTATTTGGATTACCTGTACTTTTACAGATTTAATTGGAAGTTCTAGCGTACATTACGAAGCAATGTTTGTCATTTTGTAGTGCCCATACAAGGTGTAAGTTATGGCAGTTACAACCTTTATCACATGGCTTGAGTACAACTGTCAGTTGCATCAAAGTTTGACATCACATTCATAAGTCTGTCATTGCATATGGTGTCCAATATCAGATTGGAGTGGCTATTTTTTCATGGTCATCAGAGTGGTTGACTTTACACTGGCATAGTATGTTTAATATAAAAAGGTCACTGCTAGAAGGCATTCTCTTATAAAACACAATCGGAGTTGGAGATATTGATCTCATATGCATAATGTGCAAATAGTTTTCTCACCTGAGGGCATGACTACCTATTTACTAGTATACAGCATGTGGTTCAGGTTTCTGATTGGCAATGAAAGCAATTGGTTGACATAGTTAATATTTTTTCAACATCAATCAAGGAAAAAGGAAGGTGGAGGAACTGGATTGCAGGAATGGTTGTTGTGCATGAGAGAGGACTTCCCCGCCAATTCTATCAAGGATCAGCATGAATACATCTTTACATATAGGGAAGCCAGTCCACCTTACTTCATTATAATTGTGGTCATCCATCGAGTAAGATGAGACATGGTAGATTAATAACCTAGGTTGACATTAGAATCTCATATTTATTCATCCTTGAACATTTTTCAGATTCCTCTTAAGTTCTTACCAAACTCAAGCTCGTTCATATTAAGCAGGTAAATCAGATGCTTGGTATAGGGAGTGGTTTGCGTGGATTGGCATAAGAATTATAGGGCCAGACCTAGTATCCACTTTGCATTTGGCTTTCTGGTGTAGCTGGTTCCTAGGGCAAACCCTAGGTGGCTAATGACACTTCTAAAATCCCAAAGCAGCAATCCAAAGGCCCAGTATTTCTAGGTGGCTGCCACAAACCTACAGCTTCCTAGATTAGTGCCACAATCCTAGAGTTTCTGCCCACGGCTGGCCCTTCATGTATCAGCATGGAGGAAGGGATGCAGGGTTGGATAGAAAGATGAGAGCAATAATGGACAGATAGAGGTACCTAGGGTACAAAAACCCTGATATGCCACCTAAAGAAAAAGAGAGACAAGGAGAGAAAGAAGAAGGGGAAGAAAGAGACAAGGAGAAGACTACGAAGTAATTCTTGGAGGATCTGCTAGGTGCAAGTACTCAATCTAGTGCCTAGAGAAGTCTCCATCCCTCTTTTCCACCTTTTTGTATTCTCATCTTTTTTGTAAGCATAAATTTCTTTTGTTATGCATAAGGTCCATCGTACTAGAAACCAGTACCATTTCGGCATTGAACTAGTACAATTCATATAGGGTGTACCATATCAAATCAATGGCATACCAATCAAATGAACCAAAAGGCTCCAACCCATGAACCACCTCAAATTAAGCTGAACCAAGCGGTTCGATTTAGTAAACTAGTATGAGGTCGGTTCGAAGTGGTTCACCCCTATACCAAACTATCCCAATTCTGGGCTAGTTTTGTTCAGTTCGGCCTGAACCACCCAGTTTAGAACGGTTCAACTAATGCAGGTTATGCATGTGTTATATATATCTTTTTGGTGATGTATCAAAAAAGATCAATCGTGTTCATGTCCTGCTTCACAGCACCTTGTTAGATTGCATAGTTGTCCATCATCCTTGGGATATATTTTCATGTCAACTACAATTCCAAATGTCTCTGGTGTATATCTTATATGATATTCATTATTTTTTCTAGACTGCAACCTAAAAGGTAGAATTTTGGAAGTCACGTGCACCCCACATGCAAAATTCTAGGATAATGTAATAAATGCTATGAGGTCTAGAGTATGTTTAAATAAAAAAATCTGTCTATTTGAAAATTCATCAATCATTATCAACAAGCCAATGATACCAAATACATGATTATAGATAGCTTAAATAACAAAAGAAAGCAAAGTTATGTGCTCAGTTTGCTCAGATTTCATAAAATCCTATGCTTGCCACAAGTGTACTAGAATTGTACATGTTAAAGAGAACACAGAGACAAACCTTTGAAGTCTTATTGTTGCCAGCTGCATCTCTAATGCATGAAAGGTATTGACAATTCAGGTAACTACCAATGGATGCTTGATGAAAATATGCAGCCCAATGATTTAGAGAGAGATTTTTCAGAATGCAAAGGCAATGAAATGGAACCATCTAATGTGGAAAGTAAGAATACTGAAGAAAGGAGCCTGCAGACCTGCATCACAAAAATGGAAACTAAATTCAGAGCCACCTCCAAGTATATAGTTGATAGTTGACCCAAAAACAGATAAGTAAAAAGAAAAAATGATCAAAGTTGAGTGCAAAATACCAACTATGTGATTGGTGGAAAGTATTTATACTTGTTTGAAAAATCAGTACAACACACATTCACATGAGACATAAAGCATAAAATACGTCCAACCTTTTGAGAAAGTAAAGGGTGCTCACGACAGAGTATGAAAGCTCTCAACAGCCATGAAACAACATTGGACATCTGCATTTTGGAAAGACTGCAACATGCAGTCCTGTAAAGACAAAAAAAAAAACATAATAAAGTTACGAAATAGTAGGCACATTGCTGATAATATGATTGAGGCAAACATGATACAAGCAGCATCATTTATGTAACTTGAACAAAATGTATATCACCTGGGATTCTCTGTGAACCAGTCCTTTAGCAAAAGCCAACTCATGTGGTACAGAAGTGTTGCACGTTCAATAGAATATGTATCACCTGAATTCTCATCCACAATAAGCTCGATCAAGTGGCAATCAGAAATTCCATGACAATTCTGAGAGAATGATTTTATACTGAAAAGTACAGATATATATTGCAACAATACATCATGTTCTTCATGTTCTGCATGTTTGCCACCTTGAACCCCTAAACATCTTGCTGGGAAAAAAAAATCCAGATGTAATAAACAAGTTTCTTAATAGTATATTCATAAACTATCAGATATGAGGCATCATCACAAAGAAAATATATATATATTTCTATGTTGTGGGCTTTTAATTAAAAAAAATGGCATCAAACAGCTTGGTACCTATCTTCAAGAGCAGCATCAGTACAACACGCTACGGTGACATTCCCACTTCAGATACATAATATTTTGCATGGACCCTGTTTCCATCACATTGATTAAGAGGCATCTCCAACACGCTATTTTGTAACATATGCATTGCTCACTGCACCCAAAGTCAGATGAAGATGTCTTATCCAGTTTCTTTTCAACTTTTCCAAGACTCTGAGTATCAGGACAATACTCATGACCGTCAGATCCACCGTATTTCTTATCCACCTCAGTTGCAATATTTGCACTTCTATTATGAACAGATCGGTTAGTAGAACGAGTTCTTCTTGGTTTAAGTTCAGCATTCAAATTTTGTTCCTTTGTTATAAACTTTGCTGGATTTCTGGATCTTTTCTTAACTTCCTTGTTTACAACAGACTTTTCACCTACAGCATTCAGTGAAAGCAGTATGTCATGTTCCAATGGCATCTGTCCAGCATGACGGATACTGGAAACTTGATTTAATGAAGCACAGATACTGCATACAGATGATCTCACTTTCAATGCCAGGAAGCACACTTCATGAGCATTCACATCTCGATGGTTTGCTTCTTCTGTAGTTTCTGGATTCCCAAAGATGCTAATAGAAGTCTCCATCTCAGCATGTTTCAGTTTCTCTAACGCTGATCTATACAAGACTAGAGCATGCGACAATTTTTTTGCTGATTCTGTCTTCAAACCTTTATCAAGAGGTTTCTAAACAAATCCCCCATCTGCATATCAATTGTAACTTCAAAGACTAATTTGCAGTGCTTGCAGGAAACAATCATGTCATTTTCTGCTAGTAGTGTCTTGGCATTATTGAGCTCATTTTCTGCTAAATCCCAACATTGTTTCCTACGGTATAATTGACCTGAAAAAAAAACCCTGGGAATAAGATATTACTAGTATTTAAATCATATTAAGGAAAGAAGAAACATAGTCAAGTTACAACTAGAATGGAGAAGCAATATATGATAAAGGGAAATACCTAGCAACAATGTAAAAGCAATCCCAAGAACTGGTAAACCTTGTGAAGAGGATATCCTTTTTCCCCTCTGGAAAAGGTTTTCAGCTTCTGTCCCACTACCCATTGATTCATGGATCATCCCAACCTGACTATAGAATTATCAATTACTAAAAGACTAACCTATGTGAAGCAGTGAATGGAAGTGCAACCATCCATTTGGGGAAAAAAAAAAGAAAAAGAACAAAGACCTGCAACATGCTTTCAAGGTAGCATCCAAGAATGCTCCATGGCGTAAGAATAAAATCTCCTGAGTTGCCTGATTTGATAATGTCCGGCCAAACTTCAGTAATAACTGAGCCAATTGCGTCAAGGCAATGTTGTCACGCCCATACTGAGTTGAACTCCCTGAATCAATTGATTTAGCAGACTGCTGGGGAACAGAATATATGAATTTGCTCTGTAAAAGCTTTTTGCGCAACCGGAAGGCCTCTCTCGCATATGAAAGAGCCTGATTGTGTAGTTATTTCATCACAAACACTGATTAGAAAGAAATTAAGTGATACATATTAAGCTTAAATTAATCTGCTGTACCAATAAATAATAATGTTACAAAGGGTCTATATTACACAAGAAAGAGAGTTTTCATTCAGTAATTGTCAAAGAACTCTCAGACACAAATCATCTTTCAAAGGAAATGGTTACAGAAAAACTCTGAAAAAAGGGCATATGGACAAGTAATACAAAGCAAAGTTCTCATAGCCAGTCCTCTTCTTATCCTTGAAGATGTGATAAGAACATATCTCTTTAGGGTCACAACAGTATTATATGAGAAGTTTTTTCAGAGTTATAGAATTCCAAGAGGTTCTATGGGTAATGGAATTATAAGAGACAAAGGAAAGCCATCACTTCTATATAATGGGATCTAAGCTTAAAGCTAAATATAAGATTTTGTGCAAGAAGTGCATGCATATGAACTTAGGAGGGCTTTGCAATTGTAAAGTCTTATGAAAACATTTACTAAGAAGAGCTTGTGAATACCTTGTGTGATTCTCGGAACAATCTTGAAAAGAAGATTTTATTTCCTTAACAAAATCTAGTAAGATGCATGTACTATTTTATCTAAATTCATGTTGATCATGTAAAGGTTGTCATGGACCTATTTTCACCATGTATTTAAAATTGGTCCATTACAACAATTAGATATTAAAAAAAAAGTCTGATCTTACTAACAATTACTCCAACTGTAAGTGTGATGCATTACATGCTTCTTTAGTAATTGTTCGCATCCTTATACAGCTTACCTTATAAGACAAATATGCTTTAGAAACTAGCTTCCAGGAGCATATAATCTGTCTTATCAGTACCACTAGCAAGAGTTCCTCCAACAAACTATGTTGCATGGATTTACTTATTTATGTCTGCGCATAAGTGTTAGATCCTTCTGGTATCTGAGAATTTCTTCTTACAGACCCACAGCCAAATGTTATACCAACTAACATTTAAGTGTTAGATACAGTCATCTGTACAATGCAGACCATAAGCATATTTAAATGACTTTCAGCCAAAACTTTTTCTTGATGTTCTTTTACTTATATTAGTCTAGTCATAAAAGACCTTTTTTGTATTTATAAACCAAAAGAAAGATTTGATTATGATATTTTGAGTATAACTTCAACTCGCTTTATTCTTTTTTAGGCTTTCTCACTTTGTTCCGCTTTCTAGATCTACAGCTTCCCCATTGTTGAAATTAGAACCTACTGCCATTTCTGCTCTTAGTGCAACTACCATTGAGTCAACTACTTAAAATTGTTAAGCACCATAGATGTTTAGTTTCATGCTCAACATCTTCATAGCTCTACAAGGATGATTAATGTGAAATTACAAAATATTATGCAAGTTCTCAGTCCATGTGAGTTGAGAAACTCCCTAAACATAGTTCAACCACACCTATAAGAAAACATAGTCTCCTGACAGCTAGTAAAAATACACTGTTGATTAAAATAAGTGTGGAAACTGTTTATAGAATAAACATGACCACAAGTTAGATATATAGATATGTGCTATATCCAACAACCTTGAAATTTCATAGTTTGTGCCCTCCTTTCACATTTCTCACAATACATCTTTTTGATCTACTCAACTCAACTCATCTAAGCCTTTTCCCAACGACATGGGGTTGGCTACATGAATCTACTTCCTCCATCTGCTCTATTCAAGACTAAATCGACATTCAAATTACAAATAGTTATATCTTTTTTAATTATTTATGTCCATATTAGTTTAAGTCTACCTCTACCTCTATCCTTACCATGATTGTTAAAAGATCACTCTTTCCAATATATGTCCAAACCACCATAATCGATTTTCTCTCATTTTATCTTCAATTGGGCTATTTCTATCATTTCTCTTATATGTTTATTTCTAATTCTATCTTTTAAAGTTTTACGACATATTCATCTTAACATACGCATTTCTGTTACACTTAATTTATTTACATGTTGTTTCAGTATTGCCCAACACTCTGTTCCATATAGTATAGCTAGCCTAATAGCGGTTTTACATAATTTTTCTTTCAATTTTAATGGGATGTGCCGATCATACAATACTTTCGAAATACTCCTCCACTTAATCCATCCTGCTTTAACTCTATGATTCATCTTCACCTATTTCACCTTCTTGCTGGATAATTAATCCCAAATATCTAAATTTTTCACTCTTTGATATTTCTTGGCTTGAAATATTCACTATTTCTTCATTTGTATTTGTACTCCCACTAAAATTACATTTCATGTATTCAGTTTTAGTTCTACTAATTTTAAACCTTTAGATTCTAAAGCCTCTCTCCAAATCTCTAGCTTTGCATTTACTCTAGATTTAGTTTCATTAATCAACACTATATCATCTGCAAATAACATACACCATGGGATATATTTTAATATGTTTGGTTAATTCATCATAACTAATACAAAAAGATACAGACTTAAGGCAGATCCTTAATGTAAACGTACAATAATTGAAAACTCATTAGTTTCTCCTATTATTATTTTAACAATAGTTATTGCTCTATCATACATATCTTTTATCAATTCTATATACCTTTTGGTAACTCCTTTTTTCTCTAAAACCCACCATATTATTTTTCTAAATACTCTATCATATGCTTTATCTAAATCAATAAAGACCATATAAAGGTCTTTTCTTTTCCCTATACCTCTCCATCAATCTTCTTAATAAATAAATAGCTTCCATGGTCGATCTTCCAAGCATAAATCCAAATTGATTATATGACACCAAAGTTTCAACTCTTATTCGATTTTCTATTACTCTCTCCATAATTTTATTGTATGACTCATCAGTTAATCCCTCTATAATTTGCACAGTTTTGAATATCTCCTTTATTTTTGTATATGGTATTAATATGCTTTTTCTCCAATCATCTGGCATTCTTTTACTTGTTACAATCTTGTTAAATAAATTGGTTAACCATATGACTCCAATTTCTCCTAAGCCTTTCCAAACCTCAATAGGATCGCATTTGGCCCTAATGTTTTTGCATTTTTCATTTTACTCAAAGCCTTTTTAACCTCAAGCATGCTAAATTTATGAAAAAAATTATGTTTATTTGTTACTCTAAGGTTATCACATTCTTTACCCTTAAATTTAATTATTTTATTTAATATTTTTTTAAAATAACTTTTTCATTGTTTTTTTATCTCTTCTTTTTTTACTAAACTCTTTCATCTTCATGTTTAATACATTTAATACAGTTCAGATCTTTTGTTTTCTTTTTCATAGTTTTACTAGTTTATATAAAGTTTTTTCACCTTCTTTCGTATCTAGTCTATTATATAAATCATCATAGGCTTTAAGTTTGGCATTACTTACCGTTTTTTTAGCTTCTTTCTTTGCATCCCTATACTTTTTAAACTTTCTTCATCTCTAACCTCTTGCCAAATTTTGTGGTTTGTCCTTTTAATCTTGATAGCAATTTGAACTTCCACCACCAAGTTTCCTTTCCTACTAGTCCTACTCCTTTTGATTCTCCTAGAACTTCTTTTGTTATGTTTTTATGCATTAGTTGCTTTTTTTCACATTAAGTTGGGATCACTATCTATATTCATAGTCATTACTCTTACTAACTTTTCTTTAAATAATTCTAGTTTTCCTTCTTTCAAATTCCACCATTTAATTTTTGGATTAATAAGTTTACGTTTTACTCTAAATTTTATTTTTATCCATATGTCTACTACCATTATCCTATGTTGTGAAGTTAAACTTTCTCCTGGAATAACTTTACAGTTTTTGCATGTTATTTTATCTCCCTTCCTAATTAAAAAAATTCTATTTAACTTTTATTAGATCACTTTTAAATGTTATTAAATGTTCATCTCGCTTTTTGAACAAGTGTTTGCTATTGTTAGATCATACGCTATTGCAAAATCTAATAAGCTCACACCTGCTTCATTCCTATCTCAAATCCATATCCATCCCTATTTTCCTACATATCCATTAAAATCTTCTCCTATATATATCTTTTCTTCTTGTGGTATTTCTTACATTACTTCATCTATGTCTTCCCAAAATTGTCTTAGTTTGTTGGTCCAATCCTACTTGTGGTGCATATGCACTAATTATATTAATTATATTATTCTCAATTATAAGTTTTAATGATATAATCCAGTCTTCTTTCCTAGTTACCTTAACAACATATTCCTTAAAATTTTTGTCTAATTATTCCTACTCCATTTTTATTTTTATGTTTTCAGTATAATATAATTTATATCCTATATTCTCTACTTTTCTAGATCTTTCACCTACCCATTTAGTTTCTTGTAAGCATACATACTTACTTTTCTCCTAATCATAGTGTAACTATCTCATAGCTTTACCTGTTAGTATTCCTATGTTTAAGTTGCTACTCTAAGCTCACTATCATTGACTAACTTCTTTACCCGCACTCGTTCGTATGCAGGAACCTTGCTCACTTATCACCGCACCCGGGCGCCGTGCAGCGAATGCGACATCTTTTGATCTAACTACATAATCCATATGCATAAAGTGGAACTGTCATTAATGTGTTTTATCTTTCCTTACAACCAGTCTTAGGATCTGCTTGGATGGAGATTAATGAGGGAGAGGGGAGGGAAAGGAAGTAGTAGAGTATTAAAGACTCTTATATGGGAAAGAGGGGAAAGAGGGGGAGGGGAATTAGGGTTACTCGGTACCCTCATTCCCCTTCATTCCTCCTCAAAAGATTAAATTTCTTACTCCTCAAATTGGGAGGGTAAAGGAGAGAGGAATAGGTTTAAAATTTTTGACCGATCTTTTCAATTTTGTCCCTACAAATTGATTTAGATTTCCTTTGTAGCAAAGGGTATACTTGTTATTTTGTAAATGTAATTTTTCCCCACGTTTCTTCCCTCTTCATCGCAACAAATAAATGTAAATTACACTTTTTTCCTTCCTCTTTCTCAAATAAGGAGAGGGTAACAACCCCCCCTCCTTCCCTCCCCTTCCCTTCTTTCCCCACCCTTCATCCTCATTCATTCTCCTCCAAAGATCCAAACAGATCCTAATGGAAGTCAACTTTTATCATTCTTAAGTTATAGGACAGTGTCAAGTTCACATGTTCCATTCTTTCCTTTAACACCACAGCAGATTTATGCACAAGCAGTGTTTTGAAAACTAAACATGTCAATTCAGTCGACCTATTTAACCTGTCATTCAAAGCTAAGCAGACTGAGTCACACACAAGCTTGAAAAGTATTTGAAAATTGCTCAAATTGCCACTTCCAGTGTTTAATTATTCAACTTCAATTGTCTAAGTCAAAGAGCTCAATATCAAAAAGCAGAAGAAAACTTACTTGGAAATAGTGCCACATCCAAAGCCCTACAAGGTCTTCCAATTAAAACGATTCTACAATTCTTGTGAGACAAAAGTGTCTTATCACTTTTAGATAGGGCAAAGACCATCATGAGAAGGCTTTGGTGTGATATTTTTTTCATATATGTCAGTTATATTTTACTTAGTCATCCTTAAGAAAAGGCAATAAGATTGGATGGTCCATGCACTAGTGGTCAAATAAGCAAAGGGCTACCCAAAGATAAATCCATTGACTAAAGAAGACATCTTTATTCCTGAGAAAGATAAATCTAACATGCAGGAAGAAACTAATCTATGATGTTTATGTTAATCTAACTATCTCAACTCAACTCAACTCATCTAAGCCTTTTATCAACTACATGGGGTCGGTTACATGAATCTGCTTCCTCCACTCTGCTCTATTTAGACTAAGTTGACATTCAAATTGCAAATAGTTATATCTTTTTTAATTATTTCTATCCATGTTAGTTTAGGTATACCTCATATTGATTCATTAAGAGTTAAATTTTTGAGCCAAAAGAAATTGATGTAGTCAAAGTCATGGATTCCTATATCTACTAGCTATTTAAATCAAGGATCCACATGCCTAAAAAGAGGTCACATTTGGAGAACCCATATGATAGAAGATCACCAAAGCTTAACATCTTAGAGTGATTCTCCAACCACATTAAAAAATATAATCCAACATACATTGGTCCAAAAGGAAGCTTCCCAAACATTGATATAATTAAAATTTTCATACAAAGTTATTCCATGGCATCCATGGCATCCATCACATCCAACAATGAATTACCTTTCCAATATATCTTGAATCACCCAACAAACAAATCCGATGAGGAAGTTTTGAATAATTTTTATCTTAAATTATCGGGGCTGAAAAGCTTCCAAAAGTTTATGAGAATGGCATTCCACAACCCAAAAAAACTCTACGTTTCTTTCTTCTAGAAACAGAAGTTAGATTAATTAAAATTTAGAAGCCTATTAGAGTTAGGAATCTATTTATACCACTTGTCTCTTTATTTTCTTTAGGAAATTGGTATCCTATAGGAACTAGGAAAGTGTATTGGCTTTAGGAAAATCGTTCATTTAAATAAGCCTTATTTGTACTCTTTTGACATCAAATAACTATTAATAAAGCTTTTGAAGTTCTCCAATTCCTTGCTTGGGGTGATTCCTTACTTATCATGGTGTAAGGCTACAAACACATGAGAGGCAACTGATGTGAGGCCAGAAGCATTGACCGTTCTCGAGAAATCAAAGGTGAGAAGCCAAAGACTAAAAGAGTTACATGAGGCCAATGGTTATCCCTTCATGCCTTTATGCAGGCTTGCCTACATAAGACCTTGGTGCCCTTGCGCACCTTAATCACTTGATAACATTGATGGTACCATTCGACCATGACATAACACATCAATCTTTTCTGGCAATGCTAGAATTTGGGTGCCTTCAAGATACATGTTATTTCAGAAGTTTAGATAGTTCATGCTGGTCAAACTTATGAACTCATTAAATGTTGAAAATCAGCTTCTTTTGCTTGAGAAATTCACCAAAATATTCATTACATAATCAGACTAGGAGGTTAAAGTATGTTTTCCAGTCTAACATAATAGTGAGTATGACACTAACAGGTCCAACTTCTGTTATCTGTTATCCATCACCAATCAACAGCACCCATATTCAAGATCAAAGAAGTTTTTAATCACCTTAAAATTGAATGACAGATTGACTACTTTTAAAGTTACCTAAGATTCAATAACTACTTTCAGTAAGTACAGATTGTTGATATTGATGGTTCTCTTTTTTTTATGAGGATTTGCCTTCAGCTGATATTTTAGGGACAACAATCAAGAGTCATGATTTATCTATAATTTAAAAGATAACCAAATTATGAAAAACAAAGTGTATATGTAAGAGCGTCTCAGGTGATAGATTACGTAAATTACCTCAAAAATTTGCCCACTGAGAAAAGCCTTTCAGACAAATCATAGTAAAGATATCCAGCAATAAAAGCAGATTGACTGGACAAGGGAACCTACAGCAGCCAAATACACCAGAGAGTTAAAGGTAAGTTAGTTTATAATTTTTAGAAAGATCGAGCACAAATTATAGCCTTACTATATCCACATAACTTACATCCACAATCAAGGATGACGCAATCTTTTTCACTTCATCCATGGTAACTTTAGAACCAAAGGATCTTTCAAAAGTATGTCCACTTACTTCAGGAAAAACAGAATCAGAAAGTGACAACTTCTGGAGAAACATGCATAGATATGATTGATGACCTTTAATACAACTTATCCAATAATCGAAGGAGTTGGCATTAACACCAAGGTGTTCTGATATATTCAAAATAAAATTCTCAGCTATTGGGGAACTGCAGAGTGAATGATTAAGCCTTCTTCCACTCCATAGCATAGCAATGCATTTTTCCAATGGGATGTTTTCCATCTTGCATAGCCTGACCATCAACTTACAGATGTCATTCTGAAATTTCAAGCAACCCTGGAGTGGTGATGAAAAAATGGTATGAATTACAGCAGTTAACATTAAAATCATTAAAATATAGAGCTGAATGGAGAAAAAGGATTCATGTAGCCGACTCTAACTAGTTTGGGATTAAGGCTTTGTTGTTGTTGTTATTGTGGTAACATTAAAATCATTAATAACATATGGACCAAAACGTTATGAAGATATGGTAATTAGTCAAGCAGCCTAAATATCTTACCTTCAAAGACAAAATCAACTACAGAACACAATATTGGTACCACATTTTCTGATGCCTTTTCAAGGTGGCTATCTGAAGAACAATAACTTTGGATGTCCATGTTCGACCATAAATTTAGGGCATATCGGACATTGTGGAGGATTACCTGTTTTAAAGCATATATTTCAGATACAATAAAAGAAATTTGATTTTAAAAGATAACTTCAGAGAAATGAACATCCAAAACATGTACTTTTTAGAAATTCCCGTTGGACAACCCACCTTGTTGTCTTGGTTGGCCTCCTGAGCACACTGTGCAAGCAAGCAGTATATGAGAGCCAAATGATGCGATACTGAAACATTGCCCTGAGAAGGATTATTTGAGATGCCATCCTGCTACATCAAGAAATAGATGTCAACCACTGAATTAAGTCCCAAATTTACAATATGGCTTGATTATGATACATGGAAATAAGAGAGTTAACAAGTCAAGAGTGGCAATAGAAAACAGAAACTGACCAGTAAGGAAGTAGCTTCAGAGAGGCACTCCATACAGCCGCTGATCCCTTCCACTCCACAACCTCTAATAACCTTTCCCTTTCTAACAAAAGCCCTTGATCTCTGCAAATAATAATCCTTTGAAGTATATACTTCATTTAAGAGAATATCTATAACTTTTAGTTGCATTTTCTGGCATATGCTTGGATGTCTAGTTTCCATCATTCCATATGCTATAAACTCCTGCAAAAGTTGACAAATATGTTCCATAAGGCATTTGAATAAAAAGAGAAATGATCACAACTTACTGCCATCCAACGATAAAACAAAGAGAGTAAAACCTGCTCCAGAATTATGCCCACTATCTTCTTTGACCACATTGGGTAATAGCTTAGCAGCAAGGGATAGAGAACAGGAGCATTATCCACCAAATCGACATCCTCAAAATCTTTGCACACTATCTAAGGTTCCCAAAAGAGTTCAGTAGAATTTAACACATGATGTGGCATAAAATTAGTATGAGATTTTTCTCTAGAAAGTACCTTAACCCACATCTTCACCAAGCCCAAAGAGTCAGTCATATTCTGAAACCTATCTACTGCAGCAGAATATTCATATAGACTCTTGACAACAAGTTCCTGAATGTTCTTTGCACTGCATTTGTGGAGAATATCTACTATTGTAGTAGTTTTTGCATATGCATTCTTGATAACATCTCTGATTCCGTCCTCAGAATTGCCATCAATGTCAGTGCCCATTAATTTGCCCGAGTATATGTGAGAAAGGAGCTTGACATGCGCCCACATTGTTCTACAGCATAACTGCAATGCTACTGTTGCCTGAAAAAGAAATGATAATTTGATATCAAGAATGTTGGAGTCCTTCATCACAAGTTACTAAGATATAAACTCATTGCACCATATAAAAATTATAAAAACAATAGGTTGAGGCTCAACCCATTCAAAGGGGCAGAATTTTAATATTGCACAGAGAAAATAATTATGCAATCATTTCATGAACAACTAATTTACATAATTACTGACTAAGAAAATAAACTATAACATAATAGATAAAATGGGATCCCAAATGGCCGAGACCAAAACATTTTCTCCTTATCTAATTTTCAGAATCAAATTAATGATCCAACAGCAGCAGAACAATCACATACTTCAAGATCTGTTTTATAATGTGTCTGCTTCATTTTATTTGACCAACCATAATCTCTATCAGCCAAAGCTACAATTGTTAAAGAAATAGAACATAGGATTTTTCAAAAATGGAACCATGTACATAATACATATCACAAAACCAATGGTCTAAAACTTGGCTCAACCACCGACTAGTCTCGATGGCTGGCTCACTGGTCACTGTTTGACCATGGTTGGACCAGTTTATCAAATTTATCTTCCCCCAAATCTGTGCATCTCTATCCTTTAGATCAAATACCCATCCTATTTTAATTCTCATCAAGATTCCCCATGAAATCTAGATCCAAGGATGTTTACCTAGAACAGGATGGGAATCTATCTCACCTTGGATCTTGCTGGTTGAGCCTTTCTTGCCATTCTCTATCCCCACTAATCTTAACCGTGGAAGAAGGAAAAAAAAAGTGAAACTTATTTGATCTTAATCGGGAAAGCTGGGCTGGTGATCATTGAGGAGAGAATTTGATTTGTGAGCCACAACCTGACAACTTGACCTCTTCCTATGGTCAATGATGGCAATGAGCATGGTTGTGGGTTAAAAGAGAGAAATCGACATTCAAGGTTCAAGGGAATCAAAGATTTTAGACTTTCATTGTTTTCCTTTTACTTGTAAACATGAGCATTGACCCAGTAGGTCAAAAAAGCCACAACCCAAATGAATTAAACAGTCAAGATTCATGGGTTGATGGATCAAGCAGGTTTATTCAAAACCAAGATCTGAATTCAGTTCAACCCATTATGCCTGTCAGGTGATAGGTCAACCAGATCAACCCTATCAGCCCACACAAGGTCTTAAAGCACTACACAAAACATTAATAGGACAGCATAAAATGTCTAAACAGACAATTATAAGAAATCTGAAATCTGCATGTCCAGTGATGAATGTTGACTCCCATGAAACTCATTTACACAAGTGTGCACGTAAACTCAACTCAACTAAGCCTTTTCCCAACTACATGGGGTCGACTACATGAATTTGCTTCCTCCACTCTGCTCTATTTAGAACTAAGTGTTGCACGTAGTCAAATAGAAAAATCGATGGGAGACTCATATTAGCTGAATATCACACTACAACGAGGTTTGATTAAGGGATAAAGGGTATCTATGTACATGATGAAGAAAATATTGGTATCGAGCGAATTTGGTGAATTCACCAAAAAGAAAGGAAGCTTGATGAAGGATTGTGCAGAAACTTGACAGTTCATGTAGCTGTGTATTGCATATTCTAGATTAAATGAGGTTTTAATTGATATAAGTCATTAACCAGACTATGGCCTACCGCAGTTAATTTTGGCATATCAATACTGTTGATATAAGTCATTAACAGTGAAGCAAAGAAAGAAATAATCATGACTTTGTACAAATGGTAGGAAGTTCCTTGCAAGCAACAAGTTACATTTAGCTGAGACATGATAATATTTATGAGTTAACCAAGGGTATCTTTTTAAGTTACTCACTATCAGCAGAGGATGCAGTCCTGGTCTCTACTGAAAGCAATCCATAACCATTCTCATGCTTTCTCCTCTCTCATCTCTACTTCCCTCTCCTCCATTCTCATTCCTTCTTTCTCATCTTCTATCCGCTCTCCACTCCCTCTCCTCTTCCTTTTCTTCTCCCTCTCTTTCCCACCTTCCCTTATGTGTCCCCTTTCATCTCCCACTTATCTCTTCCACTCTCCACTCTCTATCATCACCATCTCAACCCACTCAACAATGATAGGCAGCATCAACCAACCTTGTCACCATGTTTTTCATAGCCTAAGTGTTGTCTTAAACCCTACCTTGCATCTAATGATCCAAGACCTTAACTAAAAAGGACCAGCCAAAAGGATATTATTTAGGATCCTTGACCCTAGTTACGTATCCAAGAGCTCTCAAACGCACAATTGATGTGGGATTAAATATATGCCTGTACGAGTTCCTATGGTTAAACACATGATGTCTTCACGAAGAGAAAGGTCCAATCACAAGCAAAGTAACTAACTCATGATCGGCCCTAAAAGGGCCCATGCTGCATCCCTCAGCTACATGAGCCACGAGCTAAGTCAGCTTGATACCATTTATAATGATATAAGATCTGACTTAAAAAGGGATATTATTAATTACAGTCCTTGACCTATTTAAGTACCTAAGACATCCCTCATGCATAACCGATGGGGGACTAAAAACATGACGACGCAAGTCCTCTTTAACACCTTATCAACATCACTTAGGCATGCTATCAGAGCCTAGTTTATGACCTTAGGGACACATACATGATGACAGTCTAGGCAAAATACAAGGATGACATTGAGACGATTATAACTTTAAAAGAATTTCAGATACTATGCTTTGAAAGCCTGAAATTTAAAGTTTATCATGATATTAATGGAAAATAATTTATCAAGAGATAGGAATGGCTAGTCGCACTAGAAGCCAACAAAACGATGAGAACTCCCAGGTTGGTAATTCTGGTCAGCGGAGAGGCTAGGAAGCTACCAGAGGTGCTGGCCCTATCAATCAAGTTGGGGCTGATCACCGGCGATTCCAGACCGAGATGCTTTAGGTTCTCTTGGGTATGGCGCAGTCAACGTGGGACATGCAATAACAGATCCTACAAGCTTTGTCCACTCAGCCTGTCCCTACTGTTCCGCAGGTTCAGCCTGCCTCTACTGTTCCGCAGACTCAGCCTGCCCCTACCATTCCACAGACTCAGCCTGCTCCTACCGTTCTGCAGACTTAGCCTGACCCTTTTGTTCCGCAAACTCAGCCTGCCCCTACTGTTCTATGCTCCACAAACTCAGCCAACTTTACCTACTCAATCCGCACCATTGACTCAGCCTACTCCACCTCAACCTTGGGTAGGGGTTGGCCGCAGCTTTGCTGACTTCAAAAGTTTTGCCCCTGCCCCTTTCACTGGATCCACCAACCCTATTGATGCTGAGCGGTGGATGCGAGATATGGAAAAGGCTTTCATGGCCCATAGTAGCCAAGAGATGGAGCGGATCAGATTGCCACCTATCTTCTTCAAAGGGAGGCTTATGATTGGTGGTTAGTTGAGGAGCAGCGACGGGTGGATGGGCTATTACTTGGAGAGAGTTTAGGGAGACCTTTTTCGACAAATACTTCCCCAGTAGTGTGCAGAGATAGATGGAATCATAATTTATCAAATTGGAGCAAAGGAATCTTTCTGTGGCCCAGTATGAAGCTGAATTCATCAGGTTGGCTCGGTTTGCTCCAAATATAGTGACCAATAAGATGGCCAAGATCACCAAATTCACTGAGGGACTATGGCCTAAACTGAGGCAAGCAGTCAATGCATTTGAGCTTCCCACTTACAGTGTTGTGGTAAATAAGGTCTTGGTGATTGAGAGGGATATGAATGCAGTCCAAAGAAATTGAAAGCAGCAGAGGAAGAGGAAAGGGCCTATTTCTGGCCAATCCCCAGCTCAAGGCCAAGAAGAAAGGCGCACATCAGGCCCCAGCAGAACGGAATAGGAAGACTCGTTGCCTTCACTGTGGGAACTTCCATCCAGGAAGGCCTTGCCGCAGATTGCCTGGTGCCTGCTTCCTATATGGGAAAGCAGATCACAAGATGGCCACTTGTTCCCTTCGGAAGGATCAGCATCCCTCTCAGATTAAGGGAAGATCCAGCAGCAGCCTACGACCCAGGAAAGGGTCTTCACCCTCACTCAGCAGGATGTTGCCGCCTCTAATTCTGTGGTGACAGGTATAGCACTTAATTTCATACCTAGTATTATATTCATATCAAGTGCAATACATTGATAATTGATTAAAAAAATCAGGT
The DNA here is from genome assembly GCA_900491605.1 of Calamus simplicifolius. Taxonomy (NCBI): domain Eukaryota; kingdom Viridiplantae; phylum Streptophyta; class Magnoliopsida; order Arecales; family Arecaceae; genus Calamus; species Calamus simplicifolius. Next base: position 371,212 of record UESW01003992.1, on the reverse strand, counting down.
TAAATCTTTGATGATTAAAACAAATTATACTTATGTCCAGAATGATTAAAGTAGGCACTGCTTATGCTCAAACTTTAATTGACCCGGGTGCCACGATTCTTTCATATCTGACATCTATCTTGACAAGAATGTATCATTGACACCCGTCTTTCTAGAGCAAGAGTTACATATTGCATTTCCAAATGGAGATATTATGAAGGTTGACACAGTATGCAAATCCTGCTCGATTGACATGGAGGATAGGAGGTTAAAAGCAGATCTATTCGTCCTTCCACTGAAGTTCTTTGATGTTATCCTTGGAATGGATTGGTTGGCCTCCTATCATGCTTCAGTAGACTGCTTCAGGAAAATTGTAAACTTCAAAATTCCAAGTCAACCTGAATTCAGTTTTACTGGTTATCAAAACACCCAGCCTCGGTGTTCGTATCAGCGCTGCGGCTGGAAAGTATCTGATAAATGGTGGTCAAGGATTTCTTGTTGTAGTCAAGGACCTTCAGCAGGAAGAGACCAAGTTGGAGGATATTCTAGTAGCTCGGGAATTCCCTGATGTCTTCCCAGATGAATTGATTGATTTGCCCCTAGACCGAGAAGTTGAAATTCTCCATTGATCTAGTTTTTCGAACTGGACCAATATCTAAGGCCCCTTACCGCATGGCCCCGACTGAGCTAAAGGAACTGAAGGATCAGTTGCAGGAGCTCCTAGATCGAGGATTTATCAAAATAAGTGTTTCTCCTTAGGGTGCTCCAGTCCTATTTGTTAAGAAGAAAGATGGCAATCTTCGGCTCTGCATTGACTATCGGGAAATCAATAAGGCAACAGTGCAAAATAAGTATCCTCTGCTAAGGATTGATGACTTGTTCGATCAACTCCAAGGAGCTTAGTATTCTCAAAGATTAATCTCAGGTCAGGATACCATCAACTCAAAATCAAAGCTGGTGATGTGCCTAAGACAGCATTCAGAACCAGGTATGGCCACTATGAGTTCTTGGTGATGCCGTTTGGGTTAACTAATGCCCTAGCATCATTCATGGATTTGATGAACATAATTTTTAAGCCATACTTGGATCAGTTTGTGGTGGTTTTCATTGATGATATCTTGATATATTCCAAGAGCCAAAAGGAGCATGAGGACTACTTGAGAATCGTGCTACAGATTCTTCGGGAGAAGAAACTTTATGCCAAGCTGCAGAAGTATGATTTTTGGTTGGATCAAGTATCTTTCTTGGGTCATATAATATCCAAAGACGGCATAGCTGTGGACCCGAAAAAGATTGAAGCTATGTTAGCTGGAGCCGGCCTTTCAATATGGCAGAAGTCAGAAGCTTCTTGGGACTAGCCGGGTACTACCATAAATTTGTGGAGGACTTCTCTCCTTGCCCTACCCCTAACTCGCTTAATCCAAAAGCGAGTGAAGTTTGACTGGACAGAGGAGTGTGAGAAAAGTTTTCAGGAGTTAAAGCAGCGCCTGGTGTCAGCTTTCATTATTGTCCTTCGACAAGATCTGAAGGATTTACTCTATTTACTGATGCCTCTCGGAAAGGATTAGGATGCGTTCTGATACAGAACGGGAAGGTGATAGCCTATGCCTCTAGACAACTGAAGCCTTATGAGCAAAATTACCTTACTCATGATCTTGAATTGGCTGTTGTGGTTTTTGCCCTGAAGATTTGGCAACATTACCTATATGGGGTGTCGTATGATGTGTATACAGACCATAAGAGTCTAAAATACATCTTCACACAAAAGGAGCTAAACTTGAGGCAGAGGAAGTGGTTGGAGCTACTGAAGAATTATGACCTGAACCTACACTATCATCCTAGGAAGGCCAATGTAGTAGTTGATGCTTTGAGCAGAAAATCCTCTTCAGATTTGGCTGTTATGATTACTTCCTAGCCTCACATTCTGAAGGACCTTAAGAGGTGGAAGGTTGGATTGAGAGTACAGCAGTCTAATGGGCTTATAGCAGCACTTGTACTTCAGCCAACCCTAATTGACAGGATCAAGTCCTTCCAGAAAGAAGATCCAGATTTACAAAGGATTAAAGAAGCTCTATAGTCAGAAGTTCAGAATGAATTTTGTGTAATGGAGGATGGATCCTGAGATTTGAAGGTAGACTTTTCGTGCCAAACATAGAAGAGCTAAAAGCCAAAATTTTGAAGGAGGCTCACTACTCTCCCTATACTGTGCATCCAGATGGCACTAAGATGTACAGAGACTTAAAGAAAAATTTTTGGTGGAAGGGTATGAAAAGAGAGATTGCTCAGTATGTGGCCAAGTGCTTGGTGTGTCAGCGAGTTAAGACCGAGCATCAAAGGCCTACGGGACCCCTTCAATCTCTGATAATTCCACTGTGGAAATATGAAAAGGTTACAATGGACTTTGTGACTGGTCTGCCCAAAACTCCTAGGAATAATGATGCAGTTTGGATTATTGTGGACAGACTAACAAAATCAGCTCATTTCCTATCTTTCAGAGTTGGGATCTCTAGTGAAAGATTGGCCAGTTTGTATATTGAGCAGATCGTGAGACTCCATGGTATTCCTGTATCTATTGTATTAGATCGGATACCGGGTTTGTATCCCAGTTCTAGAAAAGTCTTCATAGAGCCATGGGAACCAAATTAAACTTCAGCACAGCTTATCATCCCCAGTCAGATGGACAATCAGAGAGGACCATACAGATTCTGAAAGAGTGGAGCATGGGATAACCACTTACCTTTAGTGGAGTTTGCATATAATAACAGTTACCAGGCCAGTATCCAGATGGCTCTATTTGAAGCTTTGTATGGTAGGAGATGCAGATCTCCTTTATGTTGGGATATATGGGGGAAAGAAAATTGCTAGGCCCTGAGCTGATTCAGCAGATAGTAGAGAAGGTGCAATTGATTGAGGAGCGTCTTCGTACAGCTCAGAGCAGGTAGAAGAGCCATGCTGATGTCAGGAGGGAATTGGAATTTCAGGTTGAAGACCATGTCTTCTTAAAGGTATCACCAACCAAAGATGTGATGAGATTTGGGATTAGAGGAAAGCTGAGTCCACGTTATATTGGACCATTTGAGATCTTGAGCAGAGTAGGAGAGGTAGCTTACAGCCTGGCACTGCATTCGATACTATCTGGGGTACACAATGTGTTTCATGTTTCTATGTTAAGGAAGTATATTCCTAACCCCAACCATGTAATAGAGTTTGAACCTATACAGTTGAAGAAAGATTTATTATGAGGAGCATCATGTGCGTATCTGGACCGCAAGGATCAAGTTATGAGACAGCTTACTATTCCCTATGTCAAGGTTCAATGGAGTAATCATTCGGAGAGAGAGGTTACTTGGGAGCTTGAGGAGGAAATGAAAAAGAAATATCCACAATTATTTGTATCTTAATATAGATAAATGATGTATCGATAACTGTTGATCTTTGAATAAATTTAGTTGATTCTGTGACAGAATATTTGAATTCTAAATTTTATAGAAGAGTATCAATTTCGAGGCCGAAATTTTTATGAGGGAGAATGTAATCTCCGATAATAAATGTGGGATTACTTAGATCGCGGACGACTGGATTCCTGAGTCTATGCGTGATAGCTGGAGTTTCGTTTCACGCGTGACGTTTGGATTCCCAATCTCCTTGAGCCAAGGCATCGTGAGACTTCTTCATCGGCTTTAAAGGAGAGCGTGGGCAACTCTTTCATTCATCCTTGCGCAAGTCTTCAGCTGGTAAGCCTCTACCTATGCCAGAAAGAAAGAGAGAACTGAGCGAGAGAGAGAGAGCCTGGGAGGAGAGGTCCACGCTGGCCCTTCTCCTAGACGGGAGCCGGTCCAAGCCCGACGGCATGTCTACCGCCTCGCCGGGCCTGGGTGGCAACCGATGACCCCCATCGGTGCCGGTCAAGCGTTCAGTGAGGGTCCGGCCAACCGATGGTGGCTGGCCATGCCACCGATACAATAAGGAGCCGCGAAGAAATAGAGGAAGAAAGAGAGAAAGATGGAGAAAGAGAGAGAGGGGGAGGCATGGCCGCCGCGGCAGTCGACTCTAGACCGATCGCCGGTAGCCGGTCTGCCCGAGGAATGGCCGGCTGCGGCCCTGGCCGCCGTCACGGGCACCTGAACCAGGGGAGAGGGAGAAATAGGAAATGAAAGCAGGGTAAGCCCTGTTTTGGGCTTTGGGCTGTTTGGGCTGTGTTAGACCGGCCTAATGAGCCCCTTTTGAGTAGAATTTTGGGCCCTATATTGGGCCAGGAATGAAGAAAAGAGATTATAGCTTGGATCAGTTTTGATTCTAGTTTCTAGAAGAATTTTTATTTCCCATTTAGACTAGTAATCTTGGAAATAATTAAGCCCAAAGTTAGGCCCAGAATTAGATTGGATAGAATTTAGGGGACACTATCATTCCAATTTTAGAGATTTAATTGTGAAAATAATGCTGCAAGTACCCAGAAGTCCGAATAACTGAGTTATACTGTGGGATTAGCGTACTGATGTAAGTAAGCCAATTATCATAATTTCATAAATTATTTAATATATAGATCTTTGGATTTATAACTGTATTAATTTATGAAATGAGAAAAAAATAGAATTTTGATATTTGATTTGGTTATTTTGAAATTAGTAAATAGTACCATGAGTATGCAATTGAGTATTTGCTATGGTTATATGCAACTGCTAATATTTTGCAAAGTAATGGATTTATAAATATGCAAAAGATGAAGGATATGATTATTTTGACTTTGCAAAATATATTGGTACTATTGATATATTTATATGCAATTGCTAATAATGTTCAAACCACTGTATATATGAGAAGCTTATGCTTGTGTTGATGCATGATATGTTATATGCAAAATATGATGATGATAATTGAGAATATGCTTATATGTGTCGCCGCGGTTCTCATATGATGTGAAATGATATGAAATGTGATATGCCAAGAAATATGGGACCCACCTCCACAGGGAGAATATGTGGAAGACACACATCTGTAGGGTGTGTTGTGATTGATTATGATATATGGCATAACGCTGGTACCAGGACCCTTTCTCTTAGGGGATATTTAAGAGCGATACACCAGTTGGGTATTGTAGGGCCGTAGGACACATAAGAATTGGTAATTATATATATACAATGGGTTTGTTTACATTGCATATTTTGGCATTTATTATATGACTAAGCTTCCAAAATTACTTTGAGCAAATGATATGCATGTTCTGATAACATGGCAAAATGTATTTGAAATTGGAAGTTTTTTTTACATGTATTTTACATGGAAATCTGATTTGATAATATCTTGAAATGATTATATTATATTATAGTAGGCTTACTTATTGAGTGTGAACTCATTTAAATCTCATAATGTTTTTCAGAGCCACAAGACTAAAGAAGGAAATATGAGGTAGTTGGAGCTTTTCTTAATATAAATTAGATCCAACATTTTGATGTAACCCCAGTGATTTATGTTTGTAGGGCATGTAGCCCAAAACTTATATTTATGGCTTGTATTAAACTTATTGACTTTGAATGACATATAGTTATTGCCTCTTCTTGAATTAAGTGTTATGATTCAGGACGCCTTGCATGCCTGGCATACGGCGGGTTCACCCTGGATCCAATATTGGGTCTGAAACGTGACAGCTTTAGTGGTATCAGAGCCACGCACCAGCCAGAAGTGTAGGAGCTAAGTGCCACACAAGACAAAGTGCTACATCGATAGGAGCTACCTCTTGAACCTATGGGGGCCACAGAAGGTGAGGGCCATAAGGCAAAGTACTACATTGATGGAAGCCACCTCTTAAACCTGTGGGGGCTACCTCTAGAATCATGCCTACCTAGTGGTTATGATCGATTGCCCCTGGCGACGAGGACGTCGCCTCTGTAAGGGGGATAGATTGTGATGCCCCTCCCAATAGTCCCACATCGGGAAATTGGGATTGGTTGTATGGTTTATAATCAGTTAAGGAAGATGGACAAGTATCAATTGGATCCCTTTTGGGCTATGGTGGCCCAAGTTAGTGTGGACCTTGTCCGTCTTACTTTCTTGTAACGAAACGGGCTCGTGGGTGCTGCGGGCCCGGATCGTTACACATGCTGCCCTTTCTTTTGCTACCAATCTTAAGACCCATCATGAACAAAACAACATCCTACAGTATTACATTGTAAAACATAGTTGAAGTCCAATGCAACTATACCTTCATTCCACTACAACTTTCATCACTATAGCAAAAATTATCATTCCTTTCTCATTCCTCTTCCCATGTGCTTTTGATTAGGTGGGTAAATAGGTTGGGTCTAGGTTAGTCAAACTAACCCTGCTTGAGTTTGGCTCAAACATGAGTAACTCAATAGCGGGTTGAGTAAGGTTGGGGAATCTTTTTTAAATGATCATATACATCAAGTTGAAGGATGTAGTTGGATATTTTTTCCTTTTTGGTAATCCCAGTTGCACATATTGACAAAGGAATTAGGAAGAAAAACTGACAATCTTGTGGGCCATATATTTTATGATCTACCTTGAGGGTGTGTTGAAGATTCTTAATGCAATGATATTTTTTATTTATATCTAACATAATGATGTTTTCTTATTTATATATTGTTAGTCAGCTATTATTGGGCTAATAGGTGCAAAAATCTGGCCATTTTGCCAGTGAGTGTCAATTCCCTAGTAACATAAATTTAATTCTTCAGTCAAATCAAGGACAACCCTTTTTTCTTTACCTTTTGTTTTTATGTTGCTTCTCCTTTTCACATATTTGTTCATTCTTGCTCACTTAACTATAGCCTCTAAGGCTCTCTAACTCTGCTTACAATTGAATATCAAGTTTCAATATTGTAAGACTTCATAAATACAATCCAGTAATTGATTGGGTAGATAACAAGGTTGCATACCATGTCAAAAGGGATTAGGTTGATGATTCCTTATTTTGGGACTCTGAGAAGGGAAATAATGATTAATGAATCAAGAGTTGGGTTGTTTAGTTTAATGTAATGAGACTATCATGGACCTATATTCAACAATATGTAGTCTTGAGTTTTTGGAATAAGCAACGGCCATGCCTCCTTGAATATAAACATAATCGACAAGGCAATGTGAGATAGCAAGTTAAACTCAACTCAACTCAACTCATCTAAGCCTTTTCC